>CM073759.1:227937811-228517811 GCA_037127475.1 Arma custos
ATAATAATAATAATGAAGTCTTTATTTATTCTGGGACAAGTCGCTTTAGAATAAGGATTCAGGTTTCTACACAGGATATTATTATCTATTAGAGTATAAGGGGATTAAGTTTAATTAATTAATACAATTAAATTGACAAACGAGAAAGAATTAATGAGAAAAAAAATTGCAAATTACCTCAAGTGATAACATTTAAAAAATAACAGAAATAAGATTACAATAATTATGTAAAGATAAACAATAGATAATTACATATGTATGCAAATGACAAGTAGAACCAAACAAAGCAAATAATGAAACAAAAATACAAACAATATCAACTAAAATAACTTGTTTTTAAAAACTGGACGAGTTAAGCATTAATGATGTAAATATACTTATATATAAATAAAAACACAGTATTTTCTTCTCCTTAAGAGGAAAATACTTTTCTACCTAAGATTCATGATAGAGAAGAAACTAGTTGACTGGAAGACCTAATGTGGGATATACAGTCCATATTAATGTGACCACTGGATAGATTCCTTCTTGTTACATGTTTGCATTATCTTTTTGTATGCGTAATGATGTAAATCGAGTTTAAATATTAGTTTTATGGGTAAGTTAGTTATCTGATAATAATATGAAATTGAAAAAAATAGTTTTGAAAATAAATCTTTATTTTTTTTAAATATTTTGTGGTGTCACCCAATTTGCACCCTATTTTACATATTTGTAACACCACGAACATAACCTGACCTGTCACTGGGGAAGGTCACACCCGGCACAGTCAGTGTTGCCAGTGATTAAACAATTAATTTATTAGCAATATTTTTTAGCAACACTGACATAACCTGCCGAGGGTAGGTAAACAAAAAACGTGGTGTGTAAACAAGGACTGGGCTTTGAAAGACTATTATTCAGCGTCTAATGAGAACTTTATTCAAGTATAATTATTTCCTTTAATTAAATCATTTTCTTTTTGTAACCTGCAGTGCAGTAATTATTTATTATTTCACATACAAGTGTTTTTATTTTTTCTGAATATAGACTTTTATTTTTTTTCAAATTTATTTTAATTATTCGTCCCCTCATATTGATGAAAAAACTATCAAAATAGTTAAAATATATTATACAAATTATAAATAAATAATAAACTTACCGAATCCGACTTGTATTTAATGAAAAAGAAACAATAAATCCACAAAAATTTCAAACACAAATAATGCACGTCGTCACTCGTAAAACAAAATGGCTGTACTAAAACCAATGCTGCCATTACTAAAAAAAAAAAATACTTTAAAAAACTTGTAACAGTGTTGCCATTACTTAAAACAGAAAATACGCGAAAGTATATAAAAAATTAGGAAAAAACAAAAAGAAAAAAATCTTTCTTGGTGGTCACATTAATATGGCCAGGGACTGTAGATAGTCTGGGGGTGTAGTAAATGTAAACACAAAATAAGAAAAGCTTATTTATTATGACGTTTCGACCTACGTTGTAGGCCATCTTCAGGTCTGATATAAGCTGGAGCCAATATGGCTATTGGATGTTATAACCCCAGACTATCTATATCCCACATTCTACCTAAGGTTTAAGAAAAAAAAATACTAATTCTAAACTGAGAAACAAGCTGAAGGTTAGGTTAGTTAGAATTTCTTATGGACACTCAACATCAAGGGTCTTCAGGGTCCGTCCTTCAATCTATATTATTTCTTTGTTTCTTTATTCTTTATATTCTTGACCATTTTTTAAATTTTGTTAAAAAGATTATATTTTTTTAGAAATTTGATGACTGTGTCTATATTTTTGTTATTATCACCAAGAATATTTGGGAGGTATCTTTGTAATTGAGCTTCCTGAAAATAACTATCCCAGAGGGGGCAGTCCTCCAGTACGTGTTTAATTGTTAATTGTGTGTTATTACATGTTGTGCACTTCGGTGGACCGTCCTTTGTTATGAGGTAACCATGGGTAAGTCGGGTGTGGCCTATTCTGAGTCTTGTTACAACCACTTCTTCCCTTCTGTTACTGCGGTTGGAACTTTTCTATATTTTTGTGGAACGGTGTACCCCTGAGTTACGATTTCAACGAAGGCAAAAAAAAACATCATCCTTCGTAACCTAACCACAATCAACCAACAAGCTGAATAATGCTTTTAAAATAGTTTTAAAAAATGAGAAAATCGGTTACCTCCTTGTTTTAATTATTTTAGGGACACTAAAAATCAAATGATAAATATTATTACCTTTGTCCAGTTATTTTTTTCTTGTTCGGTTGTCTCAACTGCATTTCCCATCCTGAGCCTTCATAATGGATCCTTGGGAAATCTTCTAATGGCTGAGAAACATCTTCATCAAACAATGGTGTCGGTGGGGTTTCTTGTGAATCAGTGCGCCCTATCCTCGGTTCTTCATTTGCCACTGCTGTGAAATTTCGCAATTATTATTATAATTTAAATTGAATGAAATATAGAATATGAAGGTATTTGAGAAATTAACGAGGCAAACCTTGAGCAAATATATTTTCTGTTGCTGCAAAAGGCACCTCTTGAGTATTGTCGAACGGATTGAACCTTGGACTGGTGTCTTGGAAGGCGTTGGCCTGGCTCGGACTTTTGGGTGGTGGAGCTAACGAAGGCAGGTTCTCATTTATTGTTTTGTCTTCTCCTACTTTGGGCCTTCAACAACAATCATTTGTTATTTTTAATAAAGAAAAATTTAATTTTATCCATTAAATACTTTACTTACTTAATAAAAATGTTGAAATCATTGTCTTCATTGGACTCAGCGGATTCTCCTCGACTGATCCGCGCTGGTGTGCCTTGTGGTACTGGCGGTGGCTCCCTGAGCGAAAGGAAACTGTCAAAGTTATCCTCCGCACCGAAGCCCATTGTTTCATCTAGTAATTCGAAAACAAATTTGTAATATATTTTATTTATTTTTTATATAAGATGCAAAAAAAAATGTTTGCACTTCTCACCTGCAGGGGGAGCTGCCTTCTGAAAACTAGAGCTAAATGGATCGAAAGGATCTGCTTTTACTGTTGCGTCACTTAATGCAGCACTTTCAAATTTAGCCGCAAATGCATCAAAATCATCTTGTCGAGCTTGCTGAGGAAGTTGAGATGCGTTTGATCCGAAAGCATCAAATATATTAAACGGTTGCGAAGAAGGCGCTGTTGATGCTGGTTCTTCTTGTTGGAATTCATAAGCCATTGGCTGATTTGAAGAATCACTTCCGAAAGCAGAGTCAGTTTGATCTACATCAAATATGCTATCTCCCATGGTTGTTTGAGATGCAGAAACGGCTGCTGTAAAACCCATATCGAAAATATCGACTGAGGATTCTTCGTTAATGACATTAGCCGTTGGAGGTGGCGCAGGAGGAGTCGTAGGTTGCAGGTTAGTGAGGAGAGGGGACAAAGGCGCCACGTGTGGAGGAACTACTTCTTGAGTGAAACCTACCGAGTCTGCGAACGGTTCTTCGGATATCTCATGTTTCACAGGTTCTGCCTCTACAGTGGATGAAGCGACTGCTTTCATTTCAGGCGGGCTTGGAACAACGGGAGGCACAACCTTGGGCTCTTCTGCAGATTGGATCCCCATTCCGAAGACATCATCAAATCCAATCTGTTGAGCTTGTGTTGGCTCTTCTTGAACTGTCTGTGGTGGCGAAACTATTTGCTGTGGAGTGACTGAAGGAGTTATTTCTGGTGTCTTAGGTCTGCTCGGAATCGGTGGTT
Organism: Arma custos; assembly: GCA_037127475.1. NCBI lineage: Eukaryota > Metazoa > Arthropoda > Insecta > Hemiptera > Pentatomidae > Arma > Arma custos. The sequence goes on from CM073759.1 coordinate 227,941,536, forward strand.
GGGGTCGTGGTGGTTGCGGCGGCGCCTTCGGTCTTTCGGGAATGGAAGGAGGTGCCGGCCTCGAAGGTGGGACCGCAGGCCTCGCTACCGGCGCCACCGGGGGAATGTGCTCGTTTTCGAGGGGGGCAGGCGTGATTGGTGCCATACTCGCCTCACCAATACTCGGGCGTTTTATCGCAACAGGCTCTTCTTGTTTTACTGGAGCGAAATCGAAGTCATCTCCCATGAGGTTGACTTCTTGGGCTTGAGATTGTTGTTGAGATACCGGACCGGTTATTCCACTCGGCTCGTCTACTTCCAAGAGATCGCCGAACTGGGTAGGACTTGGTGAGTGAAGATCCCTCATTGGAGTTGGACTAGGAGTCCTAGTCGCCTGCAGCCTATCCAAGAGGTGGGAGGACGTAGCTTCCATGGCGCCTGTGACGCTGAGGATAAGATCCTTGGTCTCTTTCGGTGGGCCGGGCCTGGGCGGTGGAGGTCTTCTAGGCGGTCCTTTATCTGTTTCTTCGAACCCGCTTTCATAACCTCCAAACAAATTCGTTGAGGTCTCCGTCGAAGGCATAAGATCATTTTGGATGAGTTGATTTTGATCTTGTGAAGGCACTTGTGAAAACAGGTCCAACTCTGCCTGAGGTTGGCTAGAAAAAATGTTTTCGTAATTGATAGACGCTTGCTCTGAAGAACTATTCTGAGTAGAAAAGAAGTCAGTTTCTGCCGAGGAATCTGTTCCAAGGGCAAAAGGATTTGTTACTGTATTCGAAGACTCAAACACATTTTGCGTTCCTACGAAGGAACTCATAAATGGGTTGTCATTTTCTGAACTGCCAACATCGCTGCTGGCCAAGAAAGGATTGAAGCCGGCATTGGAACTACCGACTTGGGTCGTACCAACCTCTTCGGTGAATAAGAACGGATTAGACATGTCTAAATTCAATTCAGCATCAATTCAGATTCCAAAAGTTTTATTTCTGTTTTTCCAGGCAGAATCTCTCCTATCCCGCTGGTATCGAAAGGGTCGATGCCTTCGTCGAGTTCAAAAGAAGAAGAAGTGGCGATGGGAGTCAACGGCTTCACTGAAGTGTCTTCCGGATGAAGCTCGAGGACCTCAGTGATGGACAGCCTTCGCAGGGACGAAAACGATTCCGAGTCTCTCCGCAACTTTTCGAGTATCGAAGTACCCGCTATGACTTGAGGTGTTTCCTGACTGTGAATAAGTTCGTTTTCTAAAATTTTAATTTCCGCTTTACCTGGTATAAGAGAGTTAGCTATTGACGTATCAAAGGGGTCTATGTCTTCCTCTTGTATCACTGGTTCGTCCGAAAATTTCTTCGGAGCCACCGGAGTATGAAGTTTAGCGTCTACGATGACTTCACCAGAAAGAATGTCCGGTTGCTCTGCTTTTGCGTTGTTGGCTTGAAGCGGAGGAGGATCCTCAATACCTCTTGGGTCGAAGTCGGGATCTGAAAGGCTGTGCTTGAGCACTTTTTCTCCTTCCACTAATTCCTTCTCTAATATCTGCAATTCGAGTTTTCCAGGACAGTTAGTCACGTGCGAGGTGTCGAAAGGGTCCGCATCGTCTTCTGATTTTTTAATATCTTGAATCGATTGAGGTGGATAATACGGAGTCAAGGGCTTTCCGATTTTGATGTTTTCCTCTTGCCCTACTGCTAGAAGATCTCGCTCCTCCTCGGGGTAGTTTACATCGAACGCTACGACTTTCGGAACTGAAGCGCGTTTACCAAATGATAGGTTGTCAGGACGCGGGGGTGGTTTGTTTACAGATTTTTCTTCTGCTCTTGGATCGAATTCGTTATCGACATCAACTTTAAAAACTGGTTGATTCTGTTCTAGAAATTCTTTTTCTAAAGCTTTGAGTTCAGTTTTCCCAGGTACGACAAAGACATCAGCTATTGACGTATCGAAAGGATCCGCGATCTCGAATTCAGGTTCTTCACTGAGACTTTTCGGAGCAATGGGGGATTGATTTATCTTTGTCAAGTCGGTCGTACTTCCTCCAAGTAAGTCCCTGTGTTTCAGACTCAGAGGTTCTATTTGATTATCAAAAGGGCCTTGGCTGCTCTTCTCAACAATTCTTACGCTCGGTTCAGAATTCTGTAAAACGATGTTTATTTTTTCTTCGACGGTATTATGTGTTACTGGAATCTCTTTTTCGAGTATTTCTTTCTCTATAAGTTTTAATTCGAACTTTCCTGGTAAGATTTCGGAAGCGAAGGAAGTATCAAACGGATCGTCTCCTTTAACGAACGGGTCTTCGTCAACTTCCGCTTCGCCTTGATCGGATTTCACAACGGGTGGTTGTGGTCGTGGAGGAGGTGGTTTCTTCGACAACGATTCCGCAGCTAAAATAGCAAACTCATCATCTAAATCGTCTTCTTCAGGTTGCGAACTTGTTTTTTCATCTGTCAATCCCAATGAAGGTACAAATTCTTCCACCAATTCTTTCAGTACAACATTTTTCTCAGTAGACTTCTGCTTTTGAACGGTGCAGATCGGCTTGCTCTCGGCTATTGGTGTGACAGGAGGTAATCCTAACACTGCACTTGTTTCTTCTTCGAAAACAGGATCATCGTCAAGAATGGACTTGGGTTCTGGCTCCGCTACGACTGCGACTGGTTTAAGATCGCCCTCGTCGAAGCTGCCCAACAACAGATCTTGGGTCTTGGGTCTCTTGCGAGGAGTACTGGCGGTTTCCTTGCAGGGACTCTTGTCTAACTTCCCGGTGAGGACTTCGACCGCACAACCAAGGTTAACTAAACTCCTTTTTTGCTCTTTCGGGTCGAGCTTGATAACTTTTTCAACGATAGAAGTGTCGAAGGGATCGGGCCCGGTTAATTCCTCTATGGGACTGTCCGGAACGTAGGCAAGTTTGACTTCTCCGCTGGCTACTACGTCTACGAACGAGGTGTCGAAAATGTCGTCTTGATCATCCTCGAACTCACTCTCCTCTTCTTCCTCTTCTACGTGCTCTTGCTGTTCTTGCTCTTTCTCTTCTGATTCGGGATGTTTCTCGTCTTTTGAAGCATCGTCTTCAGCAGCAGCCCCTTCCTCGAAGCCTACCCACTTGTTTTTCTTGACAGAAGGCCCTTCGGCGGTGGAAGGTTGGGGTTCTTTCGGCGGTTCGCTGGGACCCGGTGGCTTCTTCTGGAAATAGCTAGTCGACTTGATGCGATCTAGATCCCCCTGTGTCTTCTTGAGGATGTCATCGACGCCGGAAGTTAGAGCCTTGAACTTTAGCCACTCTTCGCTCTCAGTGCTGGCGGGTTCTCCTTCCTGGTTCCCTTCTCCACTCTCTTTTCGCTTCTCTTCTTGCTGACGCCTGTACTCTTCGAGTTCCGCCGAATCAAAAAGCTCGTCCTCCTTGTGTTTGCTCTTTTTCCCTTTCTTTTTCTTTTTCAAACCTTTTGTTATTTTCAGCATATTCTACTTCTAGTTTATCTAAACATCTGAAACATAAATAGAAAATCATATGTTAAAATTTATTTTATTAGTAAATATTACATCTATATCAAGAAAAAATAAAATTAATTATAATAAAGGAGTCTAATAGTATACATTAATGTAAAAATACGACATTATTGCACTGTTATAAGACCGGAAGCGCTATATGCTGCAGAATGCCTTGCATTGAATAGAAAAGGTTTGACCGAGAAACTAGAAGTAAAAAAAAATCAGATTTTGAGGAAAATGCGGGGTCCAATTAAAGAGAATGGTGAATTTAGAAGACGATACAACTATGAAATCTGCAAATGTGTAGAGAAGATCGCAGGCACCATACGAAAGAGGAGGATGGTTTTCGTTGCTCGGATCAATCCGTCAAGATTGAGCAAGCGGATTTTCAGCTCCTTCCTTAACAAGAAATGCAAGGAAGCATGATTTACAGAGGTTGAAAACGAACTATGAGATGTGGGGATGACACAACAGGTCTTAGAGAAACGTGTTCCGTTTACGAAGAAACTCCAAGAACTTGAGGGATTCCAACAAATGCCAAAGCTAAAAACTGGTGTGGACAGAAGCGAGAAAGGAACAACAAAGGAAACGAACGCGGGAATACTGGGCGAAAGTTAAAGCCCAGGCAAAAGGAGGGGCTAGGCTTGAAATAGCCTAGTCCGTAGGCATCTGAGAAAAAATGAGTTTATTCCTTATATTTACGGTTATATAAATAAATAAAATACAACGAAAATGATGAATTTAAACAAAAAAGAAACAAAACAATTAATGAAAAGAAGAATAAACAGCTTTAGTGTGTCACAGACAACCTCCTATGCCCAAGAACGCGGGTTCGTAGCCCGGCAGGTGATCTTAGTGCTTTTAAAAAGAGAGGGGGGAATCCTTGATTTACCGTCTTTTGGAAGGGACGTTAAACGGGGATTCGGAGCCTGTACGATGTCAAGTACTCTTTAAAGACCCCTATTCTATTATGTGCATTACCTTATGTGCAGGGTGTGCGGTGCGCACGGGTGCTGGGCTTCAAGGTACGTCGCGAGGCGTCTCAAGGTCTCAAAAAAATTCATTTCATGTTGATCACATAGCAAAATTTGTTTAAAGAAAAGAAAGGTAAAAAAAGAGAGGAGAGGTCTACATCCTTTCTTGAGTTGCCTTTATTCTGATTCCCTTTTTTAGAGCTAGCCTCTTAGGTCCCCAGGGTTTTTTAAATCTCTCTTGGCCGCCTCACGGCCTCGACCTACCCAATGGGACACCACCTTCACGTGGTGGGTAGGCTTCGCTCGTACTAAGTGTGTCTCAGACGATTATACGCCATGCACTCACTCTCCACGTTAGTTTATACTGGACGCAGAGTTTGTGCCTGCCATTTGTGGCTTTTTGTTATGGTAAGAGAACATCCTTCCCAATTTTATATCAGTCAGTGTTTCATAGCCAGAGAGGAACCACCCCCCCCCCAGTCCCTCCCCCATAGGTAACTTATGTTTTGCACTATTTACTCACCCTCCCTCCTCCATTTCATTTTAATTTCTTTCCCTCATAACCTAAAACAATACCATACTCAATTTACCATTATTATCACTACTTCCAAGCTCACTATTACTGTAAGGCGTTTATTTGTTTAGTTATCTATATCCCACCCTAAATATCATCAATATATCATAATATCATAAATACCATATCCTTGCCGTTTTTTATATATATTTTAGTCCAATATAGACTGATTGTATTATCACTTACTTTACTTAAAACATACCTATTTTTATACAATTGATATTTTACACTTATATAAAGTCTCTTCTTACATTTTCTCTATTGCAATTAATATTCTTTACACTAGTATAAAGTATTTTCTACCTATCAATATTAATACTGTATTTTCTAAAAAGACTTTTATTTTCATTTTTATTTTATTTTATATAATTCGTTTCTAGATTTTTATAATTTTACAATTTTTATAATTTTTATTTCTTCCTTTTTTTTTATTACCTATAATTTTTAGTGCGTAATTCTTATCACTTTCTACTTTTACCCATATCATTTCACATTCCTATTTTATATTCAGTTTTTATTTTTTATCCGTAATACCTTATTTTTTTCTAACTGTCAACACTTTCTGTTTTATTATTATTTTCTTCATGATGTGGGTTACTACCTTTTTGGCACTTCGCAGTTTATAGTATACACATATACATTTTAACCTTCATAATTACCTTACTGTACATCTTTATCATTTTTTTTTGCCTGTATTCACGTTCTTTTGGTTTATCTATATTTAAAATTTTTTAATATATTGTCTGTATTTTGCATATAGCCCTGAAGAAGACCTACAGCGTAGGTCGAAACGTTGGCTATCAATAAAGATTTTCTCAAATTACTTGAGAAATTCATTCAGTGACCTCTACCCGGACCAATTTCTTCAACATGCTTTAATTTAAATTTAAAATAATCATAAATATAAATATTTAAGTTGTAATTCAGTTGACAGATGACAGTTGACAGTTGACAGTTTTAAGCGTTATGAAAGTCACCGCACCCACTATTTGCCCTGAAGATGGCCTACAATTTAGGCACGATTAATAAAATTAAGTTTTGCTTAATTTTTGTGTTATCATTGACTGCATTCCCCATGACCAATTCAATCCATCATATAAATATTTAGTGTTTCCTACAATAATATTTTCTCAATTTCATGTAATTTCCTCTTATATTATTAAAGAAATAACTAATATTTTTGATTTTAGGTGAGGGCGTTTATTTGTGAGGTGTGTCATAAAGGTTTTCGACAACGGCGAGAACTAAGTAGGCACTCTGCAATTCATACCGGTATAAGGCCGCATGAATGTAGCACGTGCGGAAAGTCTTTTGCCAGATCTGATAAACTGAAAAGACACATGCGCACTCATATAACAAAGTCAAAACGCGAACAGCCCGTGCCAGCGTCTCACCCGCAATGCGACATATGCTTCAAAACACTATCTTCGAGGCACGAACTACGCAGGCACCTCCTGACCCATTCCCTCTTCAAGCCTTATCAGTGCAGCCTCTGCGCTTCCTCCTATTGCAGGAAGGACAAGCTGATAAAGCACATTAAGAAGTGCCACTCGGACAGTCAGTCTGTAGAGTTCAAGAGCCATTTGATAGAGGATCTTACTCCATTTGATAGGAATAAGGAGTCGTGACATATTTTAATTTCCTAAAACAACCAATGCCTTATCGAATGAGCTTCGTTTCTTTCATATTTTAATGGAAAATAACATTTTGTACCTATTTATATTGTATGAAAGGAGATATATTTGTAATGGGCTGAATTTAAGAAGATTTTTGGATAGTTTTCTGTGTTAATTGTAGTGTTTAAAGATTTGAGACATTTATTTTTAAAATATCAGTGTTGTATTGTCTCTAAATTATTCATTTGAAATTGGAACTATTCTCAGGGCCACCTTCCCTGAGAAGACTCAAGTTTGGGAGTACAACCAAACAACCAATTGCCCCAATTTTTTATTCTATTTTATATAATTCGTTTCTAGATTTTTATAATTTTACAATTTTTATTTCTTCTTTTTTATTACCTATAATTTTAGTGCGTAATTCTTATCACTTTCTAATTTACCCATATCATTTCACATTCCTATTGTATATTCAGTTTTTATTTATCTGTAATACCTTAATTTTTTAACTGTCAACACTTTCTGTTTTATTATTATTTTCTTCATGTTTTATTATTATTTTGTACATTTTAACCTTCATAATTACTTTACTGTACACCTTTATCAATTTTTATCATCATTATTACACATAATTATCAATTTTTTGCCTGTATTCACCTTCTTTTAGTTTATCTATATTTAAAATGTTTTAATATATTCGTACCGTTTTCTTATATTGTCTGTATTTTGGTTATAGCTCTGAAGAAGACCTACAACGTAGGTCGAAACGTTGGCTATCAATGAAGATCTTCTGAAATTACTTGAGAATTTCATTCAGTGACCTCTACCCGGACCAATTTCTTCAACATTAACTTATTTAAATTGTGCTCTAGTTCTTTTATATCAGTAGTAATTGTAATTCTCTATTTTTTTTGTTATCATCATTATTATTATTAATATCAAAGTTGTTTTGGTAATTTATTTTATATAATGAGTTTTAATTTTAGTCTAATAAAAGGTTCTATTAAAAAGACATGCGATCTGGTAATTGAATCAGTGTTATTTCCCTAACATATTTCGGGCCTCTCATCGAAAGGTCCATTAACTATATATTTCCAGGTTGCTCAAACATATGCCATTTCAGAAATACTAGCATGTAAATTAAAATACAATATTATACTGAAATTACTGTAAACTTGTTTACATAATATAGAGATGACACGATATAGAATAGAATTTGTATTCTTATTTCATTCAGGTTCACATTATAGGCCTTCAAGTTATATTTTAATAAGCTTAGAATAATGTGCTGTTCATTCAAGATTTTTTACAACTGTTTTTTCCCCCCTTGCGATGGCATTGGACACTTCCATACAGCAAGATTAATAGGTAAGAAAATATTTACATATTTATGTTTTAAATAAATTTTTTTATTGATTTAAAATAATTCAATATGGAGCTTATCTCATCTCTTCCGCTTAGTAATATTATTTCTTTGTATGAAATGTTATTTTTCTTAAGATCTTCGTTATATTAGTTAGATCTTTCTTATATTTTAATAACCTTAGAATAATTTGCTGTTCATACAAGATTTTTTACAACTGTAAGGATACTCCAAATGCATTGGTTTTGCAATTTTTTATTACCATAAAAAAATTTGGCAATTGGCATTGCCGCTAGATGCCACCACTGCCGCTATAATAATATAATTAACTGTAAATAAACAGTATTACGTTTTGGTTTGTCATTTTAGTGTACCTTTTATTCGTTAAAATAACTGTTTGCACTTTCTTTGTTGGGTTTTTGGAATTATTGACCCTTACTTCTATAATCCCACAATAATAACTTTGAAAAAGTAAAATCCTTCAAATTTTTATTTTTTTTTAATTTGTTAAAATTTTTTTAAAATTTCTTCTAAGCAATGGGGAGGAGGTTACATCCCCAATACCCTCCCCTTGTAACGCCTCTGGTGAATTATAAACATGGAAGAAATTGGTAAATATCTCTTTATCACTCATCACAACTATATCAACTTCAGAGCTTGTTTGCCAGGAAGCACTTGTGTCCAGGGGATGAAACCGATATATTTATTTTTGCTGCTCTGAATGAAACTAATATTTAGGGTAGAAAAAATAACGTTCTTTCCGAAAATGCTCTATTTCGAATCCTATCCGCAAAAGATGCTTTATTCTGCTTCAAGTTTGATTCAATCCCGACCGGAGCGAAATTTTTCCATCCTTTGAGGATTCGATCTGGACCGGAACAATAAATATCGATCCTTCGTTTTTACTTTCTCATCCTTCAGATGAAGAATGAAATCGCCAAAAAATTCGACTTGAATATTATAATGTTTCTTGACGTTTCATAGGGTGTAGAATCCAAAAAACATAAAATCTCAGTGGTGTCGGTCCGTCCGTCCGGAAAAGTTTGTTCCAACCAATGCTCGGAAACTACAAATCGGTTATCAACCAGGTTTTTTCCTAAATGTTTGGTTTATGATCTAGTTGATCCTAAAGAAGAACCGATAAGGATCGGTTAAGTTTAAGGTATTAAAAAAAATATATTTTAGTTCTCAGATTTTTTTTTTAAGGATGAGAAAATACTATGCCTCTCTAGGCACAATTTTTTCATGCCAGTTTGGTATTTTCGTGTGTAGATAGGTAAATGAGGAGTAAAATTAAAAATCGCAATTTTTTGCTCCGCAGGACCAAATCCTCAAGGGATTTCAAAAATATCGCTCCTGGCGGATTCTGTTCCGTATGGGAGCGGTTGTTTTGAGACAAAATGATATCGTTCCAGTCCAAATCGGAACGTTTTTCCTTATAAAATATTGCTCCTGCTCCGAACGATTTGAATGAGTTCGATTAGAAACGATTCTTTGGGAACGAATCTTCGATCCGTGCTTGTGTCACTCTCAATATCCTAATGCTATTCCAAACTCACTAATAGTTTTTCCCTTTTTCCAAAAATATTGGTTTTTGACTTATGCTCTTAAGGCCAGGTAGTTCATTTGTTTTATAAAAGAGTATTTTTACTTTTAATCATAAACAAAACAAATATCTTGTAAAAGAAAAGAACTTTTTTCCTTTTATTTTAATTTTCATAATTTGTAAATATAGTAATATAAATGTTTATTTTCATATTTTATTATTTGTTTATTATTATGTTTTTTATTATTGTTTAAATAATTAATATAATTCATTTATAAGAAAAAAAAGACATGCCGACGGTGGTTTCGATCGGCTATTGTTTACGTCGATGTAATCCAGACAGCGTTGGCCCGAGTTAAGTCCATAATATAAACAATAGTGCAGTTGTTTTGGTGGACTTCAACTAGTCTAATTCGCTGCCCCTCTGCAGTTCAAGTTCAACCACAGGACAGTGTTGTGTGTTGTTCTGTCAGTCGGTTCGACCACTTCGAACCGACCCGATATTTTGATCCTAGCTCGCCCTGTTGGAGCAAGGAATTCGATGGACTTTATCTCTCGCCCTGCGGAGAAAAAATTGCTTCGATGATTCGCCCGCCCTGCGGAGAATTCCTTCGGCCTGGAGATCGTCGCACGCCCCGCCGTTGACGACAGATAAGACAGTTTTAAATTCTTTTATTTACACTACTTCGACTGGCTAGCCAGATTTATGATAAACAATAGACATTTAATAGTAGCTACATTTTACAAACATTAACTCATTTCCTAACATTCCCTCATAACCTAAAACAGTACTATACTCAATTTACCGTTATTATCACTACTTCCAAGCTCACTATTACTGTAAGGCGTTTATTTGTTTAGTTATCTATATCCCAACCTAAATATCATCAATATATATCATAATATCATAAATATCATAATATCATAAATACCATATCCTTGCCGTTTTTTATATGTATTTTAGTCCAATATAGCCTGATTGTATTATCACTTACTTTACTTAAAACATACCTATTTTTATACAATTGATATTTTACACTTATATAAAGTCTCTTCTTACATTCTCTTATGCAATTAATATTCTTTACACTAGTATAAAGTATTTTCTACCTATCAATATTAATTCTGTATTTTCTAAAATTTTTTTTTTCATTTTTATTTTTTTTTATATAATTCGTTTCTAGGTTTTTAGAATTTTACAATTTTTATTTCTTCTTTTTTATTACCTATAACTTTTAGTGCGTAATTCTTATCACTTTCTAATTAACCCATATCATTTCACATTCCTATTTTATATTCAGTTTTTATTTTTTATCTGTAATACCTTAATTTTTTTTTTAACTGTTAACACTTTCTGTTTTATTATTATTTTCTTCATGATGTGGGTTACTACCTTTTGGCACTTAGTAGTTTATAGTATACACTTATACATTTTAACCTTCATAATTACCTTACTGTACATCTTTATTAATTTTTTTGCCTGTATTCACCTTCTTTTGGTTTATCTATATTTAAAATGTTTTAATATATTTGTACCGTTTTCTTAGATTGTCTGTATTTTGCATATAGCCCTGAAGAAGACCTACAGCGTAGATCGAAACGTTGGCTATCAATAAAGATTTTCTCAAATTACTTGAGAATTTCATTCAGTGACCTCTACCCGGACCAATTTCTTTGTTTAGTTTCATGGGCACATTCACCTCCTTAAGGGATTCGCCGTTTTTTTGTAACACCTTGTATAACTGTAAGTGTTCAATTTTAATCGCGTGCCTACTAGAGGGCGTCTAGGTCACGATTGCACACGGGAGCGACATGGCGCGAACTTTTTCAATTCCCCATGTATACACTGCAAAAATTGCGAGAACACGGGGATATAGGATCGGTGAAGAGAACGGATTGGTCTGTCTTGGGTAAGACACCTGGTAGCTCAATTGGTTAGAGCATTGTTGCGGTGAAGCAGAAGACCCGTGTTTGAATCCCGGCTAGGACAAATCTTTCTCTTCTAAACAAAAATACTTAAAAAATAATAATTAATTGAGAACTTAGGAAGTGGTATGAATGTTCAGATCAAAACAAATAATTAAATCTTTTTAATTGGTGCCTGGACTTGAAAGGGATTCGTATCCTTTGAACAATTCAACAAGAAACAAATCAGACAGACTTGGAAGGGCCGAACTGATGTGTTTTGGCGGGGGCGGGTAATCTGATCTGCCGCGCAATGTCAAAGGACGATAGTGAAGGCAGTGGCTCACAGCCTTCGCTATCAGCTAAATTCACAAAGCCTTTGTACAATACACTCCAGCGAAGTTGATCAATATAATTTGCCTTCCTTTGTGAGCTTCGATGGGACAGGATACCGGTTAATTCGATTTTGTGTTCTTTAGGACAAAATAAAAATTAAAAAAACAATCTTTTATCTTTTTTTTTTGGATTATTTACAAAGTACTTTTATATATTCCGCATTTTTTGGTTTTGTGATATTTTTAAGGTACTGCTTTATTAGCATGAAACCTATCTCCTTATCTCGTGTAATTTGTTCTTATCACTCATTTCATTTGAATTTCTTATTGATTTCGTTATTTGCTTTTTAAAATGAACAGAATATGATTTTAGGAATAGCCATCTTTAAAAGAAAAAAGCTGTGCAATACTTCCAGAAGTTTGGAATCATTCCAAAGATGTAATTATGTGAAAAATGACAAATGGATTTCGACCATGATAGAAATGGATATATTTTCGACGAAAGTGTGGGAATGTATTTTATTATGTAGATATTATAAACGTAAAAACAAAACAAAATATTTTTTTATATACGAACTAACTTTTTCCCGCGGCTTCGCTCGCATAGAATTTGGACTACCGCATAAAGTTTCTTGACAGTGCTTTATAACAATAATTTAAAGTAATAAATAATTTAATATTTTTCACTATAGGTTACTCGTACAAAATTTCAGATGTCTAACTTCAAAACTGACGGATACCATACAACCTTTGAACCCTTATTATAATAAGGGTGGAATTATCCAAACTTCTTTCTTAAATCATACAAAGGACCTATCTGCAAATTTCAAGATGTTAAATTCCTGATTTGCCTTTAATTGTGTACTATAATGGATTCTCCACAGTACCAGAACTGTCGGGGGTGGGGAGGGACACGTGCTCCCGTGCGCCCCCCTAAATCCGCGCTTGCTATAGCCCATGTGTTATTCTGATGTAAAGCCTATATTAATGTAAAGTTTCATCCAAATCCGTTCAGTAGTTTTTGCGTGAAAGAGAGACAAACATACAAACTTTCACATATATAATATTAATAAGATTTATTTTCTTGCGCTTTAAGTTTTTGCGATAACCCATAAGATGCTCATTTACATTATAAGGTATAAAATATTCTAATAATGCGCATGAAATGCTTTAGATAACTAAAGTATATAAGTTGATAAGGATTAATACTGTACTCGTCTAAATAGCTTTCCAAATACCGCATTGTACGTTATCAATTTTTAGAAGATAAAATATGTAAAGTAAGCTATCCTTAGAAGATAAATTTCCGACAATTATCGTTATATTCCAACCCATTTACACAAAACTCGACAAATTATATACCAACACTTTTTTATTTTTAAAGAGAAAAGATAGGCCCTCCGCCGGGATTCGAACCCGGAACCTCTCTCCGTGACAGTTCCTCACTATTTGAGCCACCAAGGCCGCCTGCCGGCAGAGGACAAATCTTTTCTCTCATACGATCCCATGTCCTCGTGTTCTCGCAATTTTTGCGATGAATGCACTAGAACGAAAGTTCTTTGAACATTAATTTAATTTTGGGATCTTATTGACTTACGTCATATTACTATTTATAATTATTGGTCAATTTTTTTATTTTTAAATATTTTCATTTTTAAAGAGAAAAGATAGGCCCTCGGCCGGGGTTCGAACCCGGAACCTCTGTCTCTCCGTGACAGCGCTCTACCATTTGAGCCACCAAGGCCGCCTGCCGGCAGAGGACAAATCTTTTCTCTTATCCGATCCCATGTCCTCGTGTTCTCGCAATTTTTGCGATGAATGCACTAGAACGAAAGTTCTTTGAACATTAATTTAATTTTGGGATCTTATTGACTTACGTCATATTACTATTTATAATTATTGGTCAATTTTTTTATTTTTAAATATTTTCATTTTTAAAGAGAAAAGATAGGCCCTCGGCCGGGGTTCGAACCCGGAACCTCTGTCTCTCCGTGACAGCGCTCTACCATTTGAGCCACCAAGGCCGCCTGCCGGCAGAGGACAAATCTTTTCTCTTATCCGATCCCATGTCCTCGTGTTCTCGCAATTTTTGCGATGAATGCACTAGAACGAAAGTTCTTTGAACATTAATTTAATTTTGGGATCTTATTGACTTACGTCATATTACTATTTATAATTATTGGTCAATTTTTTTATTTTTAAATATTTTCATTTTTAAAGAGAAAAGATAGGCCCTCGGCCGGGGTTCGAACCCGGAACCTCTGTCTCTCCGTGACAGCGCTCTACCATTTGAGCCACCAAGGCCGCCTGCCGGCAGAGGACAAATCTTTTCTCTTATCCGATCCCATGTCCTCGTGTTCTCGCAATTTTTGCGATGAATGCACTAGAACGAAAGTTCTTTGAACATTAATTTAATTTTGGGATCTTATTGACTTACGTCATATTACTATTTATAATTATTGGTCAATTTTTTTATTTTTAAATATTTTCATTTTTAAAGAGAAAAGATAGGCCCTCGGCCGGGGTTCGAACCCGGAACCTCTGTCTCTCCGTGACAGCGCTCTACCATTTGAGCCACCAAGGCCGCCTGCCGACAGACGACAAATCTTTTCTCTTATCCGATCCCATGTCCTCGTGTTCTCGCAATTTTTGCGATGAATGCACTAGAACGAAAGTTCTTTGAACATTAATTTAATTTTGGGATCTTATTGACTTACGTCATATTACTATTTATAATTATTGGTCAATTTTTTTATTTTTAAATATTTTCATTTTTAAAGAGAAAAGATAGGCCCTCGGCCGGGGTTCGAACCCGGAACCTCTGTCTCTCCGTGACAGCGCTCTACCATTTGAGCCACCAAGACTGCCTGCCGGTAGGGTTCCTAAAATTAAATTAATGTTCAAAGAACTTTCGTTCTAGTGTATTCATCGCGAAAATTGCGAGAACACGATGACATGGGATCGGATAAGTGAAAAGATTTGTCCTCTGCCGGCAGGCGGCCTTGGTGGCTCAAATGGTAGGGAACTGTCACGGAGAGACAGAGGTTCCGGGTTCGAATCCCGGCCGAGGGCCTATCTTTTCTCTTTAAAAATAAAAAAATGACCAATAATTATAAAAAATTATATGTACCAAAACGTTTCTTGTGAATCTATTGATTAAAATTATCTATATCTATCTATTGGTGAAAACCGTATGGAAATCCGTGCAGCAGTTATTGATCTTACCGCGAACAAACGCGGCCGAAGATTTTGTTTTATAATTTGTATAGATATATTTTTATATTTATTAAGTGATTCAAATTCTGTTGAATACTTTGTGATCCTGAGTTTGTCGAAACGTGTTAATGATTAATTAACACGCTGTGGTCATATGTTTCATGTCGCGGTGCGTGACCTACGTGACCTTATGCGACCTAAATTGTACGTAAACTACGTGACCTGCTCTCAGCTCACAATTACCGAAAAGCATACTTTGTACGACCAAATTGTGTTTGTTTGTTTGTTCATTTAACGTCACTTTATGCTGCTATGGCTAATCGGACGATACTACAATGGGAGCTCTAAATTTTGCCTATCCAGGTTTAATTAGGACAGGGATTTTTAACGAGTATCGGCCATAGTACAGGCTCGGGACCCCCGTTTAACGTTCCTTCCGAAGGACGGAGTAACTCCCTTAAAAAAATCCTAGGGTCTCCTGCCGGGCTACGGACCCGCAATCTTGGGTTTAGTAGTTTGTTACGCTAACCACTAGACCACAGGTGACCTTACGACCATATTGTGTTTATACCAATTTGTCATCGTCCTAAACTTGCTTACTTATCAGCTTGAACATGACATTTAATATTTCTATGATATCGGATTCTAGGATAACCTGCTGGGAGGTGATTTTTCCGAGATCATGCTCAACCTCTAGGTTTCCTCCCAAATTGAAGGTCCCCACTTTATTGAGGCGGGATGAGCCCCAGGAAGGTTTGCAGATCGCATAGATTTAAATATATGCACTCACGTGTCATAGATTATTATTTTGAAGGATAGTTGGCTAACATTCGTTTTAGCGTATCCTCGCGAGGTGGCGACCATATAGATATCAATCGAAAGCTCTTTCGATTTGTAGTCGAATGACATAACTCCCAGCGTCCGCAATGGTCAAATCAAAAAGCTACGCGTCTGTTAGGTTAGATTAGGTTAAGTTTGTTTGGTGATTAGATGGTTAGGGGTGGTTACATGGTTAGAGGTGGTTACATAGGGTATCTAGCGTTTTGAACGTTTTTAAGAAACTTTGCGGACGCTGGGAGTCATGTCATTCGACTACAAATCGAAAGAGCTTTCGATTGATATAAATGGTTAGTTGTTTTTTAAATATTTTTTTTTATGGTTTCGTTAGTGATGGTTAGGTGGTATGGTTAGGGGTGGTTAGATGGTTAGGGTTGGTTCAGGTTGTTACATACGGTATCTACCGTTACGAACGTCTTTAAGATACTTTTTTATTTGACCTTCCTGGACGCCTAGCTTTTATATTTGATCTTTGAGGATGCTGGGAGTTATTAGGGGTGGTTAGGCGGTTTGATTAGGTTTGGTTAGGTGTTTTTTTTTAATGATTTTTCATGGTTTGGTTAGGTTAGGTTAGATTAGGTTAAGTTTTTTTGGTGATTAGATGGTTAGGGTTGGTTAGAGGTTACATAGAGTATCTAGCGTTTTGAACGTTTTTAAGAAACTTTTTTATTTGACCTTTGCGGACGCTGGGAGTTATATATATATATATATATATATATATCGAAAGAGCTTTCGATTAATATATATGGTTAGTTGTTTTTTAAATATTTTTTTTTATGGTTTCGTTAGTGGTGGTTAGGTGGTTTGGTTAGGGGTAGTTAGATGGTTATGGTTGGTTAGGGATGGTTAGGTGTTTTTTTTTGTGGTTTGGTTAGGTTAGGTGAGATCACGTTAGGTTTTTTTGGTGGTTAGATGGTTAGGGTTGATAAGGGTTTTTTTGGTGGTTTGGTTAGGGGTGGTTGGGTGTTTTTTAAAATGATTTTTCATGGTTTGGTTAGGTTAGGTTAGATTAGGATAAGTTTTTTTGGTGATACGATGGTTAGAGGTGGTTACATGAGGGTATCTAACGTTTTGAACGTTTTTAAGAAACTTTTTGATTTGATCTTTGCGGACGCTGGGAGTTGTGTCATTCGACTACAAATCGAAAGAGCTTTCGATTGATTGATATGGTTGCCATCTCGCGAGGGTACGCAAAAACGAACTTTTACCGGATATTTTAATTGCATTGAAGGCTTAAAAAAAAAAAAATTTGATACTTGTGATTTAGCCGGTCCCCAATGACTGTTTACACCATATTTTGAACCTGATCACTGATAAAACCTACATTCTTATTCGTATTAATGGAAATTGAAATATAAGAAAGTAATTATAAAATGCTAATTCTAAAGCCCTCCTGCCACGTCCCTCTTCTTATACAAATGTTTTCCCTACATTTTCGACGAAGAAATTTCCATTTCTAATTAGCCAAAATTCATTTGATGTCCTTTTTCACATAATGTTATCATTAATATTAACTTCTGGAAGTAATTCACCGCTTCTTCTTTTAAAGACGGCTATTCCCAAGGTGCTGTTCTATTTTAATAGGCCATTACAGTATAATTAAGACAATAACACTGAATTAAAATAAACATACAATAAAGAAATTTAAATAGACAATAAACAAAATTAACAAGACAAAACTAATACAGAAAGCAATTTAATAACGCACACACAGATAAATCCAATAAGACGAGGAGAGGAGAAATGACACGAGACAAGAAGGTAGGTTTCATGGGTACCGACTAAATCACAATTACCAAACATACATCCTACTATCATACTAATATTATAAATGCGAAAGGTTGTATGTTTGTCATGCAAAAACTACTGAAAGGATGGGGGGGAGGGGGGCACGGGGGCACATAACCCTCCCCCCGACAGTTTTTTAGGTACCGTTGAGAATCCATTATAGTACATAATTAAATGCAATCACATGATAATAGTTGTTAAAATAACAGAAAGAACATGAGTGAAACTATTGTATTGATATCCTACTAATCTTACTAATATTATAAATGTGAAAGTTTGTATGTTTGTCTCTCTTTCACGCAAAAACTACTGAATGGATTTGGATGAAACTTTACGGTAATATAGGTTATACATCCGAACAACACATAGACTATAGCAAGCGGGGATTTAGGGGGGCGCAGGTGGGCACTTGCCTCCCCCCCCCCCCCGAAAGCTTTTTAGGTTCTTTGGAGAATCCATTATAATACATAAATAAAGGAAAATCACATGATAATTGTGGTTAAAATAACAGAAAGGACAGGAGTGAAACTATTTGTTTTGATTTCCCACGAATATTATAAATGCGAATGTTTGTTACTCATTCACGCAAAAACTACTGAACGGATTTGGATGAAACTTATTGAATAAAATAGGTTATACATCATAGGCTACATCAAGGGCAGATTTATGTGTGGTCACGTGGGCATGCCCTCCCCCTCCCGTTACAGTACATAATTAAAGATAAATCAGGAACGTAGTCTCTTGAAATTTGTAGATAGGTTCTTTGTATATGGATTCTATAATTATAATTGGATTCTTTGGAGAATCCATTATAATACATAATTAAAGGCAAATCACATTATAATAGTGGTTAAAATAACAGAAAGAACATGAGTGAAACTATTGTTTTGAAATCCTACTAATATTATAAATGCGAATTTTTGTATGTTTGTCTCTCTTTCACGCAAAAACTACTGAACGGATTTGGAAGAAACTTTACAGTAATATAGATTATAGATCATAGGCTACAGCAAGGGCAGATTTATGTGGGAGCACGGGATTGCCCCCCCCCCCCCGTTATAGTACATAATTAAAGGTAAATCAGGAACTTAGCATCTTGAAATTTGTAGATAGGTTCATTGTGTTGTTTAAGAAAGAAATTTGGATAATTCCACCCCCAAGGGTTTCCCCCTTAATATAATAGGGGTTCAAAGATTGTATGGAATCCGTCAGTTTTGAAGTTAGACATCTGAAACTTTGTGGATGTACGTGTAACTTATATTTAAAAAAAAAAAATTATTTATATAAAATGAACTTTCACGAAACTTTATGTGGCAGGCCAAATTCCTCGCGAGCGAAGCCCCGGGCAAAAGCTAGTCTATTATAAAACAAAGTCCTCGGTCCTCTGTCTGTCTTTTCGCGGTAAACTCAATAACTACTCCACAGATTTTCATGCGGTTTTCACTAATAGATAGAGTGATGCGTGAGGAAGGTTTAAGTATATAATTTGTCCAGGATTTGTGTTAATAGGCTGGAATATAACGATAATTGTCGAAAATGTTGGAAAAAGTAAAACCTCTAGGGAGGTTTCATCGATGATACTGCCTAATCCCTTTGCCATATAACGAAACAATGCATGGTGGAATATTCCTCCTTTATTGATCTACAAAAAAGTCAGTGATAGCATATATCTATCTTTTAAGGATAGCTTACTATACCTATTTTATCTTCTAAAAATTGATAACGTACAATGCGGTATTTGGAAAGCTATTTAGAGGAGTACAGTATTAATCCTTATCAACTTACATACTTTAATTACCTTAAACATTTTATGCGCATTATTAGAATATTTTGTACCAAATAATTTAAACGAGTATCTTATGGGTTATTGCATTTATGTAATTCTTATATAAAGAAATATTTAGTTTTGTTTTTATGTTTACATAATAAGATACATTAGACAGACAAAACATAAAGGCATAATATGTTATTGCCCGTGCAAAGCCGAGGCGAATTGCTAGTATTTATACATTCTACATTATTCGAAGTTAGTTACGAATACCACGATTAATAAATTTTTATGGGTAACCTAATGAAACCTACCTGATTGAGATTATTCCATACAACCAGATTACAAGGAGGTAGGGGAACGAAGTTCTAACTAGTTAGTAAGTACCTCACAGTTCTGAAGCATTTACAAGAAACATTTCAGACATGGCCTATTTCGGGCAACATAAATCAATCATCTGATAGTGGTCTGGGCGAATAGAACGGCTATCTGGGTTGTAAAGTGTTTAAATTAGTCCTTTGGAGTGATGCGCTTTTGCCATATGTCTTAAACAATCGAATGTAGTCGTATAACATGTGTGCTATTATTTCAGAGATATTGAAATTCTGAGATACATATATCAGAGTAAAAAATTATTTAAAAAGATAAAACAACCTGTACTACTGTACCGGGAGCTACGTGGGTACTTGCGTCTTAACGCAGCCCTGGTTATTTTTGGTCACTTCTTCGCATGAGGGAGCAGTTACATTTTGTAACAGTTATATTTCTAACAGCTGATTTGTTCTGTTTCTTCTTGCTTACTGAGTTTTGATTATTGCTGATTTATTGTTTGTTATTTGTTGTTTATTGTTTGTTTGCTAGTTTGTTATAGATTTTTCGTTGTTATTATTTATTTAATTTGTGTAAAATGCGTATTTGGGATTTGCTGACAATAGAAGAACAAGCTACTATTTTTTTGCAGGAGCGAAATATTTTACCAAAACAAAGAAAATTTAGCAATTCCCATGAAATGAAATTGTATTGTGGTGAACGTTTCTTTTGGAAATACAATTTAAATCTTGATATTGAAGAGTATTTCGACGCATTTTCCATCTAAATGCGATTAACAAATTTTTTGTCAATAAACTATTGTGATTTTTCATAACTTATTTGTTTTAATTATAGTGATTTTTTATTGTTTGTATTTTTTAATTGTTCATTGTCCATTCTTGTTTAATTAATTGTTCATCATATATTACATTTTTAAATATTTTTATTATTGTAATTTTTCTTTATTTTATTTCATAATTGTTCATTGTTGTTTAATTAATTATTCATTATTATTATTATATTCCATGAATTATATGAAAACAAGTGAAATTTTAATTGAAAATACATGAAACAATAACGAACCAACTTATGCTTCAATAGAAATAAGAAGCACTTACCTTCAACCCAATACCTAGGGTTTTAAATGTTGGTGAAATAACAAAAAAAATTATGAAAATTCACACTTATTCAAACTGATATTACAGATTACATCACGGGCGGTACTGCCAATTATTTCCCGTGTCTGTCGCTAGCGGAGGACCAGACCCTCGTTCGTTTCCCCACAACGCAACAACCAAAAACGAGGGGTGGCGGAATTGCTCGAGGTGGCAGATTTGTACCACTCTCCTTTAACATCCGTTTTTTCGGATGCAAATTCAGATTTACACTACTCAGATATGCCCTTAAACATATCAAAAATGCACTCTCTTCAATTTATTGCGACCTTCAAGTACCTGGCGGCTGGCCTAGTTATAATGCGATAATAGCATCTTATAGGCTTGCATTGGCTTGTTTAGGTTTGGCAAACATATGAACTGAACTGTTCAAGTAGACTACTCATCCAGTTCTAATGCGATAGTAACCTCTTACAGGCTTGCATTGGCTTGTTTAGGTTTGGCAAACGTATGAACTGAACTGTTCGAGTAGACTACTCATCCAGTTCTAATGCGATAGTAACCTCTTATAGGCTTGCATTGGCTTGTCTAGGTTTGGCAAACGTATGAACTGAACTGTTCAAGTAGACTATTAATCCAGTTCTAATGCGATAGTAACCTCTTATAGGCTTGCATTGGCTTGTTTAGGTTTGGCAAACGTATGAACTGAACTGTTCAAGTAGACTACTCATCCAGTTCTAATGCGATAGTAACCTCTTATAGGCTTGTATTGGCTTGTTTAGGTTTGGCAAACGTATGAACTGAACTGTTCAACTAGACTACTCATCCAGTTCTAATGCGATAGTAACCTCTTAAAGGCTTGCATTGGCTTGTTTAGGTTTGGCAAACGTATGAACTGAACTGTTCAAGTAGACTACTCATCCAGTTCTAATGAGATAGTAACCTCTTATAGGCTTGCATTGGCTTGTTTAGGTTTGGCAAACGTATGAACTGAACTGTTCAAGTAGACTACTCATCCAGTTCTAATGCGATAGTAACCTCTTATAGGCTTGCATTGGCTTGTTTAGGTTTGGCAAACGTATGAACTGAACTGTTCAAGTAGACTACTCATCCAGTTCTAATGCGATAGTAACCTCTTATAGGCTTGCATTGGCTTGTTTATGTTTGGCAAACGTATGAACTGAACTGTTCAAGTAGACTACTCATCCAGTTCTAATGCGATAGTAACCTCTTATAGGCTTGTATTGGCTTGTTTAGGTTTGGCAAACGTATGAACTGAACTGTTCAACTAGACTACTCATCCAGTTCTAATGCGATAGTAACCTCTTAAAGGCTTGCATTGGCTTGTTTAGGTTTGGCAAACATATGAACTGAACTGTTCAAGTAGACTACTCATCCAGTTCTAATGAGATAGTAACCTCTTATAGGCTTGTATTGGCTTGTTTAGGTTTGGCAAACGTATGAACTGAACTGTTCAAGTAGACTACTCATCCAGTTCTAATGAGATAGTAACCTCTTATAGGCTTGCATTGGCTTGTTTAGGTTTGGCAAACGTATGAACTGAACTGTTCAAGTAGACTACTCATCCAGTTCTAATGCGATAGTAACCTCTTATAGGCTTGCATTGGCTTGTTTAGGTTTGGCAAACGTATGAACTGAACTGTTCAAGTAGACTACTCATCCAGTTCTAATGCGATAGTAACCTCTTATAGGCTTGCATTGGCTTGTTTATGTTTGGCAAACGTATGAACTGAACTGTTCAAGTAGACTACTCATCCAGTTCTAATGCGATAGTAACCTCTTATAGGCTTGTATTGGCTTGTTTAGGTTTGGCAAACGTATGAACTGAACTGTTCAACTAGACTACTCATCCAGTTCTAATGCGATAGTAACCTCTTAAAGGCTTGCATTGGCTTGTTTAGGTTTGGCAAACATATGAACTGAACTGTTCAAGTAGACTACTCATCCAGTTCTAATGAGATAGTAACCTCTTATAGGCTTGTATTGGCTTGTTTAGGTTTGGCAAACGTATGAACTGAACTGTTCAAGTAGACTACTCATCCAGTTCTAATGAGATAGTAACCTCTTATAGGCTTGCAGTGGCTTGTTTAGGTTTGGCAAACGTATGAACTGATCTGTTCAAGTAGACTACTCATCCAGTTCTAATGAGATAGTAACCTCTTATAGGCTTGTATTGGCTTGTTTAGGTTTGGCAAACGTATGAGCTGAACTGTTCAAGTAGACTACTCATCCAGTTCTAATGAGATAGTAACCTCTTATAGGCTTGTATTGGCTTGTTTAGGTTTGGCAAACGTATGAGCTGAACTGTTCAAGTAGACTACTCATCCAGTTCTAATGAGATAGTAACCTCTTATAGGCTTGTATTGGCTTGTTTAGGTTTGCCAAACGTTTGAGCTGAACTGTTCAAGTAGACTACTCATCCAGTTCTAATGCGATAGTAACCTCTTATAGGCTTGCATTGGCTTGTTTAGGTTTGGCAAACGTATGAACTGAACTGTTCAAGTAGACTACTCATCCAGTTCTAATGCGATAGTAACCTCTTATAGGCTTGCATTGGCTTGTTTATGTTTGGCAAACGTATGAACTGAACTGTTCAAGTAGACTACTCATCCAGTTCTAATGCGATAGTAACCTCTTATAGGCTTGTATTGGCTTGTTTAGGTTTGGCAAACGTATGAATTGAACTGTTCAAGTAGACTACTCATCCAGTTCTAATGCGATAGTAACCTCTTATAGGCTTGCATTGGCTTGTTTATGTTTGGCAAACGTATGAACTGAACTGTTCAGGTAGACTACTCATCCAGTTCTAATGCGATAGTAACCTCTTATAGGCTTGTATTGGCTTGTTTAGGTTTGGCAAACGTATGAACTGAACTGTTCAACTAGACTACTCATCCAGTTCTAATGCGATAGTAACCTCTTAAAGGCTTGCATTGGCTTGTTTAGGTTTGGCAAACATATGAACTGAACTGTTCAAGTAGACTACTCATCCAGTTCTAATGAGATAGTAACCTCTTATAGGCTTGTATTGGCTTGTTTAGGTTTGGCAAACGTATGAACTGAACTGTTCAAGTAGACTACTCATCCAGTTCTAATGAGATAGTAACCTCTTATAGGCTTGCAGTGGCTTGTTTAGGTTTGGCAAACGTATGAACTGATCTGTTCAAGTAGACTACTCATCCAGTTCTAATGAGATAGTAACCTCTTATAGGCTTGTATTGGCTTGTTTAGGTTTGGCAAACGTATGAGCTGAACTGTTCAAGTAGACTACTCATCCAGTTCTAATGCGATAGTAACCTCTTATAGGCTTGTATTGGCTTGTTTAGGTTTGGCAAACGTATGAATTGAACTGTTCAAGTAGACTACTCATCCAGTTCTAATGCGATAGTAACCTCTTATAGGCTTGCATTGGCTTGTTTATGTTTGGCAAACGTATGAACTGAACTGTTCAGGTAGACTACTCATCCAGTTCTAATGCGATAGTAACCTCTTATAGGCTTGTATTGGCTTGTTTAGGTTTGGCAAACGTATGAACTGAACTGTTCAACTAGACTACTCATCCAGTTCTAATGCGATAGTAACCTCTTAAAGGCTTGCATTGGCTTGTTTAGGTTTGGCAAACATATGAACTGAACTGTTCAAGTAGACTACTCATCCAGTTCTAATGAGATAGTAACCTCTTATAGGCTTGTATTGGCTTGTTTAGGTTTGGCAAACGTATGAACTGAACTGTTCAAGTAGACTACTCATCCAGTTCTAATGAGATAGTAACCTCTTATAGGCTTGCAGTGGCTTGTTTAGGTTTGGCAAACGTATGAACTTATCTGTTCAAGTAGACTACTCATCCAGTTCTAATGAGATAGTAACCTCTTATAGGCTTGTATTGGCTTGTTTAGGTTTGGCAAACGTATGAGCTGAACTGTTCAAGTAGACTACTCATCCAGTTCTAATGAGATAGTAACCTCTTATAGGCTTGTATTGGCTTGTTTAGGTTTGGCAAACGTATGAGCTGAACTGTTCAAGTAGACTACTCATCCAGTTCTAATGAGATAGTAACCTCTTATAGGCTTGTATTGGCTTGTTTAGGTTTGCCAAACGTATGAGCTGAACTGTTCAAGTAGACTACTCATCCAGTTCTAATGCGATAGTAACCTCTTATAGGCTTGCATTACGTCACACGACTCGATCGATGATATCCCAATCTATATACCCTTTCTACTGTACATTATAAGGCTTTGTAACTGTGTGTATGTGTATACACATATGTAATAGTTTTACGTCCATGCAGAAGAAAATAAAGACTAAATTGCGTTTCTCTGAAAAAAAACAAAAGATTTATTTACAATACATATTTACACCTTTGAAATAACTAACATTATTTGTTAACGATACATTCACTCGCCTGAAAAACAAAAGAATCAGCATTTAAAGTCCTTACTTTATGTTTCTTTATATGTTTCAGGAGTTAATTTCTTTTTACCGAACACACAAAATTAATTAAGCAAATTATAACCGTACATTAAAACTCATATGTCTTTAATTATAACAGCTGTGATATCAAGTAGGCTGTGTCGCCATCAGGGAAATAACAAAATTAAGAAAAGCGTTCGTGTATTAGCGACGCTTATTCCTTCCATATATAACAGTACTAGCTTTTGCCCGCGGCTTCGCACGCGTGGAATTTGGTCTGCCACATAAAGTTTCGTGACAGATCATTTTATATAAATAATTTAATTTTTTTTTAACTATAAGTTACTCGTATATCAAAAATTTCAGATGTCTAACATCAAAACTGACGGATTCCCTACAAACTATGAACCCGTAATATATTGTGGGGGAAACCCTTGAGGGTGGAATTATCCAAATTTCATTCTTAAATTATACAATGAAACTATCAAGTTGATAAGTTTCTGATTTGCCTTTAATTATCCACTATAAAAGGTGGGGCACATGCCCCCGTGCCACCACATAAATCTGTCCTTGTTGTAGCCTATGATGTATACGTAGTTTTTGCGTGAATGATTAACAAACATTCGCAATTATAATATTAGTAGGATATTAAAACAATAGTTTCACTCATGTTCTTTCTGTTATTTTAACAACTATTATCATGTGATTTGCCTTTAATTATGTACTATAATGGATTCTCCACACTATCTAAAAAACTATCGGAAGAAGGGGGAAGGTGCACATGTACTCGTGCGCCCCCTAAATCCGCGCTTGCTATAGCCTATGTGTTATTCTGATGCATAACTTATATTACTGTAAAGTTTCATCCAAATCCGTTCAGTAGTTTTTGCATGAAAGAGAGACAAACATACAAACTTTCAGATTTATAATATTAGTAAGATTATACAAGTGCCAAAGTTATTATTATCCTTATAATGCGTATTCTGCGATCGTTATATTTAAGATGTGGAATTAAATACGCCGACGCAATCATTATTGGTAGCATTTCGACAGAATCACGAATCACAGTTAGTAGCGGTTAAGAAATCACAGGTAATAAAAATCACAGTAACCGTTGTATCTGTTACTGAAAAATAACAGTTAAGAAATCACAGGTAACAAAAATCACAGAAACCGATGGAGCTGTTACTGAAAAGTAGCAGGTAAGCCCATCACGAGAGATACATCGCTACCTGAATAATTATTGTGTAATTATATTTAGATATTTATTTAATTCTCTAAAGCTAATTTTAGCTAAAATTAATGTAAATAAAAATACAACTGTAATTGATTTTCGTAAAAAATATATCAGTACTATTCTTTTCCAATTGATTTTATACAAGTAACTTAATTTTTGTGATTTTTTAACAATTATATTAACAATTAAGTTTTGTATATAACAATTAATATTATCGTATATATTTCAATCACTATCGCTGAAGTTAATATTTTTTTACTTAATAATTAATTTTTTTATTTTTATTTTCTTTAAAGTGTCTTCGACTGCTGAGGTCATTAGCGATAACTGATCTTATATTTCTTTTGTCTCCCCGTGACATCGCTCTGCCAATTGAGCTATCCAAGGCCCATGCCGGTCGAGGACAAACCTTTTCTCTCATAGATCCTAAAGCCCCAGTGTGCTCCCGCCATTTTTGCGATGAATACAATAGAACGAAGTTCTTTGAATATTAATTTTAATTTAGGATCTTATTGACTTACGTCATATTATTATTTATAATTTTTTATAATTATTGGTCATTTTTTATGATTTATAAATATTTTTATTTTTTTTTTTAAAGAGAAAAGATAGGCCCTCGACCGGGATTTGAACCTGGAACCTTTGTCTCACCGTGACATCGCTCTGCCAATTGAGCTATTCAAGGCCCATGCCGGTCGAGGACAAACCTTTTCTCTCATAGATCCTAAAGCCCCAGTGCTCCCGCCATTTTTGCGATGAATACACTAGAACGAAGTTCTTTGAACATTAATTTTAATTTAGGATCTTATTAACTTACGTCATATTATTATTTATAATTTTTTTATAATTATTGGTCATTTTATATGAAATAAAAAATAAAAATATTTATAACTCATAAAAAATGACCAATAATTATAAAAAAAATTAAAATTATCATATTGACTGTAAGCTACATAGCACTATTACTTATTGCCCACAAGTGGCAGGTTGTAATATTTCAATAAAGTGTTAATATAAAAAAAAAAAAAAATATCATATATATTTCAATCACTATCGCTGAAGTTAATATTTTTATACTTAATATTTTTTATTATTTATAAATTTTTTTTATTTGATTTTCTTTAAAGTGGCTTCGACTGCTGATGTCATTAGCAATAACTGATCTTATATTTTTGGATTATCTTTGTGAGTTTCCAGTACATCAGAATCCTCTGTGTTTTATTATCTTTGAACGATTGGTATGTTTTAATGTCCAAATTTGTTCTTTCTTGCATTTTAAATGTCCAAATGTCCAAATTTGATGCTTCTTGCATTCATTTTTTCCTCATCATTTTACTGCACCAGGTACATTTTAAGAGAGGAATGCATTCAAATCCCGGCCTGGGCAAATATTTTCTCTTCAGAAGAAAAAAGTTTTTAAATTTTTTTTTATGACCATCATACGACCTATTTGGACTTACGGAGTAGAGCTTTGGGGCTCCACTAAGCCATCAAATTCCTCTCGTATCCAATCCTTACAGTCCAAAATCCTTCGTAAAATCCTCAATGCTCCTTATTTTGTTAAGAATAAACTCATCCATAACGACCTTAATGTCCTTTTTGTTGCTGATTTGGCCCGAACGCGCTATCTATCCTTTCATAACAAACTTCATTACCACTCAAACCCTCTAGTTTCAAATCTTGCTTCCTCTTCAATTCCCGATAATCCTCCGAGGCGTCTGAAAAGAAGATGGCCACGTGACCTCCTTACTTGAACTTTGATTTGTGTACTACCACTGGGTAGTTTCTCTACTTGTCATTATATATCACTTAGCCTATTTACTTGTTGTATTATTGTAATACAGTTGTAAATATCAATAAATAAATAAGTTAAAAAAAAAATGTATTTGACGGATATGTTTTGGATTTTTTGTAAAACTGAGGTTTACATTTGTTTGGAAATTGCTTATACATAAGCGGCCCTTTTTTTGTAATATGAAAATAAATTATTTTTAAAAAATGGATTCGATCCAAAAATTCTATAATGTCAGATCAAAACATTTCACGCAGGTTTTTTTATTAAAAATTGTAATTAAGTCATTATATTAAATACTGACAATTGCAATTTATGAGATGGGAATTGATATTGTTTAACCGTACGGAAGTATAAATTGAATAAAAAAATAAATCTATTTCCTGAGGAGGTACACACAAGGGACACACTATGTGTATTACTGCATTAGTTGCATTTGTTTGCATGCTCACTTAGCGTCACTTTATGCAGCTGTGCCTAACACAGGTTTTCAAAAAAAACATTTTTAAAAATTATTTTGATTTACTCAACTGATCCTTATGTAGTTGTTTGCACTGATTTCAAAAATTACATTGGTTTTTTTCTATCACGTAAGGCTTGCCTACAAAATAAAGTTGAAGTTTTTGGAAAATATACAAAAACGGAAAATTTTGGATTTGTTTTTATTATTTTAACATGAAAAAAAAACAAAAAAACAACGATGCCTAGCTAAAATGAGCATAAAATTGAAGCACATGTGTTGTAAAGTTATTATAAGTCTTTGTAAAAACGTTTTCTTTTTCCATAAAAGCTTCTTTTGGTACTTTTTTGGCTGTTATTGTGAATTTTCCTTTTTTAACATCCAACAGTAGTCAGCCATCATTTTGACATTCCATCGACTTTAGTATCTGCGCTCCATTTCTTTTATATCAGGATGGAAACGTTCTCCTTGTTCCTCACTTGCAACCCCAAGATTTTCAGGAAAGTAGTCCAGATGGTGAGTGAAGGAAATGAACTTTGACATGTTGCAACCCAAGTTTTTGGAGTTTTGTAACAATTCAGCAACAAATGTGTTGTAGTTTAGGTCTTTTTGATTTCCAAAAAAGCTGGTTACAACAAGTTTAAATGAATCCTTAGCCCAAGCGTACTATCCTTGGCCCAATCCTTTATACAGCTGACATCCCAACTCATCCTAATACTATCCTTACCACGTATGCTGATGATACATGTGTATTATCAGTCAACACCAATCCAGTTATTGCATCCCAAAGCCTCCAATCCCATATCACTGATCTTGAAGAATGGTGTAAAAACTGGAGAATTAAAATAAATTCTCAAAAATCGCATCAAATCACTTTTACCTTACGTCGTAAACCAATGACTTCCTGCCCTTCAGTATCCTTTAATAATATCCCACTGGTGCCTGTAGAACAGATCCGATACTTAGGGTTGCATCTCGACAAACGATTAATCTGGAATCCTCACACAAGACTGAAAAGACAAGAAACCGCTCGACGTTTCAGGCTACTTCAATACTTACTAGACAAACGCTTCAAGCTCCCAATTAACTACAAAAGACTCATCTACATGACCATCATACGACCTATTTGGACTTACGGAGTAGAGCTTTGGGGCTCCACTAAGCCATCGAATTCCTCTCGTATCCAATCCTTACAATCCATAATCCTTCGTAAATTCCTCAATGCTCCTTATTTTGTTAAGAATAAAGTCATCCATAACGACCTTAATGTCCCTTTTGTTGCTGATTTGGCCCGAACCCGGTATCTATCCTTTCATAGCAAACTTCATTCCCACTCAAACCCTCTAGTTTCAAACCTAGCTTCCTCTTCAATTCCCGATAATCCTCCGAGGCGTCTGAAAAGAAGATGGCCATTTGACCTTCTTATTTGAACTTTGATTTGAGTACTACCAGTGGGTAGTTTCTCTACTTGTCATTCTCATGTCATTATGTAACACGCATTCTATTTACTTGTTGTATAATTGTAATACAGTTGTAAATATCAATAAATAAATTTAAAAAAAAAATGAATTCCAGTCATTCTCTCCTTCTTTGGGTAATGCTTTCACAAACTGTTTCATTAGCCACAATTTGATATGAAGTGGTGGAAGTAAGATATTTTTAGGATCCACTAAACTTTGTCTTTCAACATTTTTAACTTCAGGAATAAGAGCCTTTCTGATTGGCCATGTCTGCTTGATATAGTGTTGTTTCCTGTCACGGCTATCCCATTCACAGATCAAACATGGAAACCTTGTGTAACCACATGGAAATAACTTTCAAATCCCCAGAAATGGTCCATTTCCGGTCAAAGTAGCCGAGCTTATTAAGAACAAACTCAACATTTTCGTAGCATTCTTTCAAATGGACTGAGTGTCCAACAGGCACAGAACTATATCGGTTACCATTGTGAAGAAGTACACCTTTCAAACTCGTTTTTGATCATTTAACAATAAGTTTTCAGGTGAAATTTGTGACTTATCTAGGGGTGATGAAATGTCTTCACTATTTTTGCCGTTAAACCCATTAGTTAAATATGCTACAATTTTTTCTTGAAATTCATCTATGAAGGGAATGGATTTGTCTGACTTGGATACGACCCCTAGTAGCTCAGTGGTTTAGAGCACTTCCCTAGAGATGCAGACGACCCGGGTTCGAATCCCGGCCAGTACAAATATTTTCTCTTCAAAATAAAAAGAATAAACGCTCTAAGCTCCCAATTAACTACAAAAGACTCATATACATGACTATCATTAGACCCATCTGGAGTTACGGAGTAGAGCTTTGGGGCTCCACTAAGCCATCGAATTCTCCTCGTATTCAATCCTTAAAATCCAAAATCCTTCGTAAAATCCTCAATGCTTCTTATTTTGTTAAGAATAAAGTAATCCATAACGACCTTAATGTCCCTTTTGTTGCTGATTTGGCCCGAACCCGGTATCTATCCTTTCATAGCAAACTTCATTCCCACTCAAACCCTCTAGTTTCAAACCTAGCTTCCTCTTCAATTCCCGATAATCCTCCGAGGCGTCTGAAAAGAAGATGGCCACGTGACCTTCTTAGTTTAACTTTGATTTGAGTACTACCAGTGGGTAGTTTCTCTACTTGTCATTATGTAACACGCATTCTATTTACTTGTTGTATAATTGTAATACAGTTGTAAATATCAATAAATAAACTAAATAAAAAAAAAGATTACATATAGATGTCTCTATGATATTTTAACAATTCTAGAAAAAGCATGAGAGTACAACATCACCACCTCTCTTGTCTCTCCAAAATGGAAGGATTTTTTATTGTAAGAATTGGATACGAGAGGAATTGGATGGTTTAGTAGAGTCCCAAAGCTCAACTCCGTTTGTCCAAATAGGTCTGATAACTGTCATGTAAATGAGTCTTTTATAATTAATTGGGAGCTTAGAACGTTTGTCCAGTAAATGTTGAAGTAGGCGAAAACGACGAGCAGTTTCTTGTCTTTTCAGTCTTGTATGAGGATTCCAAGTGAGCTTTCACGGAGAGGCGGGTTCGAATCCCGACCAGGACAAATCTTTTCTCTTCAAAATAAAAATATTTAAAAATTGCAACAATCAATAAAACATTATAAATAATGTTAATATGTTTGGTAAAAACTCGGACTAAACCGATTTTGTTTGAAAATGTACTTTTTAAAGAAATTTTTTTCCTACTTAGAGACGGTTTTCATTAAAAATATTAACAGGTGTAGACGTAACAAGGCCCAGGGAATCATAATTCGAAAAAAAAAGTATATTCGAATTACAGTTGACTAATCCAGTTCTGTTCCCCAGCTCCTCAATTATTACTTACAAGCCGGTATTGATCTCGGGAACTTGAGGTTACTAAACCTGCATCCTACGTATAGGGCTAGCTACTCCATATGTTAGGAGAGCTTATTTTTTTCCATAATATACTATCTATAAAAATGTCGACTTTTATTGGCGGGGGGAGAGCCCCACCAAAATATAAAATAAAATATACCGCCTCTGGATTCACCGCTCCTTGGAAAATCAATATTTCTCAAAATTGAAAGAATGTCCATATTACAACAATAATAAAAAGGTTAATAATTTAATAGAAGAATAAGTTATATATTAACGTATGCACTAGATAGATATATATAAAAGTTCTTAATTAATAAATTATTAATAAATATAAATTACTAGCTTTTGCCCACGGCTTCGCTCTCATAGAATTTGGACTACCGCATAAAGTTTCTTGACAGTGCTTTTTAACAATAATTTAAAATAATAAATAATTTAATTTTTTTCACTATAGGTTACTCGTGCAAAATTTCAGATATCTAACTTCAAAACTGACGAATTCCATACAACCTTTGAACCCTTGTTATAATAAGGGTGGAATTATCCAAACTTCTTTCTTAAATCATACAAAGGACCTATCTGCAAACTTCAAGATGCTAAATTCCTGATTTGCCTTTAATTATGTACTATAATGGATTCTCCACAGTACCTCTAAAACTGTCGGGGGTGGGGAGGGGCACGTGCCCCCGTGCGCCCCCCAAAAATCCGCTCTTGTTGTAGCCTATGTGTTATTCTGATGTATAACCTAAATTACTGTAAAGTTTCATCCAAAACCGTCCAGTAATTTTTGCGTGAAAGAGAGACAAACATACAAACTTTCACATTTATAATATTAGTAAGATTTACAGTGTTTTTCTTTTTAATTTTATTTACAACTTTAGCAACAGCTCGCCGTTTCAGGCTACTTCAACATTTATTAGACAAACGCTCTAAGCTCCCAATAAATTACAAAAGACTCATGTACATGACAATCATTATACCCATCTGGACTTACGGAGTAGAGCTTTGGGGCTCCACTAAACCATCGAATCTCTCTCGTATTTAATCCTTACAATCCAAAATCCTTCGTAAAATCCTCTCAATGCTCCTTACTTTGTTAGGAACAAAGTAATCCATAATGACCTTAATGTGCTATTTGTTGCTGATTTGGCCCGAATCCGATATCAATCTTTTCATCTCAAACCGACTAGTTTCAAACCTCGCAACCTCTCCAATTCCTGATAATCCTCCGAAGCGTCTGAAAAGAAGATGGCCTCGTGATTTACTAAGATGAACTTGCTATTTGAATACTGCCACCGGGTAGTTTCTCTACTTGACATTTCATGTCGTTGTATACATTCATTCAACTTTCTTGATGTATTAACATAATACAGTTGTAAATTACATTGAATAAATAATAAAAAAAAATTACAACTTTGCAATGTGCAGATAAAGCAGTTCCTGTTTTTGAATTAGGCTTAATGTTATTTTTATGATTATAAAACCGACTATTTAAGCTATTTTTTGTATGGCCTATATATCTTTTATCACAATTATTGCATTTTATGTCATAAACAACATTTTTATTGTCTAATATTGGTATTTTGTCTTTTTGGCTTTCTGTAATATGAAAGATCATAATATACTAAGATCAAAGGTTGACATATTATTAAATGACTATAGAGGATATGGTTCCCTCTGAATTTGAAAAAAATTTTAAATAGAATAAAACAAATTAAATTGAGGTATCTATGCTTTATTTTTGGTTATTTGTTGGACAATAAAAGAATTTATGTACAGTCTTATTTATTGAATTATTTATATTGTTACAATTATAGAATTTATGCATGTTTTTACAGATGAAAGACTTATGGTCTAATTGTTAACCAAATAATAAGTAAAAAAATGAAACAATTAAAATATAAGATTGAGAATGGCCTAGGCCGAAACGTATCTCGAAAATAAGGAAAAACATTTTTTTTACTGGAAATAGGTTTTTTTTCTCCTATTTAAAGAATATATTAAAAATTTCCTATATCTATCCTATTATATACCTCTTACAAAATTATATAAACCTATTAAATTCTCCCCATTCAGAATATCTATTAGTTTTTTTTTTTAAATCAGCTCATGTTTTAACTATATTTTTCTGTACGATTTTAAGACGGGACATACTGCCAGGAAGTGAAAACTATTTTCAATTTTTTTCAAATTACACAGGAAGTATAGCTGTATATTTTTCGAATCGAATGGTTTGTAATTTAGATCCAGAAATTCCCTCCCCCCTCTACATTTCAGATCTAAGCTAATTTTATTTTCTACTTTCAAATGGCTTAGTTAATCTATTGCTTTATCTGAAGAGCTATAGAGATCGTGGTGCGTGCCCTCTGGTGCTTTTGCATGGCAAATTTGAATAAAATAATCATTATTCAGTTCTAACATTTTGGACATTTCTCCCTCCTAAGTAAATTCAATGCAATATATATATACCAAAATATCAACGGTCCAAATCTGATCAAGATATATATATATATATATATATATATATATATATATATATATATATATACATATATAGATAAGATTCCGGTCATTTGATACACGATAGGACTGAACTCAGGTTATATTAGACCTACAGATCTGCGGTTGGGCTTAAATTGTAGAAAATTAAATCTTCTTTATAAAAGGTCGATTACGTTTTTTAGATAAATAATCATTTTTTTCTAGAATTTTTTCAAATCCAAAAAAATAAAATAAAATAAGAAAAAAAAGTTAGTAGAAACCTTCCCTAGAGTGTACTTAACAACTTCCCAAAGTTTCATGACAATCGGATGATTGGTGTAGTAATGCATGAAGGACAAACACACATACGTTCATTTATATATATATATATAGATTTTGTTAATTGTTTTAATTTTTAACTATTTATGTCTTTTATGAGAGGAAAATAGTTGACTGATGATCTAATGTAAAGGAGATAGTTGGGGGGTTCAGTAAAAAAAAACACTGAATAAGTACTAAACTTATAATTATGTGCCGACGTTTCGACCTACAGTGTACGTCATTCATTCATTGTTAGCCAGCCGTTACACCCACGACTTCTCTCTCCAAATTGCCCTGAAGATGACCTACACTGCAGGTGTAATAATTATAAGTAGCAAGCGCGGATTTAGGAGGGAGGGGGCACGTGCCCCCCCCCGTCGACAATTTTTTAGGTACTGTGGAGAATCCATTATAGTACATAAATAAAGGAAAATCACATGATAATTGTGGTTAAAATAACAGCAAGGACAGGAGTGAAACTATTTGTTTTGATTTCCTACGAATATTATAAATGCGAATGTTTGTTACTCATTCACGCAAAAACTACTGAACGGATTTGGATGAAACTTATTGAATAAAATAGGTTATACATCATAGGCTACATCAAGGGCAGATTTATGTGGAGTCACGTGGGCATGCCCCCCCGTTATAGTACATAATTAAAGACAAATCAGGAACATAACCTCTTGAAGTTTGTAGATAGGTTCTTTGTATAGTTTAAGAAAGAAGTTTGGATAATTCCACCCCAAGGGTTTCCCCTTTAATATAATAGGGGTTCAAAGGTTGTAGAGAATCCGTCAATTTTGAAGTTAGACATCTGAAATTATGGATGAACGAGTAACTTATATGTAAATAAATAATTAAATTATTTATTTAAAATGATCTTTCACGAAACTTTTTGTGGCAGGCCGAATTCCACGCGAGCGAAGCCGCGGGCATAAGCTAGTTATTTCATAAATTATTATCTCATGAATTGTTTAAAGAAATCATTATCAGCTGTCAACGCTTAGTTTGAAAGTTGTCAACAATAATAACAATTGGCGCCATTGTTTTAAGTTTGTCAATATTCCAGTCGGAAATATTGATGTCTGAAATATTGACGGGTTTGTCATGTCCGATTCAGAATATTAACGAGTGAGAATTTATTTAAAATCATCCTCCGAGGCGTCTGAAAAGAAGATGATCTCGTGATCTACTGAGTTGAACTTGCTATTTGAGTACTGCCACTGGGTAGTTTCTCTACTTGACATTTCATGTCAATGCGTACCATTCATTCTATTTACTTGTTGTATTAAGTTTTTACGAGTTTTTAACTACCGAGAGTAGCTGGTTTACTCTAGAGATTAAAACTCGCAAGTGTAAAGGGTCCTGAGAGTTCTCGCCGAAAGTAGAGGGGAAACTCGCCCAGAGTTTCCCTCTTTCGTCAAAGTAGGAGGTGTATACGTTTCTGAGAGTTACTCTCAGACATTCAATTCCAGTTTGACTTCCCGAGAGTACTCTCAAGAATGTCTTTACCAAAAAAATTGAGGAAGGTTGCAGACTCATCGGAGCATACGACGAGTCTCTCCCAATCCTTTGGGACATTAAGGAGCGAGATTACAAAAATAGAGTTAACAAATTGAACAAATTTTGATACAAATGAAATGGAAAAAAATCCACTATTTGAGAAATCAGATAAGTTTATTTCAGATAAACAGTAAAAATTGTACATTTTAAAATTCACAATATTCTTAATTGCTGGGCGTCTTCGGGTCAATGTGTGGTAAGCGCCTACATCATTCCGTCTTTTTGCCCCAAGACCTGAACCATTTTTTTTTTCTCCTTAATTCGTTTTTCTTTGACAAACACAAAATCAACAAAGCCGCTGCTATTTCTCTTTTCCTTGAAGACATCAAATAATTTATATGTTTAGTAGAAATAACTCTAGAACTGGTAGCACTGAACTGAAATCACGAGATGTTTACAATTAGAAGACACCCTCAGAACTAATAGAAATCGCCCGTGTAAACGGTCTGAAGAGACTCTCGAGATTTGCCATGGCGAGTAGCTCTCCGAGAGTGGACTAGGGTGAATTTCACTCTCCCGTGTAAAGGGCTCTGCGACTTACTCTCGAGAGCACTCTCGGCAAGTTCCTCTCACGTGTAAACGCACCTTTAGTATAGTACAGTTGTAAATTACATTTAATAAATTATTTTTTTTTTAATTAAATCTTCCTATGATTTAAAAAATTTAAATGATGCCTATGAGCATTCGTGTATTATTGCTAAATTTAAAGCCCACAACAACTTGCCTATAAAATCCGGGGAAATCTGGATAAGTCTTTAAGTATAAAATTGAAAACTTAATTTCAGTTCAATTTAAATCAAATAACAATTTGCAGCAATTTAGAGGAAAAAGCGATCACGAACATGGTTTTCGAAGAGGGACTAAATTGAAGAACAAATTAAATTACTGGGATAGTCTGGAGTTTTATGTTTTTCCTGTTTACACTATATTGAAAAATAATACAAAATCATTTTTTATTGTTACTGGGGGCAAGGGTAGTAGGCGCGCCCCCCCCCTAGTAACATTCAATTTTCAACGTACTAATTAAACCGGAAATGATTATTTACTCGGAAGTCTCGAGCCTTTTACCGCAAAGTATAGAAATTAAAAAAAAAAAATATTCAAATTGAAATTTATTATTGAAATTTACAACTTGATTATACTAATACAACGATTAAATATAATGAATGTACACAATGGCTTGAAATGACAAGTAGAGAAACTACCCAGTGGTAGTAATCAAATAAAAAGATCAACTTAGAAGGTCACGAGGCCATCTTCTTTTCAGACGCCTCCGATGATTATCAGGAATTGAAGAGGTTGCTAGGTTTGAAACTAGTGGGTTTGAGTGGGAATGAAGTTTGTCATGAAAAGATTGATATCGGGTTCTGGCCAAATCAGCAATAAATGGGACATTAAGGTCATTATGGATTACTTTGTTCGTAACAGAGTAAGGAGCATTGAGGATTTTGGATTGTAAGGATTCAATACGAGAGGATTCGATGGCTTAGTGGAGCCCCAAAGCTCTACTCCGTAAGTCCAGATTGGTCTAATGATTGTCATGTATATGAATCTTTTGTAATTAATTGGGAGCTTAGAGCGTTTGTCTAGTAAATGTTAAAGTAGCCTCAAACGGATCTGTCTCTTGTTGTTTCAATCAATTGGACAAAAACCTTAAGAAATTAAAATGCATACATAAAATGAATAGTGAAATCTTTAACACTATATATCTCATTGGACAATGAATACATATTTCACTTCTTTGTTCGCAGGAAAGAAAATATTATGTAAAAAAAAATATCAGTTTTATGATTTTAATGAATATTAATTTTTCCCCATTTTACTCCAATATATTTACAATTTATTATGTTACTAGCGACCCAGCCCAGCTCTGCTCAGGTAATAAGGCCTATTATGCCTACATAAGTTGTCTGTGCGATATATTTGTTTATTTTTTTTTATCACGTAGCGGCCACTAAGGACCATGCCAATATCATTGGTTAGGCTTCTTTGGGAGTCTTGATTTTCTTTCTTCCCATCTCAGCTAATGTATTTATATTGTATGTATATTGAAACTATAAAAATAAAAACAAAACCAAATTATTTCTTTATATACAAATTTATTATCTTTAACGTTAGATAATTGCACGCCTAGGCATAATGAGAGGGGGTTATTGGTGATGTAACCTCCCCCCCCCATTGCTTATAAGAAATGTTTAAAAAAAATTGTAAGTAACAATTTAAAAAAAAATTTGAAGGATTTTACTTTTTCAAAGTTATTATTGTGGGATTACATAAGTAAGGGTCAACAATGCCAAAAACACAACAAATAAAGTGCAAACACAGTTATTTTAATGAATAAAAGGTACACTAAAATGACAAACCAAAACGTAATACTGTTTATTTACAATTAATTATATTATGATAGCGGCAGTAGTGGCATCTAGCGGCAATAATAAGATTGTAAATGTGAGAAGAACAGTTTAGACAACTCTTAGAATCTAGAAGTAAAGTCTGGATGGGTCTAGAAAGTTCAATATGCAATTAACTATTGTAAGTTATTGTTACCAATAAATAGGGTTACTTGTATTTAAAAAGCTACTTCTTGATTGCCCTTCCAAAAATAACATTTATAAAAAATTATAATCTATTTATTTATTTTGAAGCTACATGATTACAGTATAATACATATTATACCTATATTACGAGACATATTTTTTGAAGGGAGTAATATGGAGTGGTTGACTGGTTAACCCCCCATACGCCAATGGTTTCACGGGATTATGCAAGCAGCGTCTTCGGTGAAACCCATCGATATTCCAACCCATAAACACGAAACCTCGACAAATATATACCTAAACCTTCCTGGTGAATCACTCTATCTATTGGTGAAAACCGCATGAAAATCCGTGCAGAAGTTATTGAGTTTACCGCGAACAAATGCGGCCGAGGACTTTGTTTTATAATATTTATAGATTAGTACTTACATACAACTGTTACAACATGAAAATGATTCATTTTTCGAGAAGTGATGCTAAAATATTAAATAGCGATCGATATCAACTATTCTATATCATAGACATCTGTATGTAATATTTTTATTTTGATATATTTTGAAGAAATTGGTCCGGGTAGAGGTCACTGAATGAATTTCTCATGTAATTTGAGAAAATCTTTATTGATAGCCAACGTTTCGACCTACGTTGTAGGTCTTCTTCAGGGCTATATGCAAAATACAGACAATATAAGAAAAGGGTACAAATATATTAAAACATTTTAAATATAAATAAACCAAAAGAAGGTGAATACAGGCAAAAAAAAAAATGATAAAGATGTACAGTAAGGTATTTATGAAGGTTAAAATGTATGAGTGTATACTATAAACTACTAAGTGCCAAAAGGTAGTAACCCACATCATGAAGAAAATAATAATAAAATAGAAAGTGTTGACAGTTAGAAAAAAAAAATTAAGGTATTACAGATAAAAAGTCTCTTCTTACATTTTCTCTATTGCAATTAATATTCTTTACACTAGTATAAAGTATTTTCTACCTATCAATATTAATACTGTATTTTCTAAAAAAATTTTTGTTTTCATTTTTATTTTATTTTATATAATTCGTTTCTAGATTTTTATAATTTTACAATTTTTATTTCTTCTTTTTTATTATCTATAACTTTTAGTGCGTAATTCTTATCACTTTCTAATTTTCCCATATCATTTCACATTCCTATTGTATATTCAGTTCTTATTTTTTATCTGTAATACCTTAATTTTTTTAACTGTCAATACTTTCTGTTTTATTATTATTTTCTTCATGATGTGGGTTACTACCTTTTGGCACTTCGTAGTTTATAGTATACACTTATACATTTTAACCTTCATAATTACCTTACCGTACATCTTTATCATTTTTTTTTTGCCTGTATTCACCTTCTTTTGGTTTATCTATATTTAAAATGTTTTAATATATTTGTACCATTTTCTTATATTGTCTGTATTTTGCATATAGCCCTGAAGAAGACCTACAACATTGGTCGAAACGTTGTCTATCAATAAAGATTTTCTCAAATTACTTGATAAATTCATTCAGTGACCTCTACCCGCACCAACTTCTTCAACATGTAATCTTTTTATTTTGAAGAGAAAAGATTTGTACTGACCGTTCCAACCCGGGTCGTCTGTATCTCTAGTGCAGTGCTCTAAACCACTGAGCTACCAGGAGTCGTATCCGAGCCAGACAAATCCATTCCCTTCATAGATCCTATTATCTCAATTTTGCGATGTGTACACGGAGAAGAATGTTCATTGAATATTACTTGAATTGGGATCTTGTTTTTATTTATGATTTATTTTTTATAATTTATAATTTTATATTTATAATTTATTTTTATTCACTGTTCTTTTGATGGTGAATATTTTTAATATTATTCAATTTTTTATAGTAAACCTTTTTCAAATTCCAATTTCTTTGGATATTCATTAAAAAAGTGACCACAATTCATTTCAATTTATTTTTATATATATCCTCATACAAGACTAAAAATACAAGAAACTCCTCGACGTTTTCGCCTGCTTCAACATTTACTGGACAAACATCTGTAAGCTCCCAATTAATTACAAAAGACTCATTTACATGACAGTTATCAGACCTATTTGGACATACGGAGTTGAGCTTCGGGGCTCTACTAAACCATCCAATTGGTCTCGTATCCAATCCCT
The DNA here is from genome assembly GCA_037127475.1 of Arma custos. Lineage (NCBI taxonomy): Eukaryota > Metazoa > Arthropoda > Insecta > Hemiptera > Pentatomidae > Arma > Arma custos. Next base: position 227,982,717 of record CM073759.1, read on the forward strand.
ACAATCCAAAATCCTTCGTAAAATCCTCAATGCTCCTTATTATGTCACAAACAAACTCATCCATCATGATCTTAATATCCCATATGTTGCTGATTTGGCCCAAACTAGATACCTATCCTTCCATGAAAAGCTCTATACAAACTTGAATCCGCTAGTCTCTCAACTTGCTTCCCATATTATTTCTGGTATCTCTCCGAGGCGTCTGGAAAGGAGATGGCCTCGAGACCTTCTACTATAGAACTTTATTGGAGTGCTACCGATGGGTAGTTTCTGCACAAGTGTTTTTTGTTTTCATGTCATTTGTTCATATTAGCAAATTTAATTGTTGTAATATTATTACAGTTGTAAACATCAATACATTAATCTAAAAAAAAAAGATTAGTGTATTGAATTATTTTTAAATATTACCAATGTTTAGTATTAAGGTTTTAGTATTGTTAAATTAAAATTACGAAGTAGACTATTTTGTCAAAACCCCGACGACCTTCGTGGTTTTGTTGAAAAGAGTAGGAACTGTGCTACCTAAACCTCATTTCCTGTTTATTCAATCATTCTATTTCAATATGGCTGTGGATTTGGTCAAAAAAATATTTCTGAAAATATCGAATAAATTTATATCAATTCTATCCTCACACTGTCGGGTATCAATAACTATTTTTTTATTTTATGTTTTTTATTTCCAAATGATTATTTTATTGCATTAAAAGCTAGATGTTTTTTGTTTGTTATATAATTCTAATAATAATAAAATTTATTAAAAGGAAACAAAAGAATTTAGAGAGTAATTTTAAAAACATATGTTTTAATAGTAAGTGTAATGTTAGAAAAAACAAAACAAGATCAGTCTCAAGACAGTTGTTGTTGTGAGAAGGTTGCTTGCTACTCTACACTTGATTTTGTCGTCACTTTCACATCTTCTTCAACTTGAATTTTGTCATATCTCATCAGTAAAACTTCTCTCTATATTCATCTAAGTTTGGACTTACCGGTAAGAGACATTTAATTTTTCTACTCTTCATCATTTCGAATCATCAAATCATCGCTATCAAGAACTCAACACTTTTCAAGAACTCAGTTCATTTCTCAGTTTTTCATTGATTCACAGACCAGTAATATTTTTGTTTTAAGACTCATCTCTCTTTAGTAACTAAATTAATTCATTTTTTATGTAAATAATAGCTTGGTGCATTTTCTTTTTTTTTCATAACTTTTTTAATTTACTTTTAAATAACTTTCGGTACTAGTATGTTTAAGGGCCTGTTGACATCAGCGCGCTCAGGTGTCACTTTTCTTAACCATCTCCTACTGTTATAGTAACCTTTCTATTGTTTTGTTATTGTTTATGTGAAGTTGAACCTGAATGTGTTTTTGATTATTTTCTTCAAATATGACTTGGAATTTGAAGAAGATTTTTCGCACGGTGAACGATGAAAAATCAGCTGTTAGGTTTCTTCAGGAGCGGAATGTCATTCATGATATGAAACTGCAAGTGGGGAATAAAATTAGATGGAGATGCCAGAAAAAAGGATGCAACAAGAGCCTGGGTATTCGATTAAATACGTGGTTGAGGAATAGTATATTACTTTTGGAGACTATTGTCCATTTTATATATTTTATACAACGAAGTTAGAGGGAAGAGACCCTTTTGATGCAATTTTTGAAGATATTGTTCTTTTTAATGAGCATTGTTTGGAATAAATCTTTCATTGTTCATCATAACATCATATTTTAAATATTTCTATTTTAAAGATTAAATAACAAATTGTTATTTAATGAATATTGCTTGTAATAAATGTTTTATTATTTCTAGTTTAATTTTGTCTACATGTTTCTCATTTATTTCATTTCCTATAAATCTGTTGTATCATAATGAAAGGCAATGCCTATTTAAAATTCATCCATAACCTGACAAGGTCCAAATAGTTGAGGTAAGTGACACCTGAGCGCGCTGATGTCAACAGGCCTTAAACATACTAGTACCTAACTTTCTTTGTATTTTCTTAGGTTTACTTGTTGCACATTAATATTTTTTTTAGAAGCAAAAAACCATTCTCCAGTCAAATTATTTATTTTTTTATTTACTATAAAGACGTTTCGACCCCTTGGGTCATTCTCAATTTTTTAAATGTCTGTCAGGATTCATACAATAAGTCTGTAATTCAACATATAAATTTATTAACATCAATAACAACAAAACTATTAATAATTATATTAAAATTGTCCTAAAAAAACTGAAAAATTCAAGTATAGATACCTCATATGGACGTCTATAATTTAAAATTTATTGGAGGTACATTCTTCTCCATGGTCATTATTGCTCTGCATTATACTTTGGACTGCACATTATTCTTAAACCCCTTGATATTGTATTGAAAAATTAAATTGTAAATCTATAAGAGTTTAACATTAAATTGTTTTGATTTATTTGTTATTTTAATTATAATATATATTAATTAGTTTTAATATTTTATATTTAAATCTTATTTTATGGGAGTATTAGAATTAATGTATGTGAAGTTATGTGTGATAGGTTAAGCTATGGTTATCTATTAATAGTTTTGTTGTTGTTGATGTTAATAAATTTATATGGTGAATTACAGACTTATTGTATGAATCATGACAGACATTTAAAAAATTGAGAATGACCCAAGGGGTCGAAACGTCTTTATAGTAAATAAAAAAATGAATAATTTGACTGGAGAATGGTTTTTGCTTCTTAATTAAATATCATCAATTGTAGTCCAGTAAAACCTATATTATAATTAATATTTTTATAATTGTTCTTTTTCTATTTTTACATTATATATTTATCATTAACTCATTTTTGTATGTTTTTATTTGTATTTACTTGATGAATTTTTTTTTCTTTCCTTTTATAGCTTCAACTATGTTTATTTGGGGATATTGTCACCCAATCAAACTATCTGGTTTTTTTATTGAAATCACAACCGACAAATTCGCTCGGATAGAAGGTTAGCGAATTATTATTACGGGCCCCTTCTTCCACACACACACACCTTCTAAGCTGGCGGAGATCTGGGGTGCACCTCAGCGTAAAAATCGATGAGAACCATCTGTTCTCTAAAGTCATCAATGGGTTGCTCCACTCGTTTCAACGTCAACAGCATTTACACTCCCTTATCAATTGATAAGAACATGTAAACATATCCGATTACTATTTAATTTAAATTCATATCTGGTTTATCAATTATTAAAAATATTTCAATCTAATATTAAAAAATATGATAATTAAATTTTTTTTCGTATACAATCCGTGTCCTATATATATTTCGCGTGACTATTGATTAGCTTATCAGAAGAAGGGCTAACCTTGAGGTTTCATTGCTTATTTTTTTAAAATCGCAATTATAACAATAATACCTAATATTGATAATATTGAGTTTTAGAACAGTTTTTAACATTTAATAGTTGGTATCAAGACATTTATATTCATCACATTTATATTTTAGTGAAATAATTATTTCACTAAATCGAGTATTTTAGATTTTTTTTTTATATTTATTTATTTATTTTGTAATTTGCTACAATTCACAAAATTACATGCTGTACCAGACCAGGCTAAAATTAAAAACAATTGTAAAAATTTAAATATATCTGTGCAGAATAATAAATACTGCAAGAAAAAATGTATAAAAAAAAAACTTCCAACAGAAAAAAAAATTAATAATACTAAAATAAACAAAAATTGTAACTATAAATTCTTAGTAACTTATATACATATATATGCTGTGTTATTTTATGTATATACCGGTTTGTACTATTTTTTTATATATGTGTTTTTATTGAGTATTTTAGATATTTTTGTTTATTGGTTAACAATAATTGGTTATCAATATAGCTATTTAAGTGCTTTATTCTAACTATTATGTAATGTAATGTGATAAAAAAATTATTAGTTTTTATTATAATTAGGAAAATATTTGTAATATTAAAATTTAGTGAGCTGGAATATTTTCCGTTTTTAATAACCAGGATATTTCAATTCAATATTTATGGAATTCAATCCTTATTATCAATCAACTACTGAACGGATTTGGATGGAACTTTACAGTAATATAGGTTATACATCAGAATAACACATAGGCTACAGCAAGGGAAAATTTATGGGCGGGCACGGGGGCAAGTGCCCCCCAGACAGTTTTTTATGTTCTGTGTATAATCCATTATAGTACATAATTAAAGGCAAATCAGGAACATAGTATCTTGAAATTTGCAGATTGGTTCTTTGTACAATTCAAGAAAGAAATTTGGCTAATTCCACCCCAAGGGTTTCCCCGTTAATATAATAGGGGTTCAAAGATTGTATGGAATCCGTCAGTTTTGAAGTTAGACATCTGAAATTTTGGATGTACGAGTAACTTACAGTTAAAAAAAAAATTAAATTATTTATTTAAAATGATCTTTCACGAAACTAGTAACTACGAAGCTATTAATGTATAGAACTGTATCAAGTTTTAAGTCATTTTTTCTGTAAAGAAAACAATAACAATTAAATTAATTAAAATAATATAAATTTTAAAAAATTTTGTCGCAAGCGAATAAAGCATAGATACCTCTAAAATACATTGCTATATTATTAATTTAAAATTTTCATCATCTAGTGAATACTTATCTCCCATGGTCAGCTACAAGTTTAAGTAATGCTTTGAGACTTTGAACTATGAGATAAGATTAGAGTTGTAGTAGATTATGGGGGGGAGGGGGAGGAGGGTATTCGCTTGGTGACGAAAAAAAATATGAGGTATTTTTCACTTTGTTTTGGGTATATTTAAACATTTTTTTAAAGAGTAATTTATTGATATTTACAACTATTATAATAATAATACTACAAGTAAATCTGCTAATATGAATAAATGACATGAAAAAAAAACACTTGTGGAGAAACTACCTTTCGGTAGCTCTCCAAGTAAGTTCTATAGTAGATGGTCTCGAGGCCATCTTCTTTATGAAAATTTTAAATTAATAATATAGCAATTAGCGGAATAGAGTAATTTTCCCACTGAATAAGGGGCTAAGTAAGGCATTAGCTTGAAAAGGAGTTATTGCTTATATTACAACTCCATTTAAAGCCAAAAACTACGAGAATGATTCTGGTTATCTGAAAGCAGTTAACTCCTGGAGAGAATCCAATTTAACCAATTATTCACCGGGACTTTAGATATAAGGCATTGGTTGCTGCTTTGCAATGTGATATACCAAGTCAAAAAAATTAATTTGTGTAATAAATGAATGTATAGAAAAATTCACTAATTTTTATATCTGGGAAAGTATTTGGAATATTGGAATAGAGTTAGCTTTCCAATATGTCTACTTTTAATACTAATCTACCTATTTTGCAATAGCTATCGAAATGTTATATACTGAAAAATTTAATTTTTGTAATAATTGTATATGTATTGAAGAATTAATTAGTTTTTATTATAACTTGGATAATATGTGCAATATTAAAATTGAACGAGCTATGATATTTTACGTTTTAACTTGAATATTGGGTTTCCAATATTTCTATTACATAAGGAATTGATATAGCAATTTAGTAATGACCATCGAAAAGGAAATTATTAAAATGAAAAAAATAATTTTTATAATAAGCATATTTATGTTGAAAAATTCTGCAGCTATTCAAATTGAGTGAGATATTGTATTATACATATTAAATACCTAGAATGTTAGGTTTTCAATATTCCTATTTTACAAGGCAGCTATATATATATATATATATATATATATATATATATATATATATATATATATGTTGAAATGTATATTGAAAATTCAGTAGGATTTATAGTAACGGAGTAAATACATGAAATATTGCGATATATATGGAAGTATAATATTTTACGCTTAAACGAGCAAGAAGCACTACTGTGTCTCTACAACTATGAGTATATATATATATATATATATATATGTGTGTGTGTGTGTGTGTGTGTGTGTGTGTGTGTGTGTGTGTGTGTGTGTGTGTGTGTGTGTGTGTGTGTGTGTGTGTGTGTGTGAGAGTGTGAGACAGAGAGTATGTATGTATATTGATGAGTGCACATTCTCACTAATAGGACAAGACACTAGGGTTATGAAATGATTCCTTACATTCGTCGATTCATAGATGACTCCTTGGTACAAAGCATATTCCCCACATTTGGCGTCCAAGACATAGGCGCCCTTAAGAGTATCCTTGTGGTCCTGTGTCCTGGCGAGGTACTCAAGTACCCTGTGGTACTCCAGAAGGGCGAACTGGTTCGGTATTGAGTGCTGGTAACTGTTCGATCTCCAGTCGTGCCAACTTCACCGGGGCATATTGATCCCCTCGCTGACGTCACTGGGGGAACGCCTTCTACAGTAAAATGGCGCCCAAACGATTCGAATTCAAATATTAAAACAGTCTCTTTTCTGTAGTTATGACTCAAAACAAAGCGTTCTATCTCTCAAATGTTAATTGAAAAAAAAGTAATTATTCCGTAGGTTGTCGCTTCGAGTTGAGACTCGAAGTGTTCTATCAAAGAAGAGAGAAAATTTTTTCATTCATTCCCTTTTTTTTTTATACAAGTTATCATGAACTTTCTTATGGAAAAGAGAATGTAATTATGAGGAATGTGTTTACTTCGGTAATTATTTTATCTAGAAATGATGGTTTCAACAAACATATATCATCTATTCTTCGAAATGTTGTTTGAAACATTTATTTCTTGGTGAAATTACCGAAATCTACTAATTACCCTCAATTATATTTTCTTTTCCATGCTAAAGCTGACGATAACTTGTATTTATGGAAAATATTAAAAATGATACGAATAAATAGTTAAAACTTATTGTAACTCAACACGAAGAGACAACCTGCGGAACATATACCAAAAAAAAATAAAGTATAAAAAAAATAAAAATAAAGCTGTGAAATAAAGGAAAATCCTCAGAACAAATAGGATGGAAATTTATAGTGAAACAGAGAGTAACACTGATAATGAAAAGAAGAATGACGTTGGGTGTCACCTGTGGTGTAGGAGTTAACAACCCTCTATACTCGAAATAGGTCAGTAGCCCGCAAGGTGGTCTTAGGTTTTTTAAAAGAATAAATTTTTTTTTAGATTAATTTATTGATATTTACGACTGTAATAATATTACAAGTAAGTTTGCTAATATGACCAAATGACATGAAAACAAAAAACACTTGTGGAGAAACTACCCATCGGTAGCACTCCAATAAAGTTCTATAGTAGGCGCTCTTATTTTCAGACGCCTCGGAGGGTTATCAGGAATAGTATGGGAAGCAATTTGAGAGACTAGCGGATTCAAGTATGTATGGAGCTTGTCATGGAAGGATAGGTATCTAGTTTGGGCCAAATCAGCAACTTATGGGATATTAAGATCATGATGGATGAGTTTGTTTGCGACATAACAAGGAGCATTAAAGATTTTACGAAGGATTTTGGATTGTAAGGATTGGATACGAGATGAATTGGATGGTTTAGTAGAGCCCCAAAGCTCAACTCCGTATGTCCAAATAGGTCTGATAACTGCCATGTAAATGAGTCTTTTGTAATTAATTGGGAGCTTTTGTCCAGTAAATGTTGAAGTAGGCGAAAACGTCGAGCAGTTTCTTGTATTTTCAGTCTTGTATGAGGATTCCAAGTAAGAAATACTGTTTGGCGTCAGGAATTTGTTAAACATGCCTACCCTAATGATATTTGTATAGGCAAAATTTAGGAATCCCACTGTAGTATCGTCCGATGAAATAGCAGCATTTAGTGACGAATTTATTAGATACCACTTGTCGATATTTCAAAATTACTGTAGTTGATCTAAACCAGGGGTGGACAACCCGAACAATCTTGCAGGCAATTTTGGAATTACGTTAGCCATTTTGGAATTAGCCGCATATTTTTCTTCATACTAGATTCCCAAGACATACTATAAACATAAAACGAGAATTTTTTGGAATGAGAATTGAATCACAATGAGTTATTATCGCTTTTACTATTATTTATACAAGTAAACAAATGATAATAATGGAAATAAACACATATTGTAATCATTAAATAAATTTATCATGTTTTATCTTTTATTTAAGTGGAAAATAGTCTATTGAAATGGTCAGAGGATGTCAACGATTACACAAAATAAGAAAAACTTGATTTATCGTGTCAACGTTTTGGCCTAGGGCTTAGACCATCTTCAGGATTGCTTGGGAAGAGGCTTGTGAGTCCGATCTCTCTCGAATTTCAACTTGTTTTAAGTTTTTTGATTTTGTGTTATCTTTGACTGCACTCCCTGACAATTTCAATCTACTGTTTTATCTCATAATTTCGACAATAAATTTTGGAATATACGTATGTACAAATAATGTGTTTTTAAAAGTAAATTCGTTTTAACTACTTTGCCCATAATAAAATAAGGTACTGTGTTAACACAACCACAGTTATTTTTGCTTACTTGTCCGCATGCGCGAACAGTTATATTTTGTAACAGTTATCTTTTATAACAGCTATCTTGTATAACGTTTTTAAATCTATTTATTGGGGTTAGGGGTGGTTTGTGCTAGAAATATAATGTATAATATAATCCTCTGTTGAATTGATTGATGAGAAAAGATTTTTCCTGGCCGCGATTCAAACCCTGGTCGTCTGCAAAAATGGCGAGAACACTGGGATATGGGATCGGCGAAGAGAATTGATTTGTTTGACTTGGATACGATCCTTTGTAGCTCAGTGGTTTAGAGCACTACACTAGAGATGCAGACGACCCGGGTTCGAATCCCGGCAAGTACAAATCTTTTCTTATGAAAACAAAAATATTTTATTTGAAATGAAAAGATATGGCCAGGACCGGGACCTTCACCCCTCCGTGGTGACGCCTCAATCATCTCGGCCATCCTGGCTTCACTTCACGACCAGCCATATCCCCTCTTTTCACTTGATCCTACATCTCCGTGTTCTCGCAATTTGCGATGTATACACGGGGAGAATGTTAATTGAACATTATTTTATTTTGGATCTAGTTGACTTTAAGTCGTTAATATAATAAAATAAAATAATAAAATATAAAATAAAATAAATTATAATGAAAACAAAAATATTTAAATGTAAATCTCGTTTTTTAAGTCGGCTCAAAAGTATTATTATTATTTTTTATATAGGTCCGTTTATTCATTAATCAAAAGATGAGAATGTTTTTAGATATAACTGTGTAATATTTTTTTTTCAAAATCCCTAAAAACAAATATTTTCACAGTGCTTCTTCTTCGAAATTAATTTATTGAATTTTAAGGCATTCCGTAAGTTCAGTTGCATTTAATGTTAATTAACAATATCTATGATAGCGTTGGGGCACGCCAATTTTAAGTGTAATATATTATTGTATTTAACGGTACATTTTGTAATCCGGGACGAACCGTAACGGAGACACCACACTTCCTGTTCCCAGAATTATTTCTCTGTATGGATTGTTATAAGTTATCGCTGTAGTGAAAATTATTGTTATGATGTTTACTGATTAGATATTAAGTTTCTTAGATAAGGAGGAAATAACTATTGAAGCTAGGACCTATTAAATCAGTCAGCATCAAAATGCAAAAAGATAAGATTTGATTTGATTTGATGGAAAAGCAGATTGAAGATATCAGGTTGCTGATATGAGATGCGTTTATAAACATTTTTGCCCAAGTGTCATTTAAATCAACGGGGTCTGTTTCGGAAAACGGTTGCAGATTATTTTTTAAATATCTGTTATTTAGTATTAGTTACTTTTATTGATAACTGTTATAACCTAATAGAAATAAAAATGTAAATAAAGATAAAATAATGTAGTACATAAGATTTACTCAGTCATTAAAATGAATTTCGGTCTTGTGTATTAACGCCACCACAGTTATATTTTATAACAGTTATCTTTTAAAACAGTTATCTTTTATAACAGTTACCTTGCATAACGTTTTTAAATCTATTCATCGGGGTTAGAATTTTAATTTTTTTAAATAATCATCAACAATTAAAAATCAAAAGAATTTATTTAAAAACTAAGTATATCCAAGATATATAATTATAATTATTAATATTATATATATATATATATATATATATACATATATATTACTAGCTTTTGCCCGCGGTTTCGCTCGCGTGGAATTTGGTCTGCCACATAATGTTTCTTGACAGATCATTTTAAATAAATTTTTTTTTTAACTATAAGTTACTCGTACATCCGAAATTTCAGATGTCTAACTTTAAAACTTACGGATTCCATACAATCATTGAACCCCTATTACATCAAGGGGGGAACCCAGGGGAGGTGGAATTATCTAAATTTCTTTCTTAAATTATACAAAGAACCTATCTGCAAATTTCAAGAGTTCCTGATTTCTCTTTAATTATGTACTATAATGGATTCTCTACAGTACCTAAAAACTGTCAGAGGAGCACGTGCCCCGTGCGCCCCCCCTAAATCCACGCTAGCAATAGCCTATGTGTTATTCTGATGTATAACCTAAATTACTGTAAAGTTTCATCCAAATCCGTTCAGTAGTTTTTGCGTGAAAGAGAGACAAACATACAAACTTTCACATTTATAATATTAGTAAGATTAATATATAATAAGTTAATAATTATTATTAACTTATATATTAATTATTATTTAGTTAATAAATATTATTGTAAATAAATATATAATGGAATATATCATGAACAATTAAAAATCAAAATAATTTATTTAAAAAGAAAGTAGTCAATCGGATTTCGATGGAAAATGGGGCGATATACAATTATATTTATATTGACTTAATATGGATCGAAAAGAGTCTCTATTTTCTTTCACCTGATTGACATTTCCAAAAGTCACGTTGACCAAAATAAAGTTTCAAACCCTCCAAGGCGTCTGAAAAGAAGATGGCCTCGAGACCTTCTGCTATAGAACTTTATTGGAATGCTACCGATGGGTAGTTTCTCCAAAAGTGTTTTTTTTTTCATGTCATTTGTTCATATTAGCAAATTTACTTGTTGTAATATTATTACAGTCCTAAATATCAATAATTTCATCTTAAAAAAAAAGGGGGGGAAATAAGAAAGACTTACTTAATTGTGCCAACGTTTTACTACAATATTGATATGATATTAACGGACCAATATCCTGGTATAAATTCCAAAGAACTTAAAAAAATTTCTGATGAAGGAAAATATAAGAATTTTTTTCACTGCTGTGGATGCAACATTTTAAAACGGACTAAATGAAAGGCTAAACCAAACTTTAGTCAATAAGATAAGATGTAAAACAAGTGATAGTGATAAGAAAACAGCATGGACTACAATAGCACAGAATTGTGAAGACAAATATAAGGAAACAAAACACACGGTCACGAAGTTTGCTCTGAAATATCTTTTTGGGAGGCGAAAACGTGAATATTCTACCACTTAAACGTTAAAAGAACAAAACCGTACCACTACAAATTATGAAGAGGTCTTGTGTTTGGTACACGGTAGAGACTGTACTGGTTTCTAGGACAACCGTTGTGCAGCGAGGTAATTCCTCCCAAATAAAAGTCCTTCGTTATGCCGTCCTTCAGAAGGGACGTTAAACAGGAGTCTCGAGCCTGTAAGATGTCAGGTTCTCATTAAAATCCCTATCCTAATTAAATCTGGATAGGCAAAATTTATAGCTCCATAGCATCGTCCGATTAATAATAACAGCTTTTATTGATACATCCTTTACAGAACAAAAAAAGCCTCTCCCTTGGGAGCTATGAGTCTGTTTAACAAAAATTTATACAATTTCCTTTTCTTCAATGAATTCAGTATTTACATTGAGTATTAAAAACATTAAAAAAAATATTATTATAAAAAGTAAGAAAATTTTTGCCAATAATTAATTAAAATGTTTTGTCCATTTGTTTGTGTGTTCATTTAACGTCACTTTATACTGCTATGGCTAATCGGACGATGCTATAGTGGGAGCTCTAAATTTAGCCTATCCAGGTTTAATTAGGATAGGGATCTTTAACGAGTACCTGACATCGTACAGGCTCGGGACCCCCTTTTTACGTACCTTCCGAAGGATGGCGCAACTAAGGATTTTTTTACTCCCTTAAAAAAATCATAGGGCCACCTGCCGGGCTACGAACCCGCGATGTTGGGCTTAAACTTGTCCATTTGTTTATTGCAAGTTCTTTATAACTTTGATCTATATGTTCCTGTTCCTTGCCATAGTAGCCCAACAGTCTCCTACTCTTTGCACGATCTCATCTCGCCATCTTGTAAATGGTCTTCCTTTCCTTCTCTTGTGGTCTCATGGTATCCATTCTGTTGCAATTTTCGACCATCTTTTCGTTTCTAGACAAACAAACGTAACAATTTATTTTAAAATAAATGTAACATGTCCAACACAATTCTTCCTGTTAGGAGATAGATTTCCTAACCGTTGCAACAGCCTCCTCGTGCAATATTGACCGAGATCAGGAGGACTTCAGGCGATTGACCCGGCCTTCGTTTGTTTGTTCTCTCTAGTCTGGGGGCTGGTAGGGGGGGGGGGGGGCTGAAGAGCCTTGAGCTTTTGTAGCTTCATCGACAATATCTTTAAAGATATGGATGGGAATATATGTAAAAAAAATAAAATAATTAAAAAAAAAACATCTAAATATTTCATAAAAATAAATTACGACAAATCACCGTTAAACTTTGTCATAAACCAACGACTTCCTGTCCCTCTGTCTCCTTCAATAACATTTTCTTTACTTTTCAATAATCTTATGTTATTGTATTCTTTCTTGATTCTGCAATGATTTTTTTAATAGTTATTTTTGTTTTGTTTCTTCTCTCATAGCCCTGAAAATGGCCTACAACCTAGGTCGAAACGTCGGCACTAACTATAAATAAGTGTTCACTTATTTGGTATTATTTATGACTGCACCTCCCCCCAACTAATTCCATTCTTCAGTTATGTAGTTCACTCATCAGTTTTTTAAAATTATTTAATTGAATTTTACAGCTATAATATATACATCTAGTACAAGGGCTATACGAAAAAATAAATACATGACAGGACATGTAGAGACACTACCCACTGGCAGCACTCTAATAACATTTCTATAATAGAAGGTCCCGAGGCCATCTTCTCTTCAGACGCCTAGGCGGATTGTCCGGGATGGAATTGGATGCAAGGATGGAAACTAGTGGGTTTGGATGGGCCTGGAGTTTATTATGGAATGATAGGTATCTGGAATGGGCTAAATCTGTAAGATATAGAACGTTAAGGTCATTATGGATGGTTTTATTTTTGACAAAATAAGAGCGTTTAGGATTTTGCGAAGAATTTTGGAGTGCAAGGATTGAATACGAGAGGAATTCGATGGTTTGGTGGAGCCCAAAGCTCTACTCCGTAAGTCCATAGAGGTCTTACAACAGTCACATAAATAAGTCGTTTGTAATTGATCTGAAGCTTTGTGGGTTTATCTAGTATGTGTTGAAGTAGTCGGAAGCGTCTAGCTGTTTCTTGTCTTTTCAGTCTTGTGTGAGGGTTCCAAGTAAGACGTTTGTCTAAGTTGAGTCCCAGATAGCGAATCTGTTCAACAGGGATAAGTGGAGTGCTATTAAAGGATACAGTAGGACAGGAAGTCATGGGTTTTCGGCTAAGGGTAAAGGTAATTTGATGGAATTGATTTAATACTTCAATTCCGACACTATTCTTCGAGGCTTGATAAATGTGATTGAATGGATTGGGATGCAATATATGGGTCGTTATTAACTGATAACACACATTTGTCATCAGCATACGTGGAGATGAAGGTGTTAGTATGGGTTGGAATGTCAGCTGTATATACTGTGTAGAGGATAGGACCGAGGATGCTACCTTGAGGAACGCCAGCAGACTGGGAATAGAGGGATGAGTAGGAACCTTTATGACTTACTTTAAATGTTCTTCCAGTTAGAAAGGAGTGAATGATTAAAAAGTATGTAGGAGGAAGGAATTGTCGGATTTTGTAAAGGAGGCCTGGGTGCCAGACTCGATCAAAAACCTGTTCTACATCGAGAAAGGCTCCACTGCAGTACAATCTATGTACGTTCCAATGCAGAGAAGACAACATGTATGTGTATGTATATATATATATATATATATATATATATATATATATATATATATATATATATACATATATATATCAGTTTATATTTTTGTGTGTTGGATATTCAAATCCAAATTCCGGTTTGCGTAAAATAATACCGCAAAAATCTCCATATTATTTTTCTGTAGTAATAATAAAAATCTTCTAAGATGAGTGTTTATATAAATGGGATAATTCCTAACCCACTAGTTTCCATTCTCGAAAATCCACCGAGGCATCTGAAAATAAGACGGCCTCGTGACCTTCTAAGTTAAATCTGTTATTCGAGTACAACCACTTGATAGGTTATCTTGCCTATTTCTCATGCCATTGCGTATCATTCATTCCATTTCTATATATATTATAAAACAAAGTCCTTGGTCGCGTTTGTTCGCTGTTAACTCAACAACTACTGCACGGATTTTCATGAGGTTTTCACCAATAGATAGAGTGATTCACCAGGAATGTTTAGGTATATAATTTGTCCAGGTTCTGTGTAAATGGGTTTCACCGAAGACGCTGCTTGCCGAATCCGATGCCATTATCTAACGTGCAAGATAACAAATTCGTATATAAAGAAATATTTGGTTTTGCCTTTATTTTTATAATTTCTATATAATAAAGTACATTAGCTGAGAACGAAAGAAAGAAAATCAAGACTCCCAAAGAAGCCTAACCAATGATATTAGCGTGGTCCTTAGTGGCTGCTATGTGAAAAAAAAAATACATTACACAGACAAATTATGTAGGCATAATATGTGCCTTATTACCCGAGCAGCTGGTCGCTAGTACTAAATAAAATATAAAAAAAATATAAAACCTGGCATTTCATAAGAAAAGACCCAATATATAAGTAGGATATCCAATCTCGTAGTTTTCACCAAGTAATTAAGATAAGCATTTTATAGGGTGCGCTTTGATCTCAATATTCTCAAGGCCTGATTGATATTAATTAAGACCCGAAGAGGTGACGCAGTGGCATGTAGATCAGAACATGGCAAACAAATCTCGAAGGGCTACAAGGCTTCGCAATCAGTCGGTTAATTGAAAGGGCAACTGCTTCAGGAAGCGGTTCGATCTATCGAATCGGCTAGGTCGATTCAAAACCGGAAGTAACATTTCTTCTTTAATTGGGGGGGGGGGATGTACTACTACAACCTACGAAGACTATTAGGTTCAGTATGTGGTTGAGACTACTTTTGGATATCGGTTGTGCTGGGAGATGATTAGTCTGATATTTCGGTCGCCAGATATAAAGTACCTACTTTATTGAGGCTTGTTGAGCTGCAGAAATGTCTTAGATCCCAGAGGAATCGAATCAAGATTCAACAAAATCTGCTGGCGGGATTCGAACCGAGGACCTTGGGATCGGCAAGAGTGCTCCCAGTGTTAACTCTGAGTAAGCTCTGGTCCCGCTCGCTGGCAAGACTTTTATTTAATCTGCTAATATTAATTATATTATATTTATTAATATATTTTTATTTTGAAGAGAAAGTTACGATCCACTGGAAAATGGATCGTATGTGATATCACCCAGACTTTGTAAAGTCCGTTACTATCCTACTAATATTATAAATCTGAAAGTTTGTATGTTTGTCTCTCTTTCACGCAAAAACTACTGAACGTATTTAGATGAAACTTTACAGTAATATAGGTTATATACATCAGAATAACGCATGGGCTATAGCAAGCGCGGATTTAGGGGGGGGCACGTGCCCCCCGACAGTTTTTTAGGTACTGTGTAGAATCCATTATAGTACATAATTAAAGGCAAATCGCATGACCATAGTTGTTAAAATATCAGAAAGAACATGAGTGAAACTATTTGTTTTGATATACTACTAATCTTACTACTATTATAAATGTGAAAGTTTGTATGTTTGTCTCTCTTTCACGCAAAAACTACTGAACGGATTTGGATGAAACTTTACAGTAATATAGGTTATACATCAGAATAACACATGGGCTATAGCAAGCGCGGATTTAGGGGGGCGCACGGGGGCACGTGCCCCTCCCCACCCCCGACAGTTTTAGAGGTACTGTGGAGAATCCATTATAGTACATAATTAAAGGCAAATCAGGAATTTAGCATCTTGAAATTTGCAGATAGGTCCTTTGTATGATTTAAGAAAGAAGTTTGGATAATTCCACCCTTATTATAATAAGGGTTCAAAGGTTGTATGGAATCCGTCAGTTTTGAAGTCAGACATCTGAAATTTTGTACGAGTAACCTATAGTGAAAAAAATTAAATTATTTATTATTTTAAATTATCGTTAAAAAGCACTGTCAAGAAACTTTATGCGGTAGTTCAAATTCTACTTTATGCGGTAGTTCAAATTCTACGACACATATCACTTAAGATCATGAAAAATAGTTTACATCCTATTCTCAGACCTACTGAATAAGGACACAACATTTTATGAGAATCGGTCAAGTCGTTTCGGAGGAGTTCTGTAACAAACACTGTGACACGACAAGTTTATATATTAGATATAGTTCCCATAATTACGATTATTATAATATTCGGAAATATAAAAAAGGATAAGATTGAAAAGTTAACACCTGACAACTGGAAGTGACAAATAAATGATAACAAAACTAAAATATAAATTAAATTTCCTTTTGACATTAATAATTAATATTCTGAAATTAAAAATTTCCAATATCGACCTGCATTTCTTACAAAATCATATAAACCTACTAGCTTATGCCCGCGGCTTCGCACGCCTGGAATTTGGTCTGCCACGTAAAGTTTCGTGAAAGATCATTTTAAATAAATAATTTAATTATTTTTTTTAAATATAAGTTACTCGAACATCCGAAATTTCAGATGTCTAACTTCAAAACTGACGGATTCTATACAATCTTTGAACCCACATTATATTAAAGGGGAAACCCTTGGAGTGGAATTATCCGAATTTCTTTCTTAAACTATACACAGAACCTAACTACAAATTTCAAGATGCTAAGTTCCTGATTTACCTTTAATTATGTACTATAACGGGGGGCATGCCCACGTGACTCCACATAAATCTGCCCTTGATGTAGCCTATGATGTATAACCTATTTTATTCAATTATTTTGTATTATTATTATTATTATGTACTATAATGAATTCTCCACAGAACACAAAAAACTGTCTGGGGGGACGTGCCCCCGTACCCCCCTACATCTGCCCTTGCTATAGCCAATGTGTTATTCTGATGTATAACTTATATTACTGTAAAGTTTCATCCAAATCCGTTCAGTAGTTTTGGCGTGAATGAGTAACAAACATTCGCATTTATAATATTCGTAGGATATCGAAACAAATAGTTTCACTCATGTTCTTTCTGTTGTTTTAACAACTATTATCATATGATTTGCCTTTAATTATGCACTATAATGGATTATCCACAGAACATAAAAAACTGTCTGGGGGCACTTGCCCCCGTGTCCCCCCATAAATTTTTCCTTGCTGTAGCCTATGTGTTATTCTGATGTATAACCTATATTACTGTAAAGTTTCATCCAAATCCGTCCAGTAGTTTTTGAGTGAAAGAGAGACAAACATACAAACATTCACATTTATAATATTAGTAAGATTAAATTCTCCCCATTCAGATATCCATTAGCTTTTTTTTTTTTTTTTGAGACCAGCTCATGTTTTAAGAATTTTTTTCTATACGATTTTAAGATGGGACATACTTCCAGGAAGTGAAAACTATTTTCAAATGGTTTGTAATTTAGATTCAGAAGTTCCCCTATTTAATTTCATTTGCTACTTTGAAATGGCTAAGTTAATCTATTGCTTTATCTAAAGAGCTATAGAGGTCGTGGTGCGTGCCCTCTGATGCTTTTGCATGGCAAACTTGAATAAAATTTTGGCCTCGCTCTCCAAAATCGCCCTGAAGATGACCTACACTGTAGGTCGAAACGTAGGCACATAATATATGTTCATTATTTATCTGTGTTCTTATTGATTGCATCCCCCAACTATCTCCTTTACATTAGATCATCCAGTCAACTATTTTGTTGGCTATTCCAGTCAATCTATTATTAAAATATCATAGATTAAAAGCCATAATTACCTTAAGTGGTAGGATAGTATGGTACTTACCAAATCATATTTTAAATATCACCTCCCTATAGCGGACAATCTTCTATACTGAGAGTGTAAATAAAACTTGTGATATGAACAACGGTTGACAGAGCGCTGAGGAGAGTGCGGAGACTGGATGGGAAGAGGAAATGAGAAATTTATAGAGGGTCAGTCTTGATTTGTCAACGAGCGTCTGAATTGAGTTCAGTTGATTCAGTTTGTATAGTCAAAATGGATCCTCCGTCTTCTTTTCGATAAGATTTATTTATTATCTAGTTTTTGTTGAATTTTTTTTTTTTTTTTTTAATTTATTTATTGATATCTACAACTGTATTACAATAATACAAAAAGTAAATAGGCTAAGTAATATATAATGACAAGTAGAGAAACTACCCACTGGTAGTACTCAAATCAAAGTTCAAGTAAGGAGGTCACGTGGCCATCTTCTCTTCAGACGCCTAGGAGGATTGTCCGGAATGGAATTGGATGCAAGGATGGAAACTAGTGGGTTTGGATGGGTTTGAAGTTTATTGTGGAATGATAGGTATCTGGAATGGGCTAAATCGGTAACAAAAGGGACATTAAGGTCGTTATGGATGAGTTAACTTAATAAAATAAGGAACATTGAGGATTTTACGAAGGATTTTGGACTGTAAGGATTGGATAGGAGAGGAATTCGATGGCTTAGTGGAGCCCCAAAGCTCTACTCTGTAAGTCCAAATAGGTCGTATGATGGTCATGTAGATGAGTCTTTTGTAGTTAATTGGGAGCTTAGAGCGTTTGTCTAGTAAGTATTGAAGTAGCCTGAAACGTCGAGCGGTTTCTTGTCTTTTCAGTCTTGTATGAGGATTCCAGGTTAATCGTTTATCGAGGTGCAACCCTAAGTATCGGATCTGTTCTACATGCACCAGAGGGATATTATTAAAGGATACTGTTGGGCAGGAAGTCATTGGTTTACGACGTAAGGTAAAAGTGATTTGATGCGATTTTTGAGAATTTATTTTAATTCTCCAGTTTTGAAACCATTCTTCTAGATCAGTGATATGGGATTGGAGGCTTTGGGATGCAATAACTGGGTTGGTGTTGACTGATAATACACATGTATCATCAGCATTAAGTTGAATTTTTAAAAATTTATAACTTATTTTAATTATCTTGTTTTTGTTGCTGGAGTACATCTTTCTTAGTCAACTTAATATTCATACAATTAAATTTTTAAAATAAATAAAAGATATAAAATAGATCAATGTAGATCATAAATCACTAATTTATATTAATTGACCATTCATGATAAATATATATAAAAGAAGAAAACAAATTAAAATACTATTTTAATAATAATAATAAAAAACAGTCCAAAGTACAAATTTCAAAAATTGTTAATGATGACCATGGAGTACACTGTAACTCTAAGTTTTATGAGAAATATTTTAAATTATTGACATTCAACTAAAAAAGGTATCTATGCTTTTTATCCAGTATATTTGGACCATGTTTTGTTTGTAAAATTATGTATTTGCTGATTTGTCTTTTATTTTAGGTTGAAAATGTACAAATTTATAAAAAAATTTTATAGAATATTTTTAAATTAAATAACGTTAAAGGACTCATAAAAAATGTAAATTGAGAATGACATATTAATGTTGAAACGTTTTTAAATAAAGGAAAAAAAAAAAAATATATATATATATATATATATATATATATATATATATATATATGTGACTGGAAAAAGGTTTTAATTTACTCACTCGAATGATTGACTAAAAAAATTTATAATTGTAGAGTAGAGAAAACACCCAGCCTTAGAAATCGAATAACAAATTCAACATAAAAGATCACGAGGCCATCTTCTTTTCAGATGCCTCAGAATTGAAGAAGTAGCTAGGTTTGACTGGAAATAAAGTTTGTAATGATACGATTGATGTTGGATTCGGGCCAAATCAGTAAGAAATGGGACATTGAGGTCATCATGGATAACTTTGTTCGTAAATACAGGAGCATTGAGGATTTTGGATTGTAAGGAACGAGAGGAATTCGATGGTTTAGTAGAGCCCCAAAGCTCTATTCCTTAAGTCCAGATTGTTCTAATAACTGTCATGTATATGAGTCTTTTGTAATTAATTGAGAGCTTAGAGCGTTTTTCCATTAAGTGTTGAAGTTGTCTGAAACAGCTGTTTCTTGTCGTTTCAGTCTAGTATGAGGATTCCAAGTTAAGAATTTGTCAAGGTGTAGTGATAAGTACCAGATCTTTTTTTTTTTTACACGAAACGGCAAGTTAGGACTTCGCCAAGGGACGAAGGTCCACCATGCAAGTTGAAAAACGTTAAAAAAACAGTTAAGCCATGGACCACATCAAATCGCACTAATCGCAGAGAAGAAGTCGCAATAGCCAGGCTCAGAATTGGACATACAAACCTATATCATTCACACCTGATAAGCAAGGAACCACCACCAAGGTGCCAACACTGTGACAACACTCTTACAGTCAGCCACATCTTATAAGACTGTTCATTTTACGCTTCAAGCTTAAATAGATTAGGACTCCAACCAGAAATTTCAGTTTTATTAAACAACGACGAATCCAATATCCAATCCGTACTTAATTTTCTTAAATCCCACAAACTGTTAAATAAAATATAGAGATGAATAATTTCTATATAGAAGATGTATATAAAATACTGTCTATATGTTTATGTATGTGTTTTTATGTATGTATGTGTATATATTGATGTATATATGTGTATACTGTGTGTATGTCATTTATAAGTTTCTCAATATTTTAATTTTTTTTTTTTTTAAATATCTATATATTTTAATTAGTTTCTCAAATCTTGATAAAAACAAACGAAGTTCAGGCGTTGATGACCCTGGGGTTTTACGCCTTAAAGCCCAAATAAACAAACAAACAAACAAGGACCAGGCGAATATCACTTAATAATCTTCTTCACACTCTCCACCTTCCTTCTACTCCAATACTCTCTCATCTTCCTGGACTGTTCTCGCTCTTCCTTAGTCCATTTTCACCCTGGTCTCTCCTTCCTTCTTGCAAGAACCACAACTTCTTTTAGCTTTTTTTTCTAAAAAGCTCTCTATCCAAGCAGTCCTTTTACTTTTAGCCTATCCAGCTCCTCTTTTATAAGGAAGAAATAGTTTGGGGTGCAGTCAATAAAACCACCTTAATAAGTGTAACTTATTTATTGTGTGCCGACGTTTCGGCCTATAATGTAGGTCATCTTCAGGGCTAAGAGAGAGAAACAAACAGAAAAACATATAAGAAACGTTGCAGTAACAAGATTATGGAGACAAGTAATGTAGTAATGTGGAAATTAAAATAGTGACTAGATATGATGAAATTGTGAATAGATATGATAATTAAAGATAACGAATATAAAAGTGGTTACAGAAAACAATCAAAGAAAAGATAAAGAAAACAAAAGTCGTTACCTTTAATCATCATATCTATTCATTATTTCATCATATCTAGTCACTATTTTAATTTCCCCATTACTTGTACCACATTACTACATTACTTGTCACCATATTCTTGTTACTGCAACGTTTCTTATATGTTTTTCTGTTTGTTTCTCTCTCTTAGCCCTGAAGATGGCCTACATTGTAGGCCGAAACGTCGGCACACAATAAATAAGTTACACTTATTAAGGTGTTTTTATTGACTGCACCCCCAACTATTTCTTCCTTATATTAGAAGTTACAGTCAACCAATTCTTCTCTAACATAGCTCCTCTTTTATTTGTTTCACATACCCACCTACACTCTTATAGCTTAAGACTTTATCAAAGATTTTTTGTTCAGCCTCTTTTTGTTCTTTCTGACCTTTCTGACCCAGTCTCCTGGTCCTGAAGACTATTTCAAGATCTTCCAAATTTCTTCGTTGGATTTTCGCCTATACCCCTCCTGTGTTACTTTGGGTCCATGAATCCTCCTCAGAATTTTTCTCTCAATCTTCAAGACTCTCTCCAGACTCGGAAGGCTGGCTGTTTCCATACCAAGCAGTATTGCTAGTCTTACTTCTGTGCAGTAGTGACTTATTTTTGCATTGGAGGACAATTTTTTCTTGCTGTACATGTTTCTAGATGCAAAGTTCAGTCTTTCAGTCTTCTACTGATGCCGTATCTGTTCCGTTGTTACACATTATCTCCACTATATATATACATATATTAATATTTGAATATAATAATTGTTTATTTAATTATACTAGAGTAGTTACTCAACGTTTTACTTAAAGTTGTCCTAAATTATTCTAGAAACTGGAGTTCATTTTATTACGTCCCAATTGAGTCAATAAGCAAATGTAGTATACTATATTAGAGAAGAATTGGTTGACTGTAACTTCTAATATAAGGAATAAATAGTTGGGGGTGCAGTCAATAAAAACACCTTAATAAGTGTAACTTATTTATTGTGTGCCGACGTTTCGGCCTATAATGTAGGTCATCTTCAGGGATAAGAGAGAGAAACAAACAGAAATATATAAAAAACATTGCAGTAACAAGAATATAGTGACAAGTAATGTGGTGCAAGTGTGGAAATTAAAATAGTGACTAGATATGATGAAATAGTGAATAGATATGATAATTAAAGATAATGAATATAAAAGTGGTTACAGAATATAATAAAATTAAAATAGTGATAGATAAAAATAAAATTATAGATGATGAACAGAAATTAAAATAGTGACAGATATAATAATTAAAGAATACGAATATAAAATACAGAAAATAAATGTCCAGAAAGGATAAAATGTAAACATAATATAAAGGGAAAGAAAAATGAGGAGGTAAACGGAAAGATACAAAATGAGAAGATTAAAATATAGAAAAAGGGGGTGGAATATGAATATATAAATCTGTACCTCGGAGGGATACAACACTATGTCCATTTTCATAACTTTACAGGAGAGGAGTTTTAAACTTTTTTTCAACAAAAAGTGTTATTGGCACAGCTATTTATTGAGATGTTGAAACAATATTTTACCAGAACATTCTATTTATTGTTATTTACATCATGCAGTTGTTATAAAATAAAATAAAAACCTGTTTTATGGTTTTTTTTTACTTTTTAATGGACATGGTGTTGTATCCCTCTAATAAAGTTATTGTACTATAAGACCTAATGTGGGATATTCAATAACAAACACAATACTATTTGACTTACAAAATGTATTTAACTATTTTATTTATAATTCTCTTTACAAATACAAATAATACATCTATGTATTCAACTAAAATGGTATTTTAGATGCAAAAAACTCAGTCATCATCAGGTAAGTCTCCTTCAGGGTACTCACTAGTGGTATTAGTAGTATGCTTTAAGTTTTTATAAAAGTCATGGCAAACTGTAGGAACATATGGTAGTAATGCCAATAGATCATTATACTTTTGTTGTGATATTGGTATTGGACTTGGTGTTACCAGTTGCAAATCGTTTGGCAATGTAAGGTGTCGCCTTCGAAACCTAACAAGGTCAATCTCCTGGTTTTCATCAGCGAAATTACTTTTCAAAAACAGAGTTCCCATGCTGTTCTGTTTTACTTGCAGTTGAACACAGGTTGACAGAAGAACTTGTTCTTTGTTGACATCTTTTTTTCTATTAATAAAGGGTGGATTTTCACATGTTTTGACATCGTACAAAGACCTAAAATTTTTAAAATCTTCCAGTTCCATATTATGCACAGTATATTTCATTGAGGTCTGTCTGACTAACTGCTGCCAATCCCAGGGCGTTAGAATTGTCATGTTGTTAAGTTTTTTTCTCTTTTGCTCTATCAGTGCATGGACAGTATCAGCCTCCATATGCGTGTGGCCCTTTAGTAGAAACTTTTGAGTGATCATTTTTACTTGAGGATACTTATTGAGTATCCAAAAGAAACACATAATAAGGCTAATATTCTTATTCTGGCCGTAACAATTATCCGACCACAGAATGATTTCTTCAGTGTCACTGCCAGGAATGACGGTATCTGCCCATTTCAGTAATGCAGATCCGATTTCATTTCCGCCACGAGCTCCTTTGGATTCGTCCCACATAATACAATGGACTGACGAATCAGAAGAATCAAAAAGGGTGTAATTCAACGTCCAAAGTTTTCTCTTGTAAAAGCTTATGCAATTTGTTATAAGGGGTGACGGCAAACATTTTTGAAGATCATCCGTTAATACCTTAAGGGTATTGTTAGCCCTTTTGGTGTCCTCGCTTTTTAAATCATACCTTAATTTAGATTCATCCAGATGTGCATTATGGTCTTCCTCAATAGAATTTTTTTCATCTAGAGTCAAATTATTTTTTAATTTTGCTTGAAAATAATCACATGTGTCACACGTGTCTATTTCTGGGGGTTTGAAATTCAACTTAAATTTTTTGTTGAACACATCGTAGTAGAGCCATTTTTTAGCTATTAACAAAGGGTTGAAATCATTTTCATTACAATCCTCTACATACAGTTCATACATTTTCTCTATGTTCAGGTGCGGACTCAAATACTTCATATCACTCTTTTCCCTAGTGTAATGACTGCTATAATTTGGGAAGGAAGAGATGTGTCTTACTACACTTTCAGCAGTGTCATTATGTGTTTTATTGACGGGAGTTTGCTTACCCCTTTGATCAATTTTTACAATTCCACCTGGTTCAATATTTTTCAAAACATTAACTACCACGGTGTTTGATATAGATAGTGTATTTAAAAACATAAGTTTACATACTCTAGTTCCTATGCCTTTTACTGTAAAATAATATTGTAGAGTATTTTGTTTTGACTTATTGGAGGCAAGGTCTCGTTTTCTTGAACGGACAGTACTATGCTTCTCTACACATGAAACAATGAATTGCCGTTTTGTGTCATTTCCCTTCTCCTGACTCCAGTATGCATTGAAGATCTCCTGTCTGTCACTTTGTAATAATTTTTCAGAACATTTCAGTCTGCAAGAACAAGGAGGTTTAATAATTCTGGCAGGGACAACTTTACCCTTTTTACTAATATATTCTTCACCTGCAGAATATTTACGTTTCTGAATATTACATGCCCACTCACTGGTATGAACGACATGTTTTTTACCTATCTGAGTAGAAATAGATTTATTTTTTCAATTTTCTCCTTAAGCCTACTGTTCCTTGCAAATCTAGGCCTACTTGATTTTCTGCAATATTTTCATTGTCGCTGCTTAAATTTAAGTCTTCCTCAAGTAAACGTAGCTCATGTCCATTTGAGTTTGTTTTAGCACTAGTTTTATTTCTACTGACCTCATTTTGTATTTCATTAAATACAGGGACATCATCATTGGAATCCGTTTCAGAGCTTGGAGGCTCATAATTTTTGTCCCGATCAGAATCATCATCATCTTCGTCGAAACTCAAGTCATCTCCATTATCCTCTTCATTTTCAACATCCTTGCTGTTTGTATGATTTGGTTCTGAAATAAAACAAGTCTTATAATATTACATGTAAAACATAATATTTTGAAGTTTAGGTTCATAACAAAACATTACATTAACTGTTTGAGGCTATGTATATCACATTAAAAATAATGAGCAAAACAGTAGCTTACCTGTAGTAGAATCTTTTTTAGAACTTTTCAATAGTTCCAGAATCTTTCTCCCACGACAATTATGGTTCATTATTCTTACTATTACTAAAAAAGAGCAAATATTATGACTTAAAATACATCCAACTATGTAAACTCATCAGAACTGTCAAAAGTACTCTTAGTTCACTAACAATCCGCCAGGCTGTGTAGAGGTATACAACACTATGTCCAGTAGTAATTCACATGCTTCAGAAGGATAAAACACCAAGTCCACATGGTGTTCTATCCCTCTAAATGAAAGTGGACTTGGCGTTGTTTTAAAACATGCTATATCCGGCTCTAACTTGTTTTTGACATAGTGCTCTATTCCTCTAAAAAATATGAGAAAAGCTGATTTTAACTCTGTAATAAAGTCAATATGGAAAAAATGGACATAGTGTTGTATCCCTCTGAGGTACAGAAATATTCTGTTCATCATCTATAATTTTATTTTTATCTATCACTATTTTAATTTTATTATATTCTGTAACCACTTTTATATTCATTATCTTTAATTATAATATCTATTCACTATTTTAATTTCCACATTACTTGTACCACATTACTACATTACTTGTCACTATATTCTTGTTACTGCAACGTTTTTTATCTATTTCTGTTTGTTTCTCTCTCTTAGCCCTGAAGATGGCCGAAATTGTAGGCCGAAACGTCGGCACATAATAAATAAGTTACACTTATTAAGGTGTTTTTATTGTAGTATACAATAATAGCTTAACGAAATTGTTGCATCATACCTCTCTATTATATTCAAATGCAATATCTTAACAAAAAAAAAAAAACTTTAGTTGAAAGACATGAAGGATCCTGGGTTCAGTACATGGTAGAGACTGTACTGTTCGTAGCAGAACAGTTGTGCAGGTTATTTTTCTGTGATCACGCTCAATCGCCAGATTTTTTCCCTAAATGGTACCTATTTAATAGTGGCTGGGTGAGCCCCAGGTGGGTCTTCAACATTTTAACTTAATTAAAATAAGAAAAATTAATAATATAATGATATTATTATAAATAAATTGTATATTTACTAAAATAAATAAAAGATGATTGAAAGTTTGACACTTCATCTATTAAAACTCGATCCACGAACTATATAAATTTACCTAAAGCCTGTACCAATACAACCCTTGAACGGGTCTGTGGTTGAGTACATGGTAGAGACTGTACTGTTCTGTATGGAGGTGAATTGTCCTAGGTCACGCTCAACCGCCAGATTTCCCCCGTTATTTTGGTTGCCCTATTTTTATAATATTTTATAGAAGCTGAGTGAACCCCAGGAGGGTCCTAGATCCCATATGATCCATCTCCGGCTGCAAACAGACTAAATAAAAGTCTTGTCCGCAGCGGGATTTGAACCAGGATTTCCGACATGGCAACTCAGTCCTCTAACACTGAGCCACTTAACTCCTATTTAACTTTACTATGCTATAATTATTTAACAATTCTAAATTATAATTCTTCCAAATAAAATTGATTATACAATAATTCTATTATTATGAATAAAACTATATACAAGTCATCGGTCGTATCGACTTCTCCGATCGCCCCAACGAGAACATCAACATCAACAGATAAGTTTTTTTGGTACTTCTGTCTTAACGCAGCCCTTGTTACTTTTGCCGACTTGTTCGCATGCGCGAGCAGTTACATTTTGTAACTGTTACATTTCTTGTATTTATTGGGGTTAAAAAATTATCAACAATTAGAAATCAAACGAATTTATTGAAAAATGGGATATAATAATAATAATGAATAATTAATTAAACAATAGTGAACAATTATGAAATAAAAGTAATGAAAAATTATTTTTAAAAAAATATTTAAAAATGTTATATATGATGAACAATTAATTAAACAAGAATGGACAATGAACAATTAAAAAATACAAATAAGAAAAAATCACTATAATTAAAACAAATAAGTTATGAAAAATCTATTACATCTTCTTTGTTTTGGTAAAATATTTCGCTCCTGCAAAAAAATAATAGCTTGTTCTTCTGTTGTCGGCAAATCCCAAATACGCATTTTACACTAATTAAATAAATAACTAAAATAATAACAACGAAAAATCTATAACAAACTACCAAACAAACAATAAACAACAAATAACGAACAATAAATCAGCAATAATCAAAATTCAGTAAGCAAGAAGCAACATAGAACAAATCAGCTATTAGAAATATAACTGTTACAAAATGTAACTGCTCGCGCATGCGAACAAGTCGGCAAAAGTAACCAGGGCTGCGTTAAGACACAAGTACCGTTTTGTTTGTTTTGTTTCCAATTGGCCAAACAGACCAACATTTATTAGTAACCTGTACTTATACCACAACAGCTTGTTAACGGTTCAGTACATGGTAGAGACTGTACTGTTTCATGGACCACGGTTCTGCAAGGAGGTGACTTGTCCTAGGTCACGCTCAGCCTAAAGTCTTGCCTGGAGCGGGATTTGAACCAGGATTTCAGGCATGGCAACTCAGTCCTCTAACACTGAGCCACTCCGCTCTTATTTAACTTTACTAAATTATAATTATTTAACAATTCTAAATTATAATTCTTCCAAATAAAATTTATAATGTAATAATGCTATTATTATGAATAAAACTATATATTTACCAAACATTATACAGAGATGACCGAATGTTGGACACTTCTACTAAATCCAGGTTTGCACTCACTATTTACCTAAATTAAATTATAACTACTTGCCTTATCACTAACTATTTACTTTAAGTAAGCTATAACTATGCTAACTATGCAAACTATTTGACTATCACTAACTGACTAAAACAGGAATCACAAACCGTTGTGAGCAATCCACAATCTGCTATTGACCTTCACCGAGAGATG
The DNA here is from genome assembly GCA_037127475.1 of Arma custos. Lineage (NCBI taxonomy): Eukaryota > Metazoa > Arthropoda > Insecta > Hemiptera > Pentatomidae > Arma > Arma custos. The sequence goes on from CM073759.1 coordinate 228,011,351, forward strand.
AAACACATGGTCCATTTCGTTATCTCTCTCTTTGATATTGACCAAGCTCTGTCTATCGAGATCAGTGTTTCTAATTATAAATTACTAGCTTTTGCCCACGGCTTCGCCCGCGTGTAATTTGATCTGCCACATAAAGTTTCGTGACGGATCATTTTAAATAAATAATTTAATTTTTTTTAACTATAAGTTACTCGTACATCCGATTCAGAGGTCTAACTTCAAAACTCACGTATTCCATACAATCTTTGAACCCCTATTATATGAAGGGGAAAACCTTGGGGATGGAATTGTCCAAATTTCTTAATGCTCTAATAAACTTCTCCTGTGTGGTGTGTTGATAAAAATTAGTACAGCCGTGAAACATACATTGACACTGATTAATAAACGGGACGGACAGAAGTTTACTGTTGTTCGTGTCAGTGAAGGATTAGTATGTAATGTTATTGAGAAGTATTACTTAGTATAACGGTTTCACTTGTCGTACGGCAGCAGCGAGAAATTAAAACTGAAAAGATTATAATAATGTACATATGTAGGTAATTTATCGATCTGTTTTTAGTTTTGGAAGTTCTACTTACCTACTGCAATATGCTCCTGTAAACTATGTTACTTGATTTGTTTCGTTCAGCGAAAATATGTAGATTTTGCGAGTAAGAAACACTTGATGCTTTAATACTGTAAAGTTTCCCAAATCCGTTCAGTAGTTTTCGCGTGAAAGGGCCACCAAGGCCCGCGATTAAAGGCGGGAAATGCTTGTTATTATTCGGTCTCCACATTACTAAGCTCGTGTCTTTTGTCCCGAAATCGAAAATTCAGAATTTATATAAACAATCATTCTTCCATCTCTTCTATACAGATGTGAAACTTGGCCGATAACGCTGAAGTATGTACAACGTCTTCAGGTATTCGAAAATAAGGTGTTATCTAGAATATTCGGTCCAAAATAGGATGAGACCACTGGGGAATACAGGAAATTACATAACGAGCAATTGCGAAGCATGGATCGGGTAAATCTAATCTAATATATATTATAAAATGCTTTGTTCGTACGTGAAGACACAGTTTTCTCTATCACCACCAACCCCAATCAACTTCCCTTTTGGGTGGTAAATACCCCTTGGTCTCCAGGTGGTAGTAAGAGAGTTTGGTCGCGGTGGGAGGATTTATGGGGGGGGGGCACGGGGGCAAGGGCCCCTCCGACAGTTTTTTAGGTTCTGTGGAGAATCTATTATAGTACATAATTAAAGGCAAATCACATGATAATAGTTGTTAAAATAACAAAAAGAACATGAGTGAAACTATTGTTTTGATATGCTAGGGGGGAGCACGGGGGTACGTGCCAAATTCTTTTTGTGTTCTGTGGAGAATCCATTATAATACATAATTAAAGGCAAATCAGGAACATAGCATCTTGACATTTGCAGATAGTTCTTTGTATAATTCAAGAATAATTTGGACAATTCCACCCCCAAGGGTTTCCCCCTTAATATAATAGAGGCTCGAAGATTGTATGGAATCCGTCAGTTTTGAAGTTAGACATCTGAAATTTTGGGTGTACGAGTAACTTTTAGTTACAAAAAAAAAAAATATTTATTTAAAATGATCTGTCACGAAACTTTATGTGGTAGACCAAATTCCACGCGTGCGAAGACGCGGGCATAAGCTAGTATATTATAAAATGCTTTGTTCGTAGATGAAGAAACAGTTTTCTCTATCACCACCAACCCCAATCAACATCCCTTTTGGGTGGTAAATACCCCTTGGTCTCCAGGCGGTAGTAAGAGAGTTTGGTCGCGGTGGGAGGATTTATGGGGGGGGGCACGGGGGCAAGGGCCCCTCCGACAGTTTTTTAGATTCTGTGGAGAATCTATTATAGTACATAATTAAAGGCAAATCACATGATAATAGTTGTTAAAATAACAAAAAGAACATGAGTGAAACTATTGTTTTGATATGCTAGGGGGGGGGCACGGGGGTACGTGCCAAATTTTTTTTGTGTTCTGTGGAGAATCCATTATAGTACATAATTAAAGGCAAATCAGAAACATAGCATCTTGACATTTGCAGATAGGTTCTTTGTATAATTCAAGAATAATTTGGACAATTCCACCCCCAAGGGTTTCCCCCTTAATATAATAGGGGTTCGAAGATTGTATGGAATCCGTCTGTTTTGAAGTTAGACATCTGAAATTTTGGGTGTACGAGTAACTTTTAGTTTAAAAAAAAAAATTATTTATTTAAAATGATCTGTCACGAAACTTTATGTGGCAGACCAAATTCCACGCGAGCGAAGCTGCGCTTTCTGTTATATATTGCACCAAGCTTTCTGTTATATAGAAATAGAAATAGAAATAGAAAAATAATTTTATTCTGGGACCAGGTCCCTTTAGAATAACAGAGATGAACATAATTAAGAAAATATTTATCTGGCTAAAGGCCTACATCTGAGTAAAAACTTATTTACAAAATATCTAGAAAGTAAATAACTAAACAGGTATGTTTTGGTAGATAATCAGAAAAAGTGATTCAAAATTAAAATAAAAAAACAGACAAATTTACAATAAAAAGAAATAGGCTTATGGAAAAAAACAAACAGTAAATACATGATAGCATCTGGTAACAGAAATAAAAAAAAAAAAAAATTATTTCATCATGAGTGAGGAATATTTACAGTAGTTCATCAATCAATAAAGTTGAAAATATCTATAAATTATTTATTGATTATAAAGCATCTGATTGGGAATTTAGAAGATGTTGGAAAAGTTTAGATTTAAATGAGGTTAAAGAAGACGCATGACGGATATCGGGTGGGAGTGAGTTCCAAAGAGAGGTAGAACGGGCGAGAAAGGAACGCACAAAAGTTTTGGTTCTGTGGGAACGGATATAAAGATCGGAAGGGCGAGATCTTGTGCCCTGGGATTGGATAGAGGATTTGAATTGTAGGAGACTATAGATGTAAGATGGATTTTGTGAGTTGATGGTTTGATATAAGTAAGAACCAAGGAAATAGAGCCTACGGATAGAAGGGAAGAGCCACTTTAACTCAACGTAACGGCGGGAAACATGAGACCTTCTCGGGGCATCGAAGACAAATCGAAGCGAACTGCAGGTGATAGCGTCGCTGAGATTAAGATGAGCATGTAAAGGTGATGGGCTTTACTTAATGCTGTACCGACTGGGAAGCGTATGAGAGGTAGACCGAGGCGTAGATGGGAGGATCGGATTAAGAGTGATCTAGTGGGTTTGGGTTTGGGTGGTGCTCCGTGGACGGAGGTTTGTAAACGGAGATTGCAGGTATCGGCATCGAGCCTTCGGGTTCGTTAAGGCTTTTATTTATTTATATATTTATTTATTAAGCCAGACAGTGTTGCCCTGAGTGAGTGCACATTATAAACAAGAGCAGCCATTTTCGTGGACTTGAAGATAGACTAATTCGCTGCCCACCTGCAGTTGGAATTAGTTCAGTACAGTTAATGGCTCACCGTCGATTCGACCAAATCGAATCGACCTCGGTTTTTGTCTCGAAACCTCGCTCGCCCCATCGACAAAAGTCATCGGTCGTATCGACTTCTCCGATCGCCCCAACGAGAACATCTACATCAACAGATAAGTTTTTTGGTACTTCTGTCTTAACGCAGCTCTGGTTAGTTTTGCCGACTTGTTCGCATGCGCAAGCAGTTACATTTTGAAACTGTTATCTTTTATAATAGCTATCTTGCACATCTTGGTAATTGTGTCTTAACGCAGCCCTGGTTACTTTAGCCGACTTGTTCGCATGCGCGAGCAGTTACATTTTGTAACTGTTACATTTGTAACAGTTACCTTGTATTTATTGGGGTTAAAAAATTATCAACAATTAGAAATCAAAAGAATTTATTGAAAAATGGGATATAATAATAATAATGAATAATTAATTAAACAACAGTGAACAATTATGAAATAAAAGTAATGAAAAAGTATTTTAAAAAAAAATATTTAAAAATGTAATATATGATGAACAATTAATTAAACAAGAATGGACAATGAACAACTAAAAAATACAAATAATAACGCAGTGTTAACGCAGCAACCGTTATTTTCGCCTACTTGTTCGCATGCGCGAGCAGTTATATTTTGTAACTGTTATGTTTTATAATAGCTATCTTGCATAACTTGGTAATTGTGTCTTAACGCAGCCCTGGTTACTTTAGCCGACTTGTTCGCATGCGCGAGCAGTTACATTTTGTAACTGTTACATTTGTAACAGTTACCTTGTATTTATTGGGGTTAAAAAATTATCAACAATTAGAAATCAAAAGAATTTACTGAAAAATGGAATATAATAATAATAATGAATAATTAATTAAACAACAATGAACAATTATGAAATAAAAGTAATGAAAAATCACAATAATGAAAAATTATTTAAAAAAAAAAATATTTAAAAATGTATTCAACAAAAAATGTATGAACAATTAATTAAACTAGAATGGACAATGAACAATTAAAAAATACAAATAATAAAACATCACTATAATTAAAACAAATAAGTTATGAAAAATCACAATAGTTTATTGACAAAAATTTTGTTAATCGCATTTAGATGGAAAATGCGTCGAAACACACTTCAATATCAAGATTTTAATTTCATTTCCAAAAGAAACGTTCACCACAATACAATTTCATTTCATGGGGGTTGCTACATTTTCTTTGTTTTGGTACAATATTTCGCTCCTGCGAAAAAATAATAGCTTGTTCTTCTGTTGTCGGCAAATCCCAAACACGCGTTTTACACTAATTAAATAAATAACGAAAAATCTATAACAAACTAGCAAACAAACAATAAACAACAAATAACGAACATTAAATAACAAACAATAAATCAGCAATAATAAAAATTCAGTAAGCAAGAAGCAACATAGAACAAATCAGCTATTAGAAATATAACTGTTACAAAATGTAACTGCTCGCGCATGCGAACAAGTCGGCAAAAGTAACCAGGGCTGCGTTAAGACACAAGTACCGTTTTTTTTCCAATTGGCCAAACAGACCAACATTTATTAGTGACCTGAACCTGTATCACAACAACCCGTGAGCGGGTCTGAGGTTCAGTACATGGTAGAGACGGTACTGTTTCATGGACCACGGTTCTGCAAGGCTACTTGTCCTAGGTCTCGCTCAACCGAAAGTCTTGCCCGCAGCGGGATTTGAACCAGGATTTCCGGCATGGCAACTCAGTAATTAATAAACATTCATTTATTTTACAGCTGATCAATTGAACATTTTAATTATAGTCAAATAGGTTAGATTTACCATCATAAGAGAAAGTTATAAATTGTTCTTTTTTTAGATAATTGTAATTTATTCAGTATAATTTATTTTCATTGTAAAACCTTTAAATTATTCTGATTAATTGTTATTTTTATAGTAATTGTTTTGATGAGAAAAGATTTGCCTTCGCCGGGATTCGAACCTGGGTCGTCTGCATCGCTATAGCAGTGCTCTAAGCCACTGAACTACCAGGGGTTGTATCCAAGCCAGTGTTCTCGCAATTTTCGCGATGTATTCATGGGGAAGAATGTTCATTGAACATTATTTTGTTTATCTTCATAACAAAAATATTTAAAAATAATTACCATCAAGATAACGATTATAATTTTTTATAATTATTGGTAATTTTTTATGAGTTACAAATATTTTTATTTTTTAAAGAGAAAAGATAGGCCGTCGACCGGGATTTGAACCCGGAACCTTTGTCTCACCGTGACATCGCTCTGCCAATTGAGCTATCCAAGGCCCCTCCCGGTCGAGGACAAACCTTCTCTCTCATAGATCCTAAAGCCCCAGTGTGCTCCCGCTATTTTTGCGATGAATACACTAGAACGAAGTTCTTTGAACATTAATTTTAATTTAGGATCTTATTGACTTACGTCATATTATTATTTATAATTTTTTATAATTATTGGTAATTTTTTATGAGTTATAAATATTTTTATTTTTTAAAGAGAAAAGATAGGCCCTCGACCGGGATTTGAACCTGGAACCTTTGTCTCACCGTGATATCGCTCTGCCAATTGAGCTATTCAAGGTCCCTGCCGGTCGAGGACAAACCTTCTCTCTCATAGATCCTAAAGCCCCAGTGCCCCCGCCATTTTTTCGATGAATACACTAGAACGAAGTTCTTTGAACATTAATTTTAATTTAGGATCTTATTGACTTACGTCATATTATTATTTATAATTATTTTTATTTTTTAAAGAGAAAAGATAGGCCCTCGACCGGGATTTGAACCTGGAACCTTTGTCTCACCGTGATATCGCTCTGCCAATTGAGCTATTCAAGGTCCCTGCCGGTCGAGGACAAACCTTCTCTCTTATAGATCCTAAAGCCCCAGTGCCCCCGCCATTTTTTCGATGAATACACTAGAACGAAGTTCTTTGAACATTAATTTTAATTTAGGATCTTATTGACTTACGTCATATTATTATTTATAAATATTTTTATTTTTTAAAGAGAAAAGATAGGCCCTCGACCGGGATTTGAACCCGGAACCTTTGTCTCACCTGACATCGCTCTGCCAATTGAGCTATTCAAGGCCCCTGCCGGTCCCTGATTCAAGGCCCTTGATTATAATTTTATTGTGAGATAGTTTATCTGGAATATTTTTTTCGATCGCCGATACATCTAAAGCTATCGTTACATATCCTAGAATACATTATATTAAGAACTGTTTCTCGTATTGTTTCTCTTCAATAAGCGCCGATACCAAAAATATTCCGTTATATTGGTAAATATTCCCTTCAGAGTTTATCAGTATTAAATAATTAGCCACTATTAAACTAAGCCTCATTTAAATATTATATGGTTATATTTTACATAAAAGAGAGAATAATTATGATGATGATGATGATTTTACCTTAAAAACAATCAGGAGAGAGAATTGAGATGAATCCTTAACACGCGATGATCGGCCACTGACCAAGGCAATAACTATTATCAGGCTGTGAGGGAGTATCAGGTTATTTCACAGATAGTCTCGTAGTGATTGATATTGGTATAGTCATATCTTTATCTCCTCGTATTTCAAATGTCAACTTTTTACCAAGATAACGTATTTAGATATACATAGATAAATGCAATCTATGTAATTCCATTCATGTTTACTATTGAAAACTTCAAACATACCCATTGACAGTATAGATTCACTGTTAATAGCTCAAGTTCGCTAGTTGGCTGATTTAAATCATTTTTTGGCTGTGCAGGTTAGGGTTGGGCGATAGTCGATAGCTACTATCGATATAACGATAGGACATCGCTATCAATGGTCACTATCGATAGTGTTGACTATCGATGGATCTTTTTTACCCTCAAGTTTTGAAACTCTCGTTATTATGCTGATCTGTTTCTGTCCGAGTTCTTTTGAAATTGAACTCGGAATTCCTATATCTCAAGGTTTCTCTTCTATATAACTTTGATGCCGCAACGGACGTGCCATTATTTAATTCTTCGAAATTACTAATTTCATTATGTTGGGTAGTACACGCAGCTTCACACTTGTGCAAACAAACCAAACTTACTCTTTAATTAGGGATCGTTTTCTACAATTCTTTAATGTTCAACTAGAAATGCCAGTTTTTCTTTCGGGAAATATGTGGCTCAAGGAACACACTTGACTCTGGAACTCAACTATTTCTTTTTTTTCTTTTCTAAAGATTTGATTTGTTCATTGTTATTGTAAACACGTAAACTGTAAATATTTTTAAATTCAAATAAATTAATTTTTTTTCTCATCTTTATGATGTAATATTATAATTTATAATCATGCAAATTTCAAATAGTAGGTAGGCAATTTTATTTAATCAAATTAGTTGAAATTCTTTATTGAATAGGTTTGGAAAAAAAGGAAGCAACTACCTAAAAACTATCGATAGCATTCGTTAATATTCAGCTGTAAGTATCGGCCTATCGATAGTGCTAAATATCGACTATCGCCCAACCCTAGTTCAGGTTCACTAGTGAAAAATGTTGGTTTGCTTTCAGACATTTCACGTTCTCTGGTTAACAGTCCAGGTTCACTTGACTTTTTTGGTTCACTCGTAGGATTGGGCGATAGTCGATATTTAGCAATATCGATAGGCCGATACTATAGGCTGAAAACGATCGAATACTATCGATAGTTTTTAGAAAGTTGCTTCCTTCTTTTGCAAACCTATTCAATAAAGAATTTCAACTAATTCGATTAAATTAAATTACCTACCTACTATTTGATATTTGCATGATTATAAATTATAAGATTATATCATAAAGATGAAGAAAAAACTAATTTATTTGAATTTTAAAAAATAAGTATTTACAATTTACATGTTTACAATAACAATGAACAAATCAAATCTTCAGAAAAGAAAAATAACAAAATAGTTAATTTCAAGAGTCAAGTGTGCTACTTGAGCCACATATTTTCCGAAAGAAAAACCAGCATTTCTAGTTGAACATTTAAGAATTGTAGAAAAAGATGCCTAATTAAAGAGGAAGTTAAGGTTATAAAGACCTAGAAGAGCCATTGCTCAATATCGCGAATTTGGTTTGTTTGCGCAAGTGTGAGGCTACGTGTACTGTCCAACATAATGTAATTAGTAATTTCGGAGAATTAAATAATGACACGACCGGTGCGGCATCAAAGTTATATAGAAGAGAAACCTTGAGTTCTAGCAATTCCGAATTCAATTTCAAAAAACTCGACACTGGACAGAGACAGATCAATACAATTCCGAGAGTTTCAAACCTTGAGGGTAAAAAAGATCTATGGATAATCGACACTATCGATAGTGACCATCGATAGACATGACCTATCGATATATGTGCAGTTGTTAGCATAACATCCTTCTATGCCCAATATTTCGCGTTTGGAGCCTTACTGTTGGCCTTAAGACTAAAGAAAGTGAAAAAGCCTTAATTATGCCGTCCTTTAGAGGGTATTTAAAATGGTGCTCCATAGCCCGTGCGGAGTCAAGTACTCTTCAATGGTCCTTACCCTAATTAAACCTGTATAGGTAAAAGTTATAGCTCCCACTGTAGCATCGTCCGATTGGCCATCGTTGAATAATAAATAATATTAAACAATAAAATGACTATTTTTTATAGAATGTTAATTATTTCAGTTAGTTTTTCATTCAACATAAATATGAATAACCGGAGGTTGAGTGCGTTGTACACTGCCCGATATTGATTAGTTCGGTCCAAAGGGCCAAGCGTCGGTTCCTCAAACTAAAATACCAAACAAGGAAGGTTATATTATTGTTTATGACTTCCAATATGGCGGAAAGCGAGGCTATGCTACCTGTAAGGTATGTACGGAGGAAATGGGTATTTTTTGGAGGAATTTAACTGGCATTATTTTTATTAATAAGGTTTTTTTTGTGTGTATAATTTGTAATAAATATTAATGCTTTATATAATAAAACTAATGTTAAAATTGAAAAGACCTATAAAACTGATAATAATTGAAAAAAACGGTAATTTTTTTATACAACCTATTAATTGAAGGCCATTATGATTAAAGTGGTTTAACCAAAAACAAAAAACAAATATATATATGTATATATATATATATATATATATATATATATATATATATATATATATATATATATATATATATATATGGGTATCAATTCCACAGGTTGTCACTTAAGAGTTAAGTTTTCCCCTGCTGTATACAGCATAACTAATAGGGTGTATAAAAAAAAAATAAATGACCGTTATCACTTTACCTAGCATTTATATTATTATGTAAATTTTTATATTTTACAATATTTAATGTAGTATAATTTCTAATAAATATTAATGCTTTATATAATAAAAATAATGTTAAAATTGAAAAGACCTATAAAACTGATAAAAATTGAAAAAACGGTCATTTTTTATACACCCTATTAATTTAAGGCCATTATGATTAAAGCGGTTAAGGCAAAAAATAAAAATGGGTATCAATTCCACAGGTTGTCGCTTAAGAGTTAAATCACATGTTCTTTCGTTTTCTTTTTAATATTCTTGGAAAGAAAAATAACCATGAGTTTTCGAATGAAAAAAAAAATTCTAATTACCTACAGGAAATGTGTATATATTCATCATGAAATGAACGTTTCAACACACATGTCGAAGTATAGGCCATGATATATAATTTATTGTATTTTCATTTCTTATGGAATGATTACCGGAATATGCACATTTCACATAAATTATTCTCATAATTATTTTTTTAAATTGATATGGTTTAATAGCCTCATAAACACTATTTATTTAATTAATTAAAATAACTTTGATTATATTTTTAATAAATTATTTCTTTATACAGGAATTTATTATTTTGCACGGGATTAGGCAAGCAGCGTCTTCAGTGAAACCCATGGATATTCCACCCCATTTACACAAAACCTCTTCAAATTATGACCCAAACCTTCCTGGTGAATTACTCTATCTATTGGTGAAGACCGCATGAAAATCCGTGCAGTAGTTATTGAGTTTACCGCGAACAGGCGCGGCCGAGGACTTTGTTTTATAATATGTATAGATAAGTAATTCCATGATCTGTTGCTTGGCAACGCCATATTGTTATTATTAAATATTAAATACGTATAATATTTGATAACAACTTCAATCAATCGACAAACGTACGTAAGTATCAAAGATAATGACTAAAGCCTTGTATTTTTACTTGTTTCTATATTCTTAATTCTCTTGGTACTTATCAAGCTTTCCTTGTTTTATTTTCTGATTATTATTCACAGAAAAAAAAAACAACGAACTGCTCAACTACTCTGCTATTACTGATCGTAATCTTGATGATGGGAAAGAAAGACATGAAAAAGAAAAAGGAAAAGAAAGTGGGTGTGACTTCGACGCAGGTAGTTCATTAACTCGATGTAATTGGAGAGTCTCCAACAACTTTTTGTTACAATTAATTTCCGTCTTAATACAATAAATTTATTTTATGTGATCTTTTTTTGGAATTTACTCCTTAAGACACTATATAAGGCCCGTAATAATGAATAATAATGAAAAAAATATGGGGAGTAAAATCATTATAATTTGATTTATCTACTTGAATATTTGAATTTTTCGGATGGACGATGGAAATAGTTGGGGGGCGCAGTGAAAAAAATATCTAATAAGCCAAGACTTATTTTTTATTTGTGCCGACGTTTCGACCTACGTTGCAAATCATCTTCAGGGCTATGAGAGAAAAAACAAACAAAAAAAACTATAAAAAAACCTTACAGTACCATGAATATAATAACATATACAATAATAGAAAAGTATAAAATAGTGATAGATATATAATTAAGGATAATGAATAAAAAAATTACAGAAGGGTGATATATATTGAATGTAAACAAAATACAAACAGAAAGAAAAAAGAGAAGGTAAACCGAAAGATACAAAATGAAAAACTATAAATATAAAAAGGTGAGATATAAAAGTTATGGAAATAGTTTAATTACAGATAAAATATAAAATGTATGATAATAGACTCCCAGAGGTTAAATACGTAAAATGTATGAAAAATGATACAAAATATGATGCCAAAGAATAAATACAGAAGAAATATGTAGAAAGTAATGAATAGGAATCTCGTTGAATGGCAGGTAGAGATGTAAATAATTGAAAATATAAGTATGGGATGTTATATAAATGTATATAATTACAATGAAGTTATATTAATACGAAATGTGATGTAGATATACCCGGTCTCCCATTTCTCCGTAGTGGCGCCTTAACCATCTCGGCCATCCTGGCTCGCTTCTCGGTCAGTCACATCTCTTCTTTCACTGATCCTACATCTCCGCGTTCCCGCAATTTGCGATGTATACACGGGGAGAACGTTAATTGAACATTACTTTTATTTTGGATCTTGTTGACTTAAGTCGTTAAATATTATTATAATTTTAATATTGAAAAGTAAAAAGAGACCTTACATAAATTTTAAGACCGTGGAAAAATTCCAACGAAAAGCCTTAAGTCTCCAAACTAAAACAGAAATAGAAATTATCTGTCCAATATTTCGCCCATTCAGGCATCCTCAGGGTAGAAAGAGAATAACAGCAAAACAAAACATGAATAATGCACCCAAGAAACATCCCACCACCTCGAAGGCTCAAATGCAACTAATGAATCATAAGGAAGGTTACTCGACCCCAACTGGATAAGTTAGATAAAAACAGCTGATAGATACTTCAGAAATTCAAAATTCAATATACACTTAACAAACTTCAAAAAACACCACAGGAAAAATAAATAATAGCAAACAACACAAAAACTTAAGAAAAAAGACCATATGAAAAAATTAAAGTAAAAATGCAAGAAAAAAAAAATAATAACATTATCAAGAAACCAGTGGACTTATGGCTATTCCACAAAATATATTAATATTGAAATGTAAAAAGAGACCTTACATAAATGTTAAGACTGTGGAAAAATTCCAACGAAAAGCCCTTAGTCTCCAAACTAAAACAGAATTAGTAAATATCTGTCCCTATTAATATATCTGTTTCAATTTTAATATATTTTGTGGAATAGCGATAAGTCCACTGATTTCTTGATAATGTTATTATTTTTTTTCTTGCATTTTTACTTTCATTTTTTCATATGGTCTTTTTTCTTAAGTTTTTGTGTTGTTTGCTATTATTTATTTTTCCTGTTGTGCTTTTTGAAGTGTGGTGAGTGTATATTGAATTTTGGATTTCTGAAGTATCTATCAGCTGTTTTTTTAACCTTAACCAGCTGGGGTCGAATAACCTTCCTTATGATTCATTAGTTCCATTTGAGCCTTCGAGGTGGTGGGATGTTTCTTGGGTGCATTATTCATGTTTTTTTTTGCTGTTATTCTCTTTCTGATGATGCCTGAATGCGCGAAATATTGGACAGATAATTTCTATTTCTGTTTTAGTTTGGAGACTTAAGGCTTTTCGTTGGAATTTTTCCACGGTCTTAACATTATCATAATTTATTTTATTGTTATATGATATTTTTTCTCGTACCTTCTACTCCGTATGAATTCGCATAAATATGAATCCAACATATTTCTACTCGTTCCACATTATTTTTTTATTGTTCGTTTGACTGAAGCCCAAAGTGATTCCACCCTTCGGGTATGAGCACTTGTGTTTTAAGTCAACGAAATTTGTTGAATGATTAACAACGTAATGATTATACCTCATGCCTTCAATTGGCATTATTCCCTTATAGGCCTTCCAACAATATTGTTGTCTCAGGTCGTATTGCAGCTTTAATGCAAGAAGTCAGCATTTAAGCTGTTCTAGATGGGGCAGAATATAGGAAACACTCCCTAATTTCTCTGCATACGCCTCCGAACACCCATTGCTGCGGATATATCCTCCACACATTATATTTCCTTTTGGAGAAGCAGGACTCATCGATTTCAACACCAAGACCTTCTCCTCCAATCATTCTCAAACATACGGAGTTATTTCATATATGTAATCATAATTACCGAATAATTAATGTGCATGCGTTTTCCAAAACAGACCCCCTTTTTTTGTTATTGTCTATTAAAAGGTTTCTTGATAATGTTATTATTTTTTTTTCTTGCATTTTTACTTTCATTTTTTCATATGGTCTTTTTTCTTAAGTTTTTGTGTTGTTTGCTATTATTTATTTTTCCTGTTTTGCTTTTTGAAGTGTGGTGAGTGTATATTGATTTTCTGAAGTATCTATCAGCTGGTTTTATCTAACCTTCTCCTGCTGGGGTCGATTGGCCTTCCTTATGATTCATTAGTTGCATTTGAGCCTTCGAGGTGGTGGGATGTTTCTTGGGTGCATTATTCATGTTTTTTTTTTTGCTGTTATTCTCTTTCTACCCTGATGATGCCTGAATGGGCGAAATATTGGACAGATAATTTCTATTTCCGTTTTTAGTTTTGAGACTTAAGGCTTTTCGATGGAATTTGTCCACGGTCTTAACATTATCATAATTTATTTTATTGTTATACGATATTCTTTCTCGTGCCTTCTCCTCCATATGAATTCGCATAAATATGAATCCAACATATTTCTACTCGTTCCACATTATTTTTTTATTGTTCGTTTGACTGAAGCCCAAAGTGATTCCACCCTTCGGGTATGAGCACTTGTGTTTTAAGTCAACGAAATTTGTTGAATGATTAACAACGTAATGATTATACCTCATGCCTTCAATTGGCATTATTCCCTTATAGGCCTTCCAACAATATTGTTGTCTCAGGTCGTATTGCAGCTTTAATGCAAGAAGTCAGCATTTAAGCTGTTCTAGATGGGGCAGAATATAGGAAACACTCCCTAATTTCTCTGCATACGCCTCCGAACACCCATTGCTGCGGATATATCCTCCACACATTATATTTCCTTTTGGAGAAGCAGGACTCATCGATTTCAACACCAAGACCTTCTCCTCCAATCATTCTCAAACATACGGAGTTATTTCATATATGCAATCATAATTACCGGATAATTAATCTGCATGCGTTTTCCGAAACAGACCCCCTTTTTTTGTTATTGTCTATTAAAATTAAAAGAACAGAACTTTGGGAATAACAGTCTTTAAAAGAAGAAGTTGTGGAACACTTCCAGAAGTCAAATGTCTCCTAATAATCCTGACTGATTACAAAACACTCATGTACATGACTATTATAATACCTCTTTGGAAGTATTTAAGGAGTAGAGCTTTGGGGCTCCACTAAGCCATCCAATTCCTCTCGTATTCAATCCTTACAAGGCAAAATCCTTCGTAACATCCTCAACGCTCCACTAGTGGATCTAGGAGAATTTTCAGAGAGGGCCATGGGTCAATGTGAATTTAATGAAGATAAATAAAACATCAATTTTTAATTTAAGACAACTGAGGCCAGAAAACAGTAACATGGATAAAATAAGCTCCTTGATCAAAGTGGTAGCTATCTATATGTGAATGAAAAAGATAAAAGGGTTCGGAATTGCCGATTTTTGGTGCACCCATTGAGAAAACATTCGTTACAATGAATAATTTTGGTGTTTAAAACGTGTTTTTTTCTTGTTAAAAAACCAACTAAAATTCATGTCAATATCAACTAATGAGAATCCTATGGGGGAGCCATGGCCCCCATGCCCCCTCAAATCCACCAACGCAACGCTCCTTATTTTGTTACGAAGAAATCATCCATAAAGACCTAAATGCCCCATTTTTTGCTGATTTTCCCAAACCCAATACCAATCATTTAATAACTAATTTTATTTCCACTCAACCCACTAGTTTAAAACCTAGTTTCCTCTTCAATGCCCGATAATTCTCCGAGACTTCTGAAAAGAAAATGGCCTCAAAATCTGTTATTTGAGTACTACCAGAGGGTAGTTTCTCTAAGTACCTCATTGCTATGCCATTATATATCATTCATAACATTTAATTGATGTATTATGTATATAGTTGTAAATTTCAATAAATATTATTGGTACTTGTGTGTTAACGCAGCAACCGTTATTTTCGCCTACTTGTTCGCATGCGCGAGCAGTTATATTTTGTAACTGTTATCTTTTATAACAGTTATCTTGCATAGCTTGGTAATTGTGTCTTAACGCAGCCCTGGTTACTTTAGCCGACTTGTTCGCATGCGCGAGCAGTTACATTTTGTAACTGTTACATTTGTAACAGTTACCTTGTATTTATTGGGGTTAAAAAATTATCAACAATTCGAAATCAAAAGAATTTATTGAAAAATGGAATATAATAATAATAATGAATAATTAATTAAACAACAATGAACAATTATGAAATAAAAGTAATGAAAAATCACAATAATGAAAAATTATTTTTAAAAAAATATTTAAAAATGTATGAACAATTAATTAAACAAGAATGGACAATGAACAATTAAAAAATACTATATAAATAATATATACTATATAAATAATAAAAAATCACTATAATTAAAACAAATAAGTTATGAAAAATCACAATAGTTTATTGACAAAAAATTTGTTAATCGCATTTAAATGGAAAATGCGTCGAAACACACTTCAATATCAAGGTTTTAATTGCATTTCCAAAAGAAACGTTCATCACAGTACAATTTCATTTCATGGGAATTGCTACATTTTCTTTGTTTTGGTGAAATATTTCGCTCCTGCAGAAATATTCTGTTGTCGGCAAATCCCAAATACGCATTTTACACTAATTAAATAAATAACTAAAATAATAACAACGATAAATCAGCAATAATCAAAACTCGGTAAGCAAGAAGAAACATAAAACAAATCAGCTGTTAGAAATATAGCTGTTACAAAATGTAACTGTTCGCATGTGTGAGTCGGCAAAAGTAACCATGGCTGCGTTATGACACAAGTACCCATAACTTTTTAAAATCTATTTTGGAGTTAGGGATGGTTTGTGTTAGAAATATAATGTAAAATATAATAATCTTTTAGAAATATAACGGTTAAATAAAAGATTTAAAAACTGCAAAATGCAAGATAGCTGTTATATAAGATAACTGTTACAAAATATAACTGCTCGCGCATGCGAACAAGTAGGCAAAAATAACGGTAGCTGCGTTAACACACAAGTACCATATTTTTTAAAAATAATAATCTATTTCTATTTACTAAAATAGAGCCAAAAAATAAAAAATAAACACTATTATTTATTATAATGCAATTGGGAAAAACCACAATGCAAAGCCTTATGTTTCAAAAAATACATCTACTTACCAGTCGACGTTTCGCCTATTCAGGCATTATCAAGACACCAAAATCAAAAAGGGGTTATGTGAATCGCATCTCGAAGACAAAGTTGTATGTTGAACGTCTTGGTGGTGGGGTGCTGTCTCATGTTTGGAGCCTGTTTGGGCTGTTGATCGTTGGGATGTATTGCACCTTTTTCTTCGAGATGCGATTCACATAACCCCTTTTTGATTTTGGTGTCTTGATAATGCCTGAATAGGCGAAACGTCGACTGGTAAGTAGGTGTATTTTTTGAAACATAAGGCTTTGCATTGTGGTTTTTCCCAATTGCATTATAATATTTCTATTTATTTAATGGAATATAAATGGTTTATATCACACACATAAAGTCCCATCAAGTGAACAGGTTATAGTTCAGAGAGTTGGAAGATGGAAACGGTCCATTCCAAGCAATATGGAAAAATTAAAATTTAAAGGGCACATGAAAAGAATGAATGAAAACAGATTGAACTAACTGATATTCAACAAAGAACACCAAAGGATAGCAGTTAGATAAAAGAGAAAATAAAAACACTTGATCTTACAGAAAAAAATAACAGGAAAGAGAAAATACATTAAGGACCCTGCAGTAAAAAGAAGATAGAAAAAATGGACGGGCGCAAAAAAGTTATATACTCGCGGTCATTAGACAAAAATATCGCGAAAATAAACAAAAACAAAATCATAATCATTATGTACCATAGTATAATGGCGTAATAATGCTTTAACTATATTGTGCCAGAGTTACTACGTTTGTTTATAATGTCAAATAATTTGCAAATTTAATAAAAAAAAGTTATAAATAATTTTTAAAAAGCTAAGGGCAATCCTTAATTATAATATAGAAAGGAGATAGTTGGGGGGTGCAGTAAAAAAAACACTGAATAAGTGCTAGACTTATAATTATGTGCCGACGTTTCGAGCTAAAGTGTAGGACATCTTCAGGGCTATGAGAGAGAAACAAACAGAACAAAAAATATAAAAATGTACAGTAACAATAATATGGTGAGAAGTAATGTAGAAAATTAAATTAGTGACAGATATGAAAATTAAAGATAACGAATATTAAAAAAGCGACAGAATATAATAAAATTAAGATATAGACAGATTTAATAAAATTAAAGATAATGAAAAGAAATTAAAATAGTGACAGATATAATAAAATTAAGATAAAGACAGAAGTAATAAAATTAAGGATAATGAAAAGAAATTAAAACAGTGACAGATATAATAAAATTAAGATAAAGACAGATTTTAAAGAAAATGAATAGAAATTAAAATAGTGACAGACATAATAATTAAAGATAACGAATATAAAATAAAATATAGAAAATAAATGTACAGAAAGTATAGAAAAGTAAAAATAATATAAAGGGAAATAAAAAAGAGGAGGTAAACCAAAGATACAAAATGAGAATATTAACCTATAAAAAAAGGTTGGAACATGAAGAATTAAGAAAAACTAGTAAATGTTACATAAGTAAATGTATGAGGCATAATAATATAGGAATATGTAGAAAGAAATACTTAATTATAATATATTGAAGAAAATATATCTCTTAGAATTGGAGAAATGTTTATTAAGTAGCCAACGTTTCGACCTACTTTTCAGGTCTTCTTCGGGGCTATATGCAAAATACAGACAATTAAAGAAAATAGTACAAAAATAATTTTACACGTTTATTTCACTATCAACAATGTTCTCCTTTCTCACCATTTCTTACCAATTATTATACATTGTACTACATCAATCATTTATAATATTTCATGAACATTTTGTAAACATCTTCTTCCCAATTATCAGTTAACAGTATTCTTGACTTCCATTACTTATCATCATTGTTTCTTATTAACATTTTCATTTTTATTACACTATGCCTATTTATTTTATTGCCTATGCCTATGTATTTTTATTACTTAATTTATTACAGACTGTATTTTTTATAATTTTTCATTACTTACTGTATTTTTTATTATTTTCTATATTTAATTTCATTTAACTACTGATAACTGATACCTAAGATACCTGATACCTATGTATTTTAACTTTAACATGTACCCATTGTAATATTTTATTTTTATTGTAATCTTTATTACCTTATTTTTTAATTTTTAACACTTTCTTTTTTATTATTATTTTATTTTTTATTATCTATTTTACTACCTTCCTGGCGCTTGGTTGTTAATACTATACACTCATACATTTTAACATTTATATTTACCATGCTGTGCAATTTTTACTATTCTTTAATTTTCAATTGCCTGTATTTACCATACTTAGAAAAAAAATTGTTGTACTATTTTTAATTTTCAATTATCTGTATATTGCATATAGCCCTGAAGAAGACCTACAAAGTTGGTCGAAACGTTAGCTACTTAATAAACATTTCTCCAATTCTAAGAGAAATTCATTGACCTCTACCCGGACCACTTTCTTCCACATATATTATCAAGGTCAACTAATATCATTAAATATGAAAAACTTAATTATATTAGAGTGACGCTCAAGTGGCCAAAAATTATAAAAATTAAATGGAGAACGGAGATATGTTAGAGAAGAATTGGTTGACTGTATCTTCTAATATAAGGAATAAATAGTTGGGGGTGCAGTCAATAAAAACCCCTTAAATAAGCGTAACTTATTTATTATGTGCCGACGTTTCGGCCTACAATGTAGGCCATCTTCAGGGCTAAGAGAGAGAAACAAACAGAAATATATAAAAACGTAGCAGTAACAAGAATATATAAAGTGGTACAAGAGTGGAAATTAAAATAGTGACTGGATATGATGAAATAGTGAATAGATATGATAATTAAAGATAATGAATATAAAAGTGGTTACAGAATATAATAAAATTAAAATAGTAATAGATAAAAATCAAATTATAGATGATGAACAGAAATTAAAATAGTGACAGATATAATAATTAAAGAATACGATTATAAAATACAGAAAATAAATGTCCAAAAAGGATAAAATGTAAACATAATATGAAGGGAAAGAAAAATGAGGAGGTAAACGGAAACACGGAAAGATACAAAATGAGAAGATTAAAATATAGAAAAAGGGGATGGAATATGAAGGATTTAGAAACAACTAGTTTAATTATAGATATAAATGAATTTGATACCAGACAACTAGAGGTTACATAGGTAAAATGTAATAATATATAGAATATATAATATATAGAAAGAAAGGATTGATAAATTTCAAAAATTAAAAATTGAGAACGGAGATAGTTGGGGTGGATATAGATATAGCTAGCGGAGATAGCCCTGAAGATGGCATACATTGTAGGTAGAAACGTCGGCACTAACTAAATATAAGTCTAGTACTTATTCAGTGTTTTTTTTTTTTTTTGCTGCACCCCCAACTATCTCCGTTCTCCATTTTATCATCCAGTCAACTATTTTCCTCTCATATATAAAAATTAAAATTGGAGAGATTGGGATCCTCCGGGCTGAAAGACACAATAGGAGGAAGAGAAAGACGAAGAAGAAATTAGGACAGTCTCTTGACAATCAAAGAATACCTGCAATAAAAATAATCTCTCGAAAAAACCTAAAATCAGACACCATACAGGTCGGAAACAATGAAGTTTACAGGATGGAGATATTGGTAGAAAAATCTAAGATGTAACCATGGTCCAAGATGGATGAACATTGCCCTAAAAAACCATTGAACTTATGAGATTAATGAGGAATTCGAAACACCAACAAGGAAAAACAATGTTTAGAGGAAATGAAAAGAATGAAGGAAAAAAGATTGAACAAAGAGATATTTAATGAAGCGATGAAACATAAGAGAATACCTCAATAAGATGTAACAGGAAATAAAAATACTTGATGTTACAGATAAAGTGTAACAGGGCAGAGAAATATTAAGAAAATACATTAAGGACGTTGAAGTGAAAAAGAAGAGAAAAATGAACAAAAAAAAAAGTGAATATGGACTGAAGGACTGAATTGTAATATAAAGCAGGGGATGAAACCGATATATTTATATTGTTGCTGTTCTGAATGAAACCATTATTTAAGATAGAAAAAATAACGTTCCTTCCGAAAATGCTCCAAGTTTGATTCAATCCCGACCGGAGCGAAATTTGTCCATCCTTTGAGGATTCGATCTGGGCCGGAACAATAAATATCGATCCTTCGTTTTTACTTTCTCATCTTGCAGATGAAGAAAGTATTGAAATCGCCATAAAATCGACTTGGATATTTTAATGTTTCTTGACGTTTCATAGGGTGTAGAATCCAAAATACATAAAATCTCAGTGGTGTCGGTCCTTCCGTCCGGAAAAGTTTGTTCCAACTAATGCTCTGAAACTACAAATCGGATTTCAACCAGGTTTTTTCCCTAAATGTTTGGTTTATGATCTAGTTGATCCTAAAAAAGACCCGATAAGGATCGGTTAAGTTTAAGGTAGTAAAAAAAAAAAAATTTAGTTCTCAGATTTTTTTTTTTTTTTTAAGGATAAGAAAGTACTATGCCTCTCTAGGTACGATTTTTTAATTCCGGTTTGGTATTTTCGTGTGTAGATAGGTGAATGAGGAGTAAAATTAAAAATCGATATTTTTTTGCTCCGCAGGATCAAATCCTCAAGGGATCCAAAAATATCGCTCCTGGCGCATTCTGTTCCGTTCGGGAGCGGTTGTTTTATAACAAAATGATATAATATACCATTCCAGATCGGAACGATTTTCCTTATAAAATATTGCTCCTGCTCCGAACGATTTGAATGAGATCGATTAGGAACGATTCTTTGGGAACGAATCTTCGACCCCTGATATAAAGACATAATAATGCTTCAACTATTTTGTGGCTGAGACATCACATTTGTTTAAGATCAATTCATTTGTCACAAATTAAAAAAAAATGAGTGTCTTAATATAAATAATGAAAAAAAAAAATGCTATTTACTATTTACCAGAGTTGGGCAGTAATTAATTACATGAGTATTTAATTACATCTCCAATTACATGTGCGAAAATGGATCATACTTTCCATAGAAAAACAGTTAAACGGTCAAAAATAAAAAACATTCTGTTTTTCAAAGAACAATTACATGAAGTAATGGTAATATCCAATTACAATTACTGTAATCACTTTAAGGAATTGCAATTACTTCTTACAATTACTGTAATTACAATTGAGGCTCTTTATTACGATTATTTTTTGTCAAAGTAATCGCAATTACAATTACAATTACCTGTAATTAAACTACAATTACTTGCACTTTAACAGACAAAAATTGAGTAATTGAGCAAAAGTAGCCCTGCAGGCTAAAGTAAGCCAAAGTAAAATGTATTTAATAATAATATTTCTTAGCAGAGGCTACGTTTTTAATGAAAATTAATGTATTTCTTGTTGGTCGCTTCCATTAAATAAAAAAAATTTCTTAACACTTTCTAGTTTTTTTTTAACCTTTAAATCTTACCTAATGACTTTTTTTAGTACCTATCACTTTGGCGTAATACTTGGAATTGCCAGTTACAATTAAATGTAATTGTATAACAATTTCTTGGAATTTCAGAGCTACAATTACATGTAATTGTATTTGGTAATTGAATTACTTTGCCTCAACGGTAATTTTATTTGCCTACGACAACTACAATTACAATGATTCATAATGTAATTACAATTACAATAACAATAATTTATAATGTAACAGTACCTGTGCAAGTTTAAATTACAATAATTGGTAAGTATTCGTAATTGTAATTTAAATTAATTTTTGCCCAACTCTTCCTGTTTTTGAATTAGGCTTAATATTATTTTTATGATGATAAAACCGACTATTTAAGCTATTTTTTGTATGGCATGTATATCTTTTAAAAATAATATTAAGCCTAATTCAAAAACAGGAACTGCTTTATCTGCACATTGCAAAGAAACGTTACACGCTTTTAATTTTGAAAACCCAAAAGTTTTACATAAAGAAAAAATACAATTAAAAGGAAATGCCTAGAAGCTTTGTGCATTAATGATAATTTAGAAAATGTAGTCAACGATAGAAAAGAAGCAGGGGATATTAGTAAGTTATATTCATCCATTATTCTAAAAATTGAAAAAGAAATAATATATAGGTTTTATCTGCTCAAAACATAACCGTCACAATAACCTTCTCATTAATTGCCTTCTAAATTTTCACTTTAACCAGCAATAGTAATTTATCAATATGATTGTTTGTTTTTATTTATTTGTTTATTTATTATTTATTTAATTTGAGAGTTGTTTATGTATGATATTAAATATTATTTTATTTAAAGAAGTTCAAAAATAATATGAAAGATCATAATATATTAAGACCAAAGGTTGACTTATTATTAAATGACTATAGAGGACATGGTTCCCTCTGAATTTGAAAAAAAATTTAAATGGAATAAAACAACTTAAATTGAGGTATCTATGCTTTATTTTTGCTTATTTGTTGGATAATAAAAGAATTTTTTTTTTTTTTTTTTTATTTTATTGAGTTGTACAACTGTAATACATACATCTAGTACAATTGCTATAAGAGTAAATAATACATGATAGGACATGTAGAGATACTACCCACTGGCAGCACTCTAATAAAGTTCTATAATAGAAGGTCCCGAGGCCATCTTCTCTTCAGACGCCTAGGAGGATTGTCCGGAATGGAATTGGATGCAAGGATGGAAACTAGTGGGTTTGGATGGCTTTGAAGTTTATTGTGGAATGATAGGTATCTGGAATGGGCTAAATCGGTAACATATGGAACGTTAAGGTCATTGTGGATGGTTTTATTTGTGACAAAATAAGGAGCGTTTAGGATTTTGCGAAGGATTTTGGATTGCAAGGATCGGATACGAGAGGAACTCGATGGTTTGGTGGAGCCCCATAGTTCAATTCCATAAGTCCATATAGGCCTTATATAAAAGAATTTATGTACAGTTTTATTTATTGAATTATTTATATTGTTACAATTATAGAATTTATGCATGTTTTACAGATGAATGACTTATGGTCTAATTGTTAACCATATAATCAGTAAAAAATGAAACAATTAAAATAGAAGATTGAGAATGGCCTAGGCCGAAACGTATCTCGAAAATAAGGAATAAAATTTTTTTTTTACTGGAAATAGATTTTTTTTCACCTATTTATAGAATATATGTCATGTAATGATAATGCATGCAAGAGACGGAAATGTGGCAGCGGTAAAAGGGTAAAAGGACATAACCTTGAGCCAATGACCGCTAGGCAGCGCTTTCATCGGTCTACATTCGATAATGAGAGATCAATTTAAATTATATTAGATGTACAGTTATAAATCGATAAATTATAAATAATAAAACTCGATTATTAATACAAATACATCGATAGGATAATGTTATAACTTACCTGTGAGATATACGGAGTGGGGAGCGGACACTGAACACGCCTTCACAGTGAAGGTTTCTGCCGGCGAGTATTGCGATCGAAGGCCGACTAATAGTCTAAGAACACGGCGCGTCATCCAAAAGTACACTGCTATTTATTTTATCTATCAATATAACTTTTTAAAAAAATACATAAACACTGTATAAAATTTTAATATTTATCAATTATTATTCTCCGAAAGAGTAGTCGATTGATCATTTCATTTCCTTGTGAACATAGGCGTAACGAGGGGGGTTATTGGGGATGTAACCCCCCCATTGTTTAGAAGAAATTTTAAAAAAAATAGTAAGTAATAATTTAAAAGAAATAAAAATTTGAAGGATTTTACTTTTTCAAAGTTATTATTGTGGGGTTACAGAAGTATGGGTCAATAATGTCAAAAACACAACAAATAAAGTGCAAACACAGTTATTTTAATGAATAAAAGGTACACTAAAATGACAAATGACGTAATACTGTTTATTTACAATTAATTATATTATTATAGCGGCAGTAGTGGCATCTAGCGGCAACAATAATTGCGATCTTATTACTATACTTATCTTATTACTATACTAGACAAACGCTCTAAGCTGCCAATTAATTACAAAAGACTCATATACATGACAATCATTAGGCCCATCTGTACTTACGAAGTAGAGCTTTGGTGCTCCACTAAACCATCGAATTCCTCTCGTATTCAGTCCTTACAATCAAAAATCCTCAATGCTCCTTATTTTGTTTCGAACAAAGTCATCCATAATGACCTTAATGTCCCGTTTGTTGCTAATTTGGCCCGAATCCGATATCAAACTTTTAATCACAAACTTCATTTCCACTCAAACTCACTAGTTTCAAACCTCGCAACCTCTTCAATTCCTGACATAGGCGTAACGAGGGGGGTTACTGGGATGTACCCCCCTCCTCCCCCCGTTGCTAAGAAGAAATTTTAAAAAAATTGTAAGTAACAATTTAAAAATAATAAAAATTTGAAGGATTTTACTTTTTCAAAGTTATTATTGTGGGATTACAGAAGCAAGTGTCAATAATGTCAAAAATACAACAAAGAAAGTGCAAACACAATTATTTTAATGAATAAAAGGTACACTAAAATGACAAACCAAAACGTAATACTGTTTATTTACAATTAATTATATTATGATAGCGGCAGTAGTGGCATCTAGCGGCAACAATAAGATCGCAAATGTGATAAGAACAGTTTAGACAATTCTTAGAATCTATAGGGTTGGCAACTAAGTCATTGCCGTTTTTGTCGATGGATTCACTCTACACTTTCTTTTGTTTTGTTAACGTGGCCAGAGCATCTAACCTATATTTTTTTCTTACTGTATGGACTTCTACGTTTAATTAGTAAAAAAATGTTTTTGATTAGTTCTTTAGTTTTGTTTTTATCCCAATTTAAAAATGGAAGAACAGGACGTGCATTTCCGACACATTTTATTGTATTACTTCCGAAAAGGCAAGAACGCATCGCAAGCACAAAAGAAGTTATGTGCCGTATACGGAGATAAAGCCTTAAAAGAAAGGCAGTGTCGAAATTGGTTTGAAAGATTTCGTTCCGGTGATTTTTCACTGAAAAATGCACAACGATCTGGCCGCCCAATCGAAGTGGATGAAACCCATATCAAGGCCATTATCGATTCAGATCGTCACAACACAACACGAGACATTGCAGAGAAGCTCAATGTGTCGCATACATGCATTGAAAAAAAATTAAAAACCCTTGGTTATGTCAAGAAACTTGATTTATGGATCCCTCACCAGCTAAAGGAAATTCATTTGATGCTAACGGATTAGCATCTGTGATTCGCTACTGAAACGCAATGAAAATGATCCATTTCTGAAGAACCTAGTTACTGGCGACGAAAAGTGGATAGTTTATAACAATGTTACTCGCAAGAGATCGTGGGTGCACAGCATCAAAAGTAGATATTCACCAAAAAAAGATTATGCTGTCAGTCTGGTGGGATCACAAAGGAATTTTGTATTTTGAACTCATGCCGCAGAACCAAACAATAAATTCAAATGTGTATGTTGAACAACTCGACAAACTGAAGGATGCAATTGAAGAAAAGCGGCCGGTATTATCAAATCGGAAGGGTGTTGTTTTCCATCATGATAACGCAAGGCCCCACACATCTTTGGTTACTCGGCAAAAATTATTGGAACTGGGTTGGGATGTTTTGTCACACCCACCATATAGCCCTGACCTTGCGCCTTCGGATTACCATTTGTTTCGTTCCATGCAAAACTCTTTAAATGGTAAAATTTTTAACAACGCAGATGATGTCAGATCACACCTAATTCAGTTTTTTAATAGCAAAGGCCAGACATTTTACGAATGGGGAATTTTTACGCTGCCAGAACGATGGAAAAAGGTCATCGACAAGAACGGGCAATATCTAATTGAATAAAGTTATATTTTTAAACAAAAATTCTGAATTTGCCTTCTTATTTTAAATCGGCAATGACTTAGTTGCCAACCCTATAGAAGTAAAGTCTGGATGGGTCTAGAAAGTTCCCTATGCAATTAACTATAGTAAGTTATCGTTACCAATAAATAAGGTTACTTGTATTTAAAAGCTATTTCTTGATTGCCCTTCCAAAAATAATATTTTTAATGAAAATAACATTTATAACTTCCAAAATAACATTTATAAAAATTATATTAGAGAAGAATTGGTCGACTGTATCTTCTAATTTAAGGAAGAAATAGTTGGGGTATAATCTATTTATTTAATTTGAAGCTACATGGTTTATAATATAATATATATTATACCTATATTACGAGGCATCTTTTTTGAAGGGAGAAAAATGTAGAAATGGTTAACTGGTGGGGGTTAACACCCCCCCCCCATGAGTCAACTCTACTTACGCCACTGATTCCTTATAATCCTCCGAGGCGTGGAACAGCTTTAAATAACTGCTTGTATCATTGAAACAGTTCTAGTTTTAAATATAATTAAAATGAATTAAAACTAAACAGGATTTATTTTTTTATTAATTATATGTTATATTTTGAAGAAAATATACTATATATACTACCATTTCAATTTTTAGTAGGTATAAAAAAATTTTAATTGACTAAAACTCAATAAGATTTATTTATTTATTATTTAGTTTTCATTTGCAACTGCGCAATTGCGCATCCAGCAAATTTGATCGAAGTGTCTTTCTCTTTGCTTTTCTACAAGATCATCGAGTTTTGGAACACAAAAAAGAAAAAAATATATCAATAGTAGAATAAGTCTCTAGGCCAATGTCTTTTTAATCTTTTCTTATTAAGTCCAGGTAACAGGGAGTAGGAAAGCGGAAGAACGAGTGAGTTTGGGTGATTTTGTGTCGATGAGTAGAATGTTATGTATTTGTTATGAATATATGATTTTATAGTGGGAATGTTCATGTCCTTGTGTATTGTGTGATTAGAAATATACCAAGGTGCATTAATAATTTTTCTGAGAATTTTGGACTGTGTTGTTTCTATCTTGTGTATGTGAACTTTTTTTGCTGAACCCCAAAGTTCTGCTCCATATGTCCAAATAGGTTTTAGTATACTGTTATAGATAAGTCGTTTGTTCCGTAAGTCAAGTAAAGATCTGTAGTCCAGAAGATGTGTTTGTTCTTTGTACCGTCTAGTCAGTTCTTGTCTTTTTAATTTTGTATGTACGTTCCATGTAAGTCTTTTTCCAAGTATAGTCCGAGATAATGTACATAATTTTTGGAAGGTACTTCGTCATTGTCAATTTTGTCGTTGCAATAATGATTTATTGCATATTTATAAGTCAAAGAGAAAAAATAATTTCCATACACAAAAAAAACTGGACCTCTCAACCGATGAAATGCTCAATACAAGGTAGAGACTGTACTGTATATAAGCCAACGTTTGTGTAGGGAGGTGATTTGTTTCATAAGCTCAAACTCCAGATTTTTCCCAATAACTGGTACCCACTTTTTAAAGGCTGAACCCCTGGAGGATATGTTGATGCCATAGGGTCCATCCTGTGGGATAAAAAAAAAAGTATTTTACTTAATAAAACAATTTTATTCTCTTGTTTCAATCTAAATAAAAGTCTGTCTCAGGTATAAATTTTTGAATCTCTAAAAAACGAATTAAATTTAATAAAAATAAAAATATTCAAACTACATTTTAATATAGTGTTCTTCTTTTCAGACGCCTCGGAGGATCTTAAGGAATCAGTGGCGTAACTATAGTTGACTCATGGGGGGTTAACCCCCACCAGTCAACCACTCCAACATATTACTCCTTTCAAAAAGATGTCTCGTAATATAGGTATAATATATATTATACTATAAATCATGTAGCTTCAAATTAAATAAATAGATTATAATTTTTCATAAATTTTATTTTGGAAGTTATAAATGTTATTTTTGGAAGGGCAACCAAGAAATAGTTTTTAAATACAAGTAACCCTATTTATTGGTTACAATAACTTACTATAGTTAATTGCATAGGGAACTTTCTAGACCCATCCAGACTTTACTTCTAGATTCTAAGAATTGCATAAACTGTTCTTCTCTCATTTGCGATCTTATTGTTGCCGCTAGATGCCACTACTACCGCTATAATAATATAATTAATTGTAAATAAACAGTATTTCATTTTGGTTTGTCATTTTAGCGTACCTTTTATTCATTAAAGTAACTGCGTTTGCACTTTCTTTGTTGTGTTTTTGGCATTATTGACCCTTACTTCTCTAATCCCACAATAATAACTTTGAAAAAGTAAAATCCTTCAAATTTTTATTATTTTTAAATTGTTACTTACAATTTTTTTAAAATTTCTTCTTAGCAACGGGGGGAGGAGGGGGGTACATCCCAGTAACCCCCCTCGTTACGCCTATGTCAGGAATTGAAGAGGTTGCTAGGTTTAAAACTAGTGAGTTTGATTGGAAATGAAATTTGTCATTAAAAGTTTGATATCGGATTCGTGCCAAATCAGCAACAAACGGGAAATTAAGGTCATTATGGATGACTTTGTTCGAAACAAAATAAGGAGCATTGAGGATTTTTGATTGTAAGGATTGAATACGAGAGGAATTCGATGGCTTAGTGGAGCCCCAAAGCTCTATTCCGTAAGTCCAGATGGGTCTAATGATTGTCATGTATATGAGTCTTTTGTAATTAATTGGGACCTTAGAGCGTTTGTCTAGTAAATGTTGAGTAGCCTGAAACGGCGAGTTGTTTCTTGTCCTTTAAGTCTAGTATGAGGATTCCAAGTTAAGCGTATGTCAAGGTGTAGTCCTAATTACCGGGCCTGTTCTACAGGAGTGGGATGTTATTCAACTAGACAGGAGGGCAGGAAGTCGTTAGTTTACGACGGAGGGATTTAATTTTTGGAAAGAATATTTTTATTATAATTTACAAATTATTGGTATTATAAAGTATAAGTTAATAATTTATTAGTTTCTAAAAAAAAAAAAATTTAGTTGCATTCAAAATATATTGAAATTACATTTTAATAACTCTAATATACTCTTAGATAGCTGTACTAGCTCTTACGTTCACTCTCTACAGAGAACTAATTCATTCTGGTGCTGTTACATTTATAGCGATTACTCTAAAACATAACCTATTACTTTCAATTACTAAGCAGAATCAGTTCATTCCGGAACTGTTACATTTATCAGGATTATACTAAAAAATAACCTGTTATTTTTACACACTACACTGAACTAGAAGTCTAAACACAGAGCGTCATGGAAAAGTACCCAGCTATTTATTTTCAATATCTTAATTGCTTTTATAAAAAATATATAAACACAGTGTAAAATTTTAACATCTATCTATTTAATAATCTTGGATCGATTAGTCGATTTGAATTGCTTATTTAATTTTTCATTTGAATATTACGTTTGCTGGTGAAATAAACTTTAAGTAATTAGTCGTATAATTTAAATAGTTTTATGTGTTGACGAAAAACTAAAAAAAAAAAACCTGTACAACTACAACCCGTGAAGGGTCTGGGGTTCAGTACATAGTAGAGACTGTACTGTTTCATGGACAACGGTTCTGCAAGGAGGTGACTTGTCCTAGATCACGCTCAACCGCCAGATTTTTCCCTCTTATGTTGGGTACCCTATTTTTATAATATTTTATAGAGGCTGGGTGAGTCCCAGGAGGGTCCTAGATCCTATATGATCCATCTCCGGCTGCAAACAGACTAAATAAAAGTCTTGTCCGCAAGAGGTTTGAACCGGGATTTCCGTCATGGCTACTCAGTGCTCTCCCACTGAGCCACTCCGCTCCCAAAAACTACATATACCTATTATATAATTTTTTTTAAGAATTTAGTTTATATATATTGTTACGGGCTACTGAGTATTAAAAATGAATTAAGCTATTCCTTAATTAAAGATACTAATATTTATTTACAAAAGTGATAAAAGAATACAATTAAACTATTAACAATTAAATTACTAATAAATAAATTATTAACTGAAATAAATTTACAATAACAATATTTTAGATATTTATAATCTAGGCCTAACTTCTATTTAATTATTACAATAATATAAGATATTATTATTACTAGCTAGCTTAACTATTTACATAAGCTTGTACAAATCACATAAAATTACAACTGCTACTTAACTAATTAATTACTATTAATTAACACTTACAGTTCACTAATTAAAGTCCACCGACCGTAAGAATCTCTGAATATAACAAACTGTCACACAATTACACTCACAAACTGTCACTGACTTATTATACTGCCTTATCACTGTTTTCGTATGTTAACCGTACCGTTTGCTTTAACACTCTCCCTCTGTCGCGCCGAGAGGGTATTTAAATAGCAAGGCCGACACGGAGTGGGAAAAATCTCGAAGAGCCTGTAGTTTTCGGGAAGAAGCCTCTTTAATATCTGCCGACAAGGGGCTCCACCCTCTTCCAGGAATCGCCAATTCCACGCGGCCGTCCTTCTCTCTGAGACCGTAACAATATATGTATATATTTACCAACTCATTAGTCAAACATTTTTGGAGTTTAGCCCGCGGTATGAAAATTTTATGAGTAGTAAAATCGAATTTAGCTAAAAATGGCGAGTAACGCTACATTCTCGATAATATTTTATTATTTTTTTTACAAAATAAATAGAAATTAAAAGTTAAATTCCCGGACTAATCGGGAAGAGATACGTGTGGTATCCATGGTAACAGTGTATTCTTTTGCTTTATTCTCCAAGTGTTGAAATGCGATCATTTTTTGTATAGGAGTCTTTTTGTTTCTTTGTTCATTTAACGTCACTTTATGCTGCTATGGCTAATCGGACGATGCTACAGTGGGAGCTCTAAATTTTGCCTATCCAGGTTTAATTAGGATAGGGATTAATTAGGATTCTTAACGAGTACCTGACATCGTACAGGCTCGGGACCCCCGTTTAACGTCCCTTCCGAAGGACGGCGTAACTAAGGATTTTTTACTCCCTTAAAAAAATCCTAGGGCCACCTGCCGGGCTACGAACCCGCGATCGTGGGATTTAGTAGTTTGTTACGCTAACCACTAGACCACAGGTGACCTTGTGGAGTCTTTTTAAAGACACCTATCCAAACTAACACTATTACTACTCTTATTTAGATTCCGTCTTAAGCTGTTGGGGTCCATTCATATTATTTGGATACAACCTCAACATACGACAGGGCAGCGTTGCTCTGATAGGAGTAGGAAATTGACTAGCTATCTAGAAAGGCTGAGCAGTGACTATTTAATCATGTAGTATGTAGTTGCTACTAGGACAGGAGATTGGTGTATTAGGAAGTGGACAGGCAGTGATCATGCTGGACACAGAAGATGAGGCCCCCTTCAAAGAAGTAAAAACAGGGAAGAAATCGGCCAAGAGGAAGACAAGGAAAGCAGAAGAAGCGCCACCGGTCGTGACATCGAACAGCTTTACCACTCTAACTAATTTACAATCAACTTAGGAATCTATGGTGGCCACACCGAAGAAGATTCCTCCAGTTATAATGGACCGAGAAAACTTCACGTTAAATGAAGTGAGTGATTTCATGAACAAAATTAATATTAATCAATATTTTATCAAACAGACGAGAACTGAGATCCATATTTACCTCCCAATTAGAGACCGACCCATTAGAAAAATTTAACTAAATAAAAAAATTCACAATATTAAATCTCAACTGTTAAATATACACATATGTGTGTGTGTGTGTGAGAGAGTTTAGTTGACAGTTTTAGTTTTGTAACAAGTCACCGCACCCACTATTTGCCCTGAAGATGGCCTACAACATAAGGCCGAAACGTTGGCACGATAGTTATTTATGCACCTAGGGACTGAAGAAGATCATTGTTCCCTCAGCTGTAAGTTTGTACCCGAGCGAATGCGAGGGAGTAATTATCTTTACTCACGAGGCCAAGCAGAGTTCAATTTAGTTCCGAGGGGCATACAAGATTTTATCTCCAGATATATCGATTTAGCTGGCAATAAATTGGAAATAACGTTATTTGCTTCTTGTACAATATATGGTGGATCCATAACTTACACAACCTGAACACAAATGAACTTCTGTTTACCAGTTTTGGTGTTTTGAAACAAGAGCTGATTTTAATGGCCGGTGTCGGTGTGCAGGTGTAGCAACCTAACCCTCAACTTTTTCAGTGCAAAACCTACATTATTTAGAGGAATTAGGTTGTCATATTTTTACTTATTTTAGCAACCTAACCCTCAACTTTTTCTTTACAAAACCTACATTATTTAGACCAATAAGGTTGTCATCTTTTTACTTATTTTAGCAACCTAACCCTCAACTTTTTCAGTACAAAACCTACATTATTTAGAGGAATTAGGTTGTCATATTTTTACTTATTTTAGCAACCTAACCCTCAACTTTTTCTTTACAAAACCTACATTATTTAGACCAATAAGGTTGTCATCTTTTTACTTATTTTAGCAACCTAACCCTCAACTTTTTCTTTACAAAACCTACATTATTTAGACCAATAAGGTTGTCATCTTTTTACTTATTTCAGCAACCTAACCCTCAACTTTTTCTTTACAAAACCTACATTATTTAGACCAATTAGGTTGTCATCTTTTTACTTATTCTCTAGGGAATAAAGTTAACTTTTTGACTCAATTTCTAATGCACAGGGAGAAAAGACGTACTTTAGTCCTAATTAATTGAGTCAAAAACACATGTTTTTGTACCAGCTGGAGATAAAAATGTATAAATAAAATAGATCCAAAAACTCAAAAAGAAACACTATTATTTATTATAATGCAATTGGGAAAAACCACAATGCAAAGTCTAATGTTTCAAATTTCTCCAGTAATACACTCACTTACCAGTCGACGTTTCGCCTGTTCAGGCATTATCAAGACACAAAAACAAAAAAAGGTTATGTGAATCACATCTCGAAAAAAAAGGTTCAATACATCCCAACGATCAACAGCCCAAACATGAGACAGCACCCTACCACCAAGACGTTCAGCATACAACTGAGTTTTTCCAAATTACATTATAATAAAAATATATATTTATAAGGTTTTGATTGTAATTGTTTTGATTGTTCTGTATATACGACACGGTTTTGGTGTGATATTGTTATTTGTAATGAATTTTGTTTATAATAAATGTTATATTTTATCTTCTTATTTATTCAATAGTTTATATATTTTAAATTTAAAGAGAAATTGTGATATACAACTAAAATATGATTTTTTTTTTATTGTTTTTATTTTATCTATTTTTCTTTTATTGCCCGGGTAAATCGTTTCTCTTTAAAAGAAAAATAGCTAAAAATAAAAACAATCATATTTTAGTTGTATATCATCTCTTTCATTTCCTAAGAATCCTCTTGTATGATAATGAAAGAATACTATTTCAAATATATTTCAGGCAGCATAACCTGACAGGGTCCAAATAGTTGAGGTAAGTGCCAGAGGAGCGTGCTGGGGTAGGTCGTCGTTAGATTGGAAAAGTACCATTTATAATTTTAATTAAAATAGTTCACATTAATTCAAAATAGTTTTTAAATAATTAAAAAAAAAAAAAAAAGAATATGCGATGATAAGTATCAGTAGAGAACGACTAATATGCAAGAACACATTTAAAATTCATTAGATACAGAGATAAAGAGGCAAATATCCGAAAATGCATGCATTTGTGGTATAGGTTAGGTTAATTAGAGTGTTTATTGAGTGATAAGGACTGACCTAGAGTGAGCTTCCGAATGACGTAGAATGGCAATGGAGTTGGTAGACTCAGACTGGCCCAAGCCGACGACCTTTCAGTTGCAAAACGACTGAGACTGGAGTGAGTTGAAGCGACCGCCGCACGATAATACAATAACACGGCAATCTAAGGCCACTAAACCGGATGGGAACAAGTCAGTCCGTCTAGGTTAGTCAGTCCTGTGCATCCATGATTGGCGTTTCTGCAAGACATCAATGTTTATATGTATTTGTTGTTTGTTCATTGAACGGAAATTTGTGCTGCTATGATTGATCGGACGATGATACAGTGGTAGTAATAAAGTTAATAGGGATCTTCATCGAGCACCTCACATTGCATAGGCTTGGAATTACTAAAGATTGTCCCGTTGAAAAATTCGGTACTAGGATGTTTTAGGGCCTGTTGACATCAGCGCGCTCAGGTGTCACTCTTCTTCACCACCTCCTACTGTTATTGTAACCTTTCTAGTGTTTTGTTGTTGTTCCTGTGAAGTTGAAGGTGAATGTGTTTTTTATTATTTTCTTCAAATATGACTTGGAATTTGAAGAAGATTTTTCGCACGGTTACTGATGAAAAATCAGCTGCTCGGGTAAATCTTTTCTCTTTAAAATAAAAACATTTAAAAATTTAAAAAATTATCATATCTTAGTTACAAATTATTTCCTCTTTAAAATAGAAATATTTAAAATATGATGTTATGATAAACAATGAAAGATTTATTCCAAACAATGCTCATTAAAAAGAACAATATCTTCAAAAATTGCATCAAAAGGGTCTCTTCCCCCTAACTTCGTTATATAAAATGGACA
This sequence comes from Arma custos, assembly GCA_037127475.1. Lineage (NCBI taxonomy): Eukaryota > Metazoa > Arthropoda > Insecta > Hemiptera > Pentatomidae > Arma > Arma custos. The sequence goes on from CM073759.1 coordinate 228,046,507, forward strand.
ATAGTCTCCAAAAGTAATGTACTATTCCTCAACCACGTATTTAATCGAATACCCAGGCTCTTGTTGCATCTTTTTTTCTGGCATCTCCATCTAATTTTATTCCCCACTTGTAGTTTAATATTATGTCCATTTCCACAATACGTTTTCTGCGGAATGACATTCCGCTCCTGAAGAAACCTAACTGCTGATTTTTCATCGTTCGCCGTGCTAAAAATCTTCTTCAAATTCCAAGTCATATTTGAAGAAAATAATCAAAAACACATTCACCTTCAACTTCACAGGAACAATAACAAAACACTAGTAAGGTTACAATAACAGTAGGAGACGGTAAAGAAAAGTGACACCTGAGCGCGTTGATGTCAACAGGCCCTAAAACATACTAGTACCAAAAATTCGAAGGGAACATGCCGGGCTGCGAACTCACGACCCTTATTTATTAGATAACAGTAAGTTGTGCTAACCACTAAGGTCAAATATGAGCCTTTTTTATGTATTTAAAATGTAAAGGTCGTTCATCAAAAACGTCTTTCATTTGAATGGTACTGATAAGGTCACTATGGTAACAATCGCCATATAAAAACGAGAAGGTTACTCTGTGAAGTGTTTTTTTATTGAATAGTTTAAAGAAAATAATTTTGTAATCAGCATGTTATCATTTTATAATGTACATAGAATCAAACACTAAGTGTAGTGTGTCGAAATAAAAACTAAACCGAGTTTCTCTACAAAATAAGAAAAACATTTTTTATTATATAACTACTAGCTGTCCCGGCAGACATTGTTCTGCCCTATTACACTAAAACAAAGGCTTCCAAATTTTCTCCAATCATTTGAATGGCAACTTCATCGATTGTTGGTGCGACTAAAAGAGTCTCAGACGGGAATGCATATTTGTCCAGTCTACGTCAACAAACCTTTTCTTTAACGATTTTGCCCTTACAGCCCTTCAACTCCAGAAGTCACTACGCCTGACAGACGGATATTACAGATAAGCGCAAATGTTTGCCCCCCTCACAGACGGATATCCCAATACATTCTCTATTTTAATATATCCGCTTCTTAGACGGATGTTTCAAGTTAGTTTTTTCTAAATTTTATATATTTATAAATTAAAATATACTCTATAAATATATATTAGAGGCTTTTTAACTAAACAAAAAAAAAACATAAAAAAAAGAAAACAGCGTAGAAATGCATAAAATGTCAAACACCAGATTGTCTGAAATTATTATAAAACAAAAATTATTGCGTGTAATTTTAAGGATTAAATTTAATGTAAACATTATAAAACACTAAATACATAATTTATGCGTTCAATTATTGTTTTTTTTATTTTTTTACACATCCTGAATAATGACTAAGAACACAATTGAACGTTTGGGTGGAAGAATAGTCATATTTCAACAACAAAAAAAAGTAAAAAGCCTAATCAATTATGCGTGTAATTTTTATTATGTGCAATCAATTTTTTTTTAACACCACTGTGTTTCCACTCAAACATCGAATTATTACATACTATTATCCGTCGTAAACCAACGACTTCCTGCCCTCTTTATAGTTTAATAACATCCCACTGATTCCTGTAGAACAGGCCCGGTACTTAGGACTACACCTTGACAAACGCTTAACTTGGATTCCTCACACTAGACTGAAACGACAAGAAACAGCTCGCCGTTTCAGGCTACTTCAACATTTACTGAACAAATGCTCTAAGCTCTCAATTAATCACAAAAGACTCATATACATGACAATCATTAGACCCATCTGGACTTACGGAATAGAGCTTCGGGGCTCCACTAAGCCATCCTTACAATCCAAAATCCTTCGTAAAATCCTCAATGCTCCTTAAACAAAATAAACCATAATGACCTTAATGTCCCGTTTATTGCTGATTTGGCCAGAACCCGATATCAATCTTTTCATGACAAACTTCATTCCCACTCAAACCCACTAGTTTCAAACCTCGCAACCTCTTCAATTCCTGATAATCCTCCGAGGCGTCTGAAAAGAAGATGGCCTCGTGATCATCCAAGTTGAACTTGCTATTTGAGAACTACCAATGGGAAGCTTTTCTAATTGCCTTTATCTCGGGACATGATTTATCTTTCATTATATTTACTGGATGTCTTCTGTATACAGTTGTAAATTTCAATAGATATATTTTTAAAAAAAAATATGACTATAAGTATTGTAACGTAATAACTTGGTTTGAGTGAGAAAATTGATAACTGACGCCATGATGGAATTCCAAATTCCTACCCGTCCACTTGACGGATGCTCCTCTAAACGCCATAAAAACAGATATTGCTACGTAATCTTTATCAAATGGCAAGGAAAAGACGGCATTTCTAAAGCTAATATTTCATGCAGTAATTACAAAATCCTCTTCTTTAAACTAAGCACTCAGAGTAACCTTCTCGGTTTTTATATCATAGTTGTTACCATAGTGACCATATCAGTAACGTCCAAATGAAAGACGTTTGGTGAACGTCTTTTACAAATACATAATTTTTATGTATTTTTTATCACCGGCATGGGCCTTGGATAGCTCAATTGGCAGAGCGATGTCACGGTGAGACAAAGGTTCCGGGTTCAAATCCCGGTCGAGGGCCTATCTTTTCTCTTTAAAAAATAAAAATATTTATAACTCATAAAAAATGACCAATAATTTTAAAAAAATTATAAATAATAATATGACGTAAGTCAATAAGATCCTAAATTAAAATTAATGTTCAAAGAACTTCGTTCTAGTGTATTCATCGCAAAAATGGCGGGAGCACACTGGGGCTTTAGGATCTATGAGAGAAAAGGTTTGTCCTCGACCGAGAAATGCCTTGGATAGCTCAATTGGCAGAGCGATGTCACGGTGAGACAAAGGTTCCGGGTTCAAATCCCGGTCGAGGGCCTATCTTTTCTCTTTAAAAAATAAAAATATTTATAACTCATAAAAAATGACCAATAATTATAAAAAAACATAATTTTTTACTATGAATTTCAATGATGATACGATTTTACTACATCCTTTTACTATTTAGTAACTTATGTTGACCTTGGAGTAGAAAAACAAAGATGTTATACGACATTGAAGAAATTATATCCTTATAATTTATATAATAAGGGAGATGAGTGGCTTAGTGGTAGAGCACTGAGTTGCCATGTCGGAAATCCTGGTTCAAATCCCGCTGCGGGTAAGACTTTTATTTAGTCTGTTTGCAGCCGGAGATGAATCATATGGGATCTAGGACCCTCCTGGGGCTCACGCAGCCTCTTTAAAGTGTGTGTTTAGTACTGTATTTATTTACTTCTAAGTAAGTGAGTTCTAATTTCTGTATAATTCCGGGTGAACGTGTTTACAGTTAACAGGATTAAAACCCTCTACCCGGAGTCTAGTCTATTGTATACCTCCGCTGAAACAAGTCGCCCCCCGCTTGCAAAAACCGCATTTCTTCCCCCGCATTTTGCTACGTCTATTGTTATACCGCTTCCTGAACCTGTTGTTCACCGCTTATTTCTACACCGTTCCTTTGATTATCCCTCTTATGTTACACCGCCACTTCCTATGTTTGATGACCGAATTGAGAGGACCGGCATTGGACGTACGCCACAGCGGTGAGCTCAAACCTACGAGACGTCATTAAGGAGAGGAATGTCCGGCAAGATTCGGTGAGTCAGTTTTTCATTTCCTTGCCTGATTATTTCCTTACCTTATTGCCATACTGTCCGAGGACGACTTACCGGGTAGCGTCGTATTACAGTTTAAATATTTTTGTTTTTAATTTAATTTAATTTGTTTTGTTTTTAATTTTATCATTTATCACATCATCACATAAATATTTACACATACCCAAAATAAGGGGGGGGGGAATCTGGGGGTTGAGCGTGATCTAGGACAAATCACCTCCCTGCACAACCGTTGTCTGTGAAACAGTACAGTCTCTAGCATGTAGTGAACCCCATGCCCTTCACGGGTTGTAATGGTACAGGTTTTTTTTTTTTTTAAGTTCCAATAGTACCAATCATAATGGGAATATCCTAAATCCAAAAAAGCGATCCTACTCCAGAGAAGTACCCGAACTGGCTTTGCGGAAAGAATACAAAGAGATTTCAACATTGTCATTTCTATAAATAACCTTGAAGAGTATTTTCTGTGTAATTTGATTTCCTTGAACTATTACTTAGTAGGTACTTATTACAGATTATACATATTACAATAAAAATAATTACAGACTTGGCTGCCGTGAAGATGAAGTCAAGATTGATGCCAACTAATATTACAACATTCATTGTGTCACAATCTTGATAAATCTTGCTGTATACGTATACGTACTACACCATAAAATATTTTTATTATTATTTTTTTTATATAAAAATGCCGTGATTGTGTTTTGTGTTGAATGACCTTCTCTTTCCTTTAAGAGAATTTTGTTTTTTCTAATTTTTGATTATACGGACCCCCCCCCTTTTTTTAATAATAATAATGTCTTTAATATTGAAAGGTAAATAGAGACCTTACATAAATGTTAAGACCGTGGAAAAATTCTAACGAAAAGCCTTTAAGTCTCTAAACTAAAACAGAAAAAGTTGGAGACTTTGGAGGTGGTGGGATGTTTCTTGGGTGCATTATTCATGTTTTGTTTTAAAGGATCCTGTCTTTCCCCAACGCTCTTTAACCTATACTTATCCGACCTACCCACACTCCCATCAGTTGAAAGATCTTTATATGCAGATGACACCGCCATTTACACTAGTTCTTACAGGATAGATACAATAGAAAATAGATTAAAATCCTTATACTCTAGATTAAGCAAATATTATAAAAAATGCAAAATAAAAATAAACGAACACAAAACTACAGCAATAATATTTACAAAAAGAAGGCCTACTATACCGGAACATATTATCCTAAATAATACTCGAATACCCTGGGCACAAAATGTCACCTACCTAGGTCTGGAATTAGATAAAAGATTAACATTTACTCCCCATAAAAATAACAAATGTTGTAAAGCCAAAAAACTTATAAGTACTATGGCCCCATATTTCTGTAGAAAATCTCCGCTCTCTAGTAAAAACAAAATTATATTATATAAATCAGTCATAAGACCTTTACTGACATATGCCTCCCCTGTATGGAGCTACACCTGTGACTCCAACTATAAAAAAATAGAAAGAATACAGAACTTATGTATGAGAATCATAAATGACTACCCCAGATACACAAAAATAACCGACATGATACTTGATTTAGACCTATAAATAATTAAACAGTTTATTCACTCTCAGACTTGGAACTTTTTCAACTCAACAAAAAACTCAGGAAATCCCTTAATGCAATCAATAGGCAATTATAACAAACAAACCTTAAGACGATACATACATAGACTAACTAGACATATACTATTAGAATAAATATAATTAATTTAATACATTATAATAAGTTATCAATCATAAGCGAATTTATTCCTTAAATGGTAGAAAAAAAAAAATTGTACTAAGATTGTTTTGTACTAAAATTGTTTATTTTTACTACAAATTATACTTATTTTATTTATTTATTTTCCTATTTTGTGTAGGTTTTTTCTTCTTTTTCCTACTGCTATGAATATATTACAGCTTTTATTTACTATGTTATTCAAATTGAAGTGTAAATTGTTATACTTCAACATATATTAATAATTGTTACAAAATTGTAAATTATCAAATTAAAGGAAAAAAAAAAAATATTCATGTTATGTTTTGCTGTTATTCTCTTTCTACCCTGAGGATGCCTGAATAGGCGACATATTGGACAGACAATTTCAATTTCTGGTTTAGTTTAGAGACTTGAGGGCTTTTCGTTGGAATTTTTCCAAGGTCTTAATAATAATGTCTTTATTCTGGGACAAGTCCCTATAGAATACAGGAATTATAAGCTATTTTGTCTTAGAGTGTAAAATAATTACATTTAACTAATTATTACAAGTAATTTAGTAAGTGAGAAAGAATTAAAAAAAAAAAGAACCGAAAAAGATTAGAAGAAAAAAAAAATTAAAATAAGTTAAGAATAATTATATAAGAGAAACGATTTATGGTTACATATATATCAAATTTATGCCAAGAAAAAAACAAGCCCACTATGCACAGGTGCCACAGATCTATAAATACATAATAGCACACGCGAGTGTACATCAAAAGACACCATTCATTCATCGAATAAAGAGAACATTAAGTCAAACTCCTCTGACGATATTAGTTCGGATAAAGCAGTGTTCTTCAACCGCCGGGCCGAAGAAATTTCCTGCCGGTCCGCGAAAAATTTTGGTCAAATCGTAAATCACCGTGACGTATTATGTATAAAACTATACAAATACAATGTATAATAACAATATAATCGCGGGCATATTCAGTCTGCTTAATGAAGTTAATATTTCTCTGTAGGGTTCATATTCAAATATTTTTACTTTAAGAAATAAAATGGATGCGTTCAAAAAGAAGCTAGCTCTTTGGAATAGTCGCTTACAAGAGGAAGATGTAGAAATGTTTTCTCTTTTGGATGAATTTTCGATTGCTGCTGATGTGAACACGAAAGTCATATTTAACATAATAAAGCAACATTTAAGAGCATTAGCTGAAAATGAAGATCCTCGTAAAGGTAACCTCTAGATTAATAATCCATTCTTGGAAGACATAAACTCATGTGCACTTTTCTTTTTGATCTTCATGCAAAAGAAAAGCTGATCGAGTTGTCTTCTGATGTCACTCTGGTCTCCAGACATAAAATGCATTCATTGCCTCAATTTTGAATATCGCTAGAAAAAGAATATCCAACTTTGAGTTATAAAGCTATCAAATTATTAGTAAATGTTTCGACTTCCTATTTATGTGAAAAGACTTTTTCAGCCATGTCTGTACCAAACAGAGAAACCGAATAGATGTTAATGCAGCGCTTCGTCTCTCAGAAACAACGCAGAAGCCTCGAATATCAACTGTTATATCAAAGAAGCATCAGCAGATATCGCACTAATAAATGTAATTGGATAACATATTCTATAATAAAAAATAATATCTATAAGCTTATTGGTTTTTATTTGTCTTAGCTTTCAGTTGGTCCGCGAAATATTTATCCTATTTTTACCGGTCCGCAGGTGCAAAAAGGTTGGGATAAAGGATACTCTTCTGTACTATGGTTACTAATTAATAGATTGGGTTTCTTAATCTTATCGAGGACATCGTAAAATCACAACCCCGTCTTTAAACTCATTGATGGAATCGGAAAGTCATCACTGTTGGCCATCGAGGCAATCTGCTGGTTGGATTATGATGGATTTCACTTCCATTGTGTTGTTTATGGACTAACAACCGCTTCATCCTCCATATCATATGACGTCAAAGCTTATTATAGCTGAATGCCGATTGATCGACGCACATGCACTTTTAATGATCTGATTTATCGGCGGGCGAAGTAGAAGTTGCATACTAATCGTGGCTATGAATCATCTCTAGAAAGCGGCAACACCAACTGAAGAGTTGGACTATCATATATATTAATCTATAAATAATATAAAACAAAGTCCTCAACCGCGTATGTTCGCGGTAATAAACAATCTGCCACAAATATTGCAATGAGCTAAATAAGCGTAATTTTATAGTATTTGTACAAATTTATGTAAATAGTTAGGCTATTTCGTAGTAGTAATATGTTATATTATTTTAGTAATTAAATAGGTCTTGGTTATAATAAATATTTAGAATATTGTTATTGTAAGTTTATATTAGTTTAAATAATTTTTAGGGGACGAATAATTAAAATAAATTTGAAAAAAAATGAAAAAGTCAATATTCAGAAAAATAAAAACACTTGTATGTGAAATAATAAATAATTACTGCACTGCAGGTTACAAAAAGAATATGATTTAATTAAAGGAAATAATTATACTTGAATAAAGTTCTCATTAGGCGCTGAATAATAGTCTTTCAAAGCCCAGTCACTTGTTTACACACCAAGTTTTTTGTTCACCAACTCTCGGCAGGTTATGTCAGTGTTGCTAAACAATATTGCTAATAAATTAATTGTTTAATCACTGGCAACACTGACTGTGCCGGGTGTGACCTTCCCCAGTGACAGGTCAGGTTATGTTTATGGTGTTACAATTTCATTGTTAATAATTGCACTGTATTCTTTTATTCAATTTGTTAATAAATATTAGTATCTTGAATTTAGGAGTAGTTTAATTAATTTTAAAACCCAGTAGCCCTTAACAAGATTTTGTTTTATTTTAAATTATATACAAGTTTTAAAACATTGGTGGGACAATCCCTTGGCAATATTTGGTAAACTAAGTAAAGTCTCACACAGCTATATATTAAACAAAAAAAAATCTGTACCATCGCAATCTATGAATGGTCTGGGTACAAGTAAGTCAGATTTTGTATTGCTTCTGTAACAACGATTGTGCAGGGAGCTGATTTGTCCAAAATCATGCTCAACAGCCAAGTAATTCCTCAAGTTATTTATAGAGGCTGGATGAGGCATAATATGTTCTCCAGATCAGATCCACGTCTATTAGAGGTAAAATAATTTATCTGCTACCCAGCTCCCATTTACCTATTAAACTTATATCAATTCAATTGGGAACAAATATTTTCGCAATTTAGATGGCTGCACAGACTAAACAGCTGCACATAAAAAATCCGAACTCCTAATAACAATAGTAAATGCTTCCTATTATCCACTCGTATCCAATAAAACCCCAACACCACGACCATCATACCCCCTCCGTACTTAGCCTTATATCCCACAAATTCCTTAAATTCTATACAAACTTATTCATTCATTCAAATCTTCTAGTCCGACATTATCCAGCACCATTCATACTAGGGCAGTTTGTAAATCTATACATATAAAATCCTTTGTCCTGAATGACTGACGGATCAACGCACAGCCTAAACCAGTGATCGTAGAGATCTGAAACTTAACGGGTGAGTTCTTTGTATTAGGTAGGTATCCGATAAGAAAGAATTTTCCGAAATTCTACCCCTAATGGGGTGAAAAAGTGTTCAAAGGATGTATGCTTGCTCACGTGTTTCTTACTTGCAAAATCTACATATTGTTCCGGTCACAGAGAGAAGGACGGAAAGAAGGGATTAAGCCGTCGGCGGGAGAAGTTATTATTATATAATTATTATTGGATTAGAACTTTCTCGAACGCCTCCTTTTGTCGGAAGAGATTAAGAAGGTTCTCGGTAATCCCAGAATTATCTCCCCTTACTTCCGTGTTCTAGGATGTTCGGCCTTGCCTATTTAAATGCCCCCTCGCCTCGAGCGAGTCAGTCAGAGAGTAGACCAGGCACGGCGATGAACTAATAAGTGAGGGTCAGTGTGATAAACTATTCAGTGTTGAACCGGCCAGTGTAATAAGTGTATCACTGTGACAGTCTTGTGAGTGTAATAAACCGTTTCTGTTTATTACTTTGTGCCAGTTTGTTATATTTGGAGATTCTTACGGTCGGTGGACTTTAATTAGTGAACTGTAAGTGTTAATTAGTAATAGTTAAGTAGTAGTTGTAATTTTATGATATTTGTACAAGCTTGTGTAAATAGTTAAGCTATTTAGTATTAGTAATATCTTATATTATTGTAATAATTAAATAGGTGTTAGTCCTAGATAATAAATATTTAGAATACTGTTATTGTAAATTTATATCAGTTTAATAATTTAATTGTAAAAATAATATTACTTACTAGTATTACTTACTTACTAGTATTATTTTTATCATTTTATTAATAAACATTAGCATCTTTAATTTAGTAGTTGTTTAATTCATTTTAACACTCAGTAGTCCGTAACAGAACTTCATCCTCCTCTTCACGTTTTAATCATTGAAAAGTTATAATTGCATCCTAGATCCCAAATTGTTGTAGCCTAAGCTTACAGTTTCATTCCACTCATACAAGAAGGTTTTTTAGAACCTAGAGTCAGTTATAATTAATGCCAAGGAGAACAGAATTTTCATCGTGAAGGCCTTTATTCCTATGTAGATAGCCCCTCAATGCCTTAAATAAAATGCAGGGTGTTGTTGCATAATCGGTATTATTCATCATACCACAACTGGTGCATTAGGATAGACATCTATTCCATGGCTACATACATTGGCATGAATTCTCCCATGCCCCTAACTAATTGACTCAAATAGTTCTTCCATAAAAATGCTCCTTCCTAATAGGTATACACTGACTGTTCTGTTCCTGAATTTTTTTTCTCTTAATGTAGCATTTTATCTATCAAGTTCTTCTGGAATTCTTACTCAAAAGTATTGCCAAATACTTGCCCAGCCTTCTGAAAGCTTTACGAAATTTATAAGAAGAGTTCCAAATGTATTTCTCCTGCTAAGACCTATATTGCCTCATTAGACACTCTTCTACCATCCTCTGGGTAGATGCCATCGTATTCTACAGTTGACTGGTGAGATTCAGTTTCCTACGACAAGGATGTGGTTCAAATGAAGTAACAAACTTCACTTCTCGCTGCTGCAGTACGACAAGTGAAACCGTTATACTAGCTAATCCTTTTCAATAAATTCAATAACATTACATACTAATTCTTTACTGACACGAACAACAGTAAACTTCTGTCCATTCCGTTTGTCAATCAGTGTCAATGTATGTTTCACGGCTGTGCTGAAATTTGATGTGGATAATCTCAAGCCTGGGGAAGGACATAGGCTACTTGTTATCAACACACCACACAGGAGAAGTATATATAAAACTGTAATCTGATTGACTAACACACACAATCTTGAAATTAGCTCGGTTCTTTTTATAGCTTAAATGAGCACTAAGAAAGAAAGACATCTGAAATTTCGGATGTACGAGTAACTTATAATTAAAAAAAAATTAAATTATTTATTTAAAATGATCTGTCACGAATCTTTATGTGGCAGACCAAATTCCACGCGGGCGATGCCGTGGGCTAAAGCTAGTAATGTATATAGTTTGAATCTATTCATAGATAACCTATAATTATTGCCCTGATTGTGGTAAATTATATTTATCGCTATCAAATAAAAAAAGTTCGTCAGTATATTGCACTAGAGTAGCTGTCTTCTTTCCGACTCACAGTTCCTAAAATGTTAACGAGGAACTTACTAAACAATACTTTTCCAATTTAGCAGTTCACAGCCATCTAAATGCTAACTAAAGAACACTCCCCCCCCCCGCTGACAAAACGATAACCGTCGGACTAATTAAATTTACTCTTAGAGATAAGCAAATATTCTTCCTTCTTGATTTGCATAATTGTTTAACAGCGAGGTATAAAAAGAACGGTCATGCTCTCAGCTAATATATTTAGTAAACTTTTTTTTTTCTAACACGTATTTCATATCTCGAGCCTTAATAATCGAATGAGAAAAGCTTTGTTTAAATTCAAAATCTCAAACAAGAACGCAATTCGGATCGATAACTGCATCAATTATATTTATTTAAAATGTGTTTACTAATTGATTAAATAAAGCTGCGAATTCACTACGAATCACACCTTAGTAGGCATTAATTATTTAGAATAGAATAGAATAGAAAATAAACTTTATTCTGGGAACAAGTCCCTTTAGAATAACAATAATGAACAAATTGAAAAAACATAAAATTCATCTGGCCAGAAGGCTACATAATAACACAAATCATGAAATAATCAAGTGTGAACAAAAACATTGTAAAAATAGAAATAGATAAGAAAATATATAAGTAAAATACAACGAACTTGACTGCTTTTTAACTAATTGTAGAAAATAAATATATTTATATTAACAAAATAATGATTAATAATATTAATACAGTAGTGGATGACGAAATTACTAACTAAAATGATTGATTAGCATAGTATGCGATAATATATTTAAAAAGTCGGAATCATCATTGTTGTTGGAAAAATAAACAAAACAAGGGTAGCGGGATCGAGTTTACAATACTGATATATTCAAGCATACCTTTGTCCTGCTTGGAGAGCGACTTTTTGAGATGCCAAGAGATGATGGAAAAGCAGGGATTTAAATGAAGCTAGTGAAGAGGAATGGCAAATGAAAGGAGGGATTGAATTCCACACAGTGGTGGAGCGGGCGAGGAAGGAGCGCTCGAATGCCTTAGTTCTGTGGGAAGGAATGTAGAAATCGGAAAGGCGAGATCTTGTTTTGTGCAGCTGGACAGAGGATTTGAATGGGAGGAGACTATAGATATATGAAGGGTGTTGCGAGTTGATGGATTGGTATAGAAAAACGCTAAGGAAATATTGTCTACGGATGGGAGGGAAGAGCCACTTTAACTCATCATAGTGATGTGACACCCGGGATCGCCTCGGAGTACCAAGGACAAATCTTAAAGCGCAGTTCATTATTCTTTTTAAGCGGCTCTCAAGCATTTTCGAGAGGCCCCCGTATACCACACTACAGTAGTCGAAGTGGGGGAAGATGAGGGATGATACGAGCAGCTTCCGAGTAGGTTGTGTAAGGAGATGCCGAGAACGATGGAATAATTTTAGGGAACTAATTATTCGTCGGGATATTTGGGAGACATGTGGTTTCCAGGAAAGGTTTTGGTCGATGGTAATGCCTAGGTTTTTAACGGAGGAGCTGAAACTGATGGGGTGGTCGTTTAGGATTAATGTTGGAAGGGTGGGGATAGTTGCAAGGAGAGAGTTGGAACCTAGAACAATGGCCTGGGTTTTCATTGCGTTCAGTTCCAGTTTGTTCAGCTTTGCCCAGGCACTGATTCTATCTAGGTCTTGCTGAATACTGGCGAACGCATATGAAAGCCCGGATGGAGGAAAGGATAAATAGATTTGGAAGTCGTCAGCATATAGATGGTAGGAACAGTGGTGAACAGATTTAGGAAGATCATTGATGTAACAGTTGAAAAGGAGAGGAGAGATGCTTGAGCCCTGAGCCACACCTGAGGATAGAGTACGGAAACAGGAAAGGGGTTGGTTGGGCATAGAGACCGCTTGGGACCTATCAGAGAGGAAGGATTGGAACCATAGAATGGAACTGTAGGAAAAAGACAATGACTTTAGTTTGGAGAAAAGGATAGAATGGTCCAAGGAATCGAAAGCTTTAGAAAAGTCTAGGAGGATTAGCACGGTTATTTGTCTGTTGTCCATGGCATTATATATGTCATTGGTGATTTTGGTAAGGGCAGATTGAGTGGAAAAACCAGGGCGAAAGCCTGATTGAAGCGGAACGAGGAGTTTGGACTGTTCGAGAAAATTTGATATTTGAGACTGGACTATTCTTTCGAGAGGTTTGGAAAGGTTGGAAAGTATGGAGATTGGCCGGTAGTCCTTGGGAGATAATGGGGTTGGGATTTTATTTATAGGATGGACTAGGGATTTTTTCCAGGAAGTCGGGAATACTGCTTTTTGTAGTGAGAAGTTATAAATGAAAAGTAGGACAGGTAGGATATCAATGAGGCATAATTTGAGTAGTTTGACGGGTATCTCATCTAATCCGGTAGAACTGGAGCGGGATTTAAGAACGGAGGAAATAATGTCTGTAGGTGATTTGTCTGAGAAATAGAAATTGTCGGGGTTGAAAGATGGCGTTGATGAAAAGACGGAGGAGGAGGATTTTGATGTGTTAATTGAGGCAGACAAAAAATATGAGTTCATTTCGTCAGGAGAAGCGGGGAAGGCTCTGGAGGATGTTGGATTGCAAAGGGCGAGCTTTCGTAGGAGTTGCCATTTAGATTTAGGATCGGGAGCAGTGGAAAGGGCTTCGTGGAATGATTTGGATTTGGTTTGTCTGATTGCAGATTGTGTCAAATTGCGAAGAGCCCTGAACGCTTGGTAGTCATCGGTAAGCCTAGTGCGTCTAAAGCGTCTACGAGCAGCATCACGTTTCCTTTGCAGGTCTTTAATTTTTTGACACATCCAAGGAGCAGGAGGGTGGCGGAAGGTTATGGATTTGAGAGGAGCGTGGATATCCAGGATGCTTTTAAGATTGGCAGTAAGTATGTCGACCATTGAATCGACGGTGGTACAGGAATAAATTTGGTTCCAATTCAGGGTTTCGAGGGAAGGAGATATATTTTCAGAAGTGAGTCCGTCTAGATTGCGACATGTTATAGTTTTCGGTAGGATTTCTGGGGTTTGAATATTATATGAGATTTGGATTAAATCGTGAGAGGACAAAAAAGGAACAGGTAATTGTGAGGAAGAAAGGAGTCTCTGGGATGAGTCAATGATGAACAGGTCTAACCAGGTGTCAGATCGGAGAGTGTGATGGGTAGGAGAGAAAGAGACAATGGAGAGGTGCAGAGAGTAAAAAAGGTTTTCAAGATATATTTTGTCATTTGATTGGACCAGAAGATTGGTATTAAAGTCACCGGAGATTATTATGTGGTCGTAGAGAGGAACATGGTTATAAAGGATCGACTCAAAGATAGGATCAAAAGGGACCAAAGGAGGGCGATACACTACAACGTATAGGAGAGGATTGGGTTTGCATGAAATCTCGACACCAAGGAATTCTATGTGAGGGAAATTGGACACTGGTGAGGAAAACAGGATGCGTGATTTTAGGGAATTATGGACGTAAAGACCTACACCTCCTCCAGTCCGGTCAACTCGGTCGGGGCGGAGGAAGGAATAGTCAGGTAAGGAAACAGTGGAGGACGGGATATAGGGTTTTAGCCAGGTTTCTGAGATTCCAATGGTGTGGAAAAAATTTTGGGTAAAATATTGCTGAAATTCGTCAAAGTGAGCGGGCAAGGATTGGGAGTTAATGTGACAGGAGGTTAGGACATTAGACATGGTGGGGAAGCAGAAGAGAAGCTCTCAGTATTTGAGGAGAGGAAGCTATGGGGAGTGAATTTTATTGGCAGAGCTAATTGAAGAGATTGAAAATGCGGAGAGAAGACTATCCGAGGCGAGTTATTATTAAAATCCGCTATAGATCTTGATGCTAATGAAGGGATATTGAAATTAAAGAATAGCGAAAGGAAAAATGATACATAGATAAAAAAATAAATTAAACAACAGACAACAAAAAAAAGATATAAGATAAAATAAAGAATGAAAATTAGTTTTATGTGAGGAAAAAAAGTTAATTTCGCAATATAATACTTTGGAAAAAATAAAATTTTTATAGAACGTTTGAGTTTGTGGGGGTAATTCAAGATGAACCCGTGAGCGCCGTTGTGAGAGTCATGGTTATCCGTGAGGCTTGAGGGCATACCGGTCTTCACTAGTCATTCGAAAATATCCAGGTCTTGAGCTTGATCGATGTAGACCACTCGGTGTCCATCTTCTAACAATGGTAATGAACGATAATGGACAACCAAGATGATTTGTAGCAATCGTTTCAATGAAATTTTACAACCTTAAATAATGGGCTACCAGCAATTGTAATGCAAAAATATTTTTTTAAACATGAAATTTTTTACTTCGAAAATTTTCTGTTTGAATTTCGCGCCAAAACGGTTAGTTTTGATTAGATATAATGTGACGTCATCAGACTTGTTTATCTTGCTACTTTTCCTAGTAACAAAAGTATTTTTGAAACATTTTTAGCTTGTTTTTAAAAAATCTCTAATAAAGTTGAAACAATTTCACTTTGTCTATTAAATAAATAAATCACTTCTCATGTCTTACAAATACTTTTGTGTTCCAATGTATGAAAGCACCCAATTTAATTTAATTTATTTCTTTTCTTCAAGAAAAGAAATAAACAAGAAATTTTAGAGAAGCAGTGGTTCCAAGCTATAGCACACATGAATTTTGGTCATTGCGGTGGTATATTGACTGTGACTCTGAATAGGCCCAGTTTTATAGGCAGTGCCTTCAAGAGCCCAGGGTACCCAGTATCCATGAGAACCTACAAAGGAAGGTTGCTGAATATCTTGCTAAGAACCACATCCTTGTCGTAGGAAACTGAATCTCACTAGTCAACTGTAGAATACGATGGCATCTACCCAGAGGATGGTAGAAGAGTGTCTAATGAGGCAATATAGGTCTTAGCAGGAGAAATACATTTGGAACTCTTCTTATAAATTTCATAAAGCTTTCAGAAGGCTGAGCAAGTATTTGGCAAAACTTTTGAGTAAGAATTCCAGAAGAACTTAATAGATAAAATGTTACATTAAGAAAAAACAGAACAGTCAGTGAATACCTATTAGAAAGGAGCATTCTTCTGAAAGAACTATTGGAGTCAATTTTTTAGGGGCATGGGAGAATTCATGCCAACGTATGTAGCCATGGAATAGATGTCTATCCTAATGCACCAGTGGTATAATGAATAATACCGAGTATGCGACAATACCCTGCATTTTATTTAAGGCATTGAGGAATAAAGGCCTCCATGATGAAAATTCAATTCTCCTTGGCATTAATTATAACTGACTCCAGGTGCTAAGAAACCTTCTTGTATGAGTGGAAGGAAACTGTACGCTTGGGCTACAACAATTTGGGATCTAGGATGCAAATATAACTTTTCAATGATTATAACGTGCAGAGGAGGATGAAAAAAGTTCATTTTATTTGTTTGTTAAATGGTAAAAAATCAAATCATCATATTGCCATAAGAAGAGGTTGGGAGTATAATAAAGTAAATGTTAAGACCGTGGAAAAATTCCAACGAAAAGCCTTAAGTCTCCAAACTAAAACAGAAATAGAAATTATCTGTCCAATATTTCGCCCATTCAGGCATCCTCAGGGTAGAAAGAGAATAACAGCAAAACAAAACATGAATAATGCACTCAAGAAACATCCCACCACCTCCAAGGTCTCCTGCATTATTCATGTTTTGTTTTGCTGTTATTCTCTTTCTACCCTCAGGATACCTGAATGGGGGAAATATTGGATAGATAATTTCTATTTCTGTTTTAGTTTGGAGATTTAAGGCTTTTCGTTGGAATTTTTCCAACTTTTTACTTTTCAATAATAATAAAGTAAAATTAAATTAGTGTTAAATAAAATAATCCTTCTGTACTTCCGTTGACTCTTCGATTTCTTCCTTTATTCCTCAATACATGGGTGTACCGCAAGGCAGTGTTTTAAGCCCCATTCTCTATTCTGTATACACCTCTGATATTCCAGCGCACCCTTGCACCAACAGCTATACCTTCGCAGATGATACAGCCATTATTTCTTCTCACAGAGATCCAAACCTAGCATCTGTAGCTCTTCAAAATCATTTATTTGATTTAGAAAAGTGGTTCTATAAATGGCAAATCAAAATAAACGCCTCAAAATCTAGCCATGTAAGCTTCTCTCTATGCAAAGCTTTGTGTCCAGCAGTCAAAATTGACAACAACGAAGCACCTACCAAAAATTATGTACCATATCTCGGCCTATACTTGGAAAAAAGACTTACATGGAACGTACATAAAAAATTAACAATACAAGAACTGATTAGACGCTACTTATACCTGAGAGTGACTTTTATTTAGATTGAAACAAGAGAATAAAATTGTTTTATTAAGTAAAATACTTTTTTTTTTATCCCACAGGATGGACCCTACGGCATCAACATATCCTCCAGTGGTTCAAACAACCTTTAAAAAGTGGGTACCCGTTACTGGGAAAAATCTGGAGTTTGAGCTTATGAAACAAATCACCTCCCTACACAAACGTTGGCTTATATACAGTACAGTCTCTACCTTGTACTGAGCATTTCATCGGTTGAGAGGTCCAGTTTTTTTTGTGTATGGAAATTATTTTTTCTCTTTGACTTATAAATATGCAATAAATCATTATTGCAACGACAAAATTGACAACGACGAAGTACCTTCCAAAAATTATGTACATTATCTCGGACTATACTTGGGCAAAAGACTTACATGGAACGTACATACAAAATTAAAAAGACAAGAACTGACTAGACGGTACAAACAACTATCACATCTTCTGGACTACAGATCTTCACTTGACTTGAGGAACAAACGACTTATCTATAACAGTATACTAAAACCTATTTGGACATATGGAGCAGAACTTTGGGGTTCAGCAAAAAAAGTTCACATACACAAGATTCAAATAACACAATCCAAAATTCTCAGAAAAATTCTTAATGCACCGTGGTATGTTTCGAATCACACAATACACAATGACATGAACATTCCTACTATAAAATCATATATTCATAACAAATACATAACATTCCACTTATCGACACAATATCACCCAAACCCACTCGTTCTTCCGCTTTTCTACACCCTGTTACATGGACTTAATAAAAAAAGATTAAAAAGACATTGGCCGAGAGACCTACTGAACAATTGATATTTTTTTCTTTCAAAATAATTTGATAATCATGTACAAAACCGAAGAGAAAGACACTTCGATCAGATTGCCAGGTGCAAATGAAAATTAAATAATAATAAATAAAATTAAATTAAATTAGTGTCAACCCCCCACCCCCGATCAAACTAGCCCTGAAGAAGGCCTGCAATGTGGGTTGAAACGATGGCTTACCAATAAAAAGTTCTCCCTATATAAGAGACTTTTCTTGACTTCTACTTGGACCATTTTCTTCCTTATATATACAAGGTCAACTAATATTCAACATAAAACAAATTAAGTGTAATATATACTTAATAAATATTTATATAATACTTATAATTAAAATATAAAAATATTTATTGAAACATAACGAAAGGTTAATTACTTGTTATAAGATCCATATGTTTGGCTATAAGAATTATTTGCATCTACACTATCAGTTTTTCCATCCATCCAAACCTTTCATCCATTTCTTCAAATTTCTTTCATTATATGTTGAAGAAATTGGTCCGGGTAGAGGTCACTGAATGAATTTCTCGTGTAATTTAAGAAAATCTTTATTGATAGCCAACGTTTCGACCTACGTTGTAGGTCTTCTTCAGGGCTATATGCAAAATACAGACAATATAAGAAAATGGTACAAATATATTAAAACATTTTAAATATAAATAAACCAAAAGAAGGTGAATATAGGCAAAAAAAAAATGATTAAGATGTACAGTAAGGTAATTATGAAGGTTAAAATGTATCAGTGTATACTATAAACTACGAAGTGCCTAAAAGGTAGTAACCCACATCATGAAGAAAGTAATAATAAAACAGAAAGTGTTGACAGTTAACAAAAATTAAGGTATTACAAATAAAAAATAAAAACTGAATATAAAATAGGAATGTGAAATGATAAAAATGATATGGGTAAATAATTCATGGGTAGAAAGTGAAAAGAATTACGCACTAAAAATTATAGGTAATAAAAAAGTAAGAAGTAAAAAGTAAGACTGTAGGTCGAAACGTCGGCACATAATATAAGTACTTCACTTATTCTGTGTTCTTATTGACTGCACCCCCTAACTATCTCCTTTACATTAGATCATCCTATCAACTATTTTCATCTCATATAATTTTTACTGCGTAATTCTTATCACTTTCTACATTTACCCATATCATTTTTATCATTTCACATTCCTATTTTATATTCAGTTTTTATTTTTTATCTATAATACCTTAATTTTTTTTTCTGTCAACACTTTCTGTTTTATTATTATTTTCTTCATGATGTGGGTAACTACCTTTTTGGCACTTCGTAGTTTATAGTATACTCTCATATATTTTAACCTTCATAATTACCTTACTGTAAATCTTTATCATTTTTTTTTTGCCTGTATTCACCTTCTTTTGGTTTATTTATATTTAAAATGTTTCAATATATTTGTACCATTTTCTTATATTGTCTGTATTTTGCATATAGCCCTGAAGAAGACCTACAACGTAGGTCGAAACGTTGGCTATCAATAAAGATTTTCTCAAATTACACGAGAAATTCATTCAGTGACCTCTACCCGGACCAATTTCTTCAACATACATTATCAAGGTCAACCATTATCATTCAATATTCTTTCATTATATTGCTTCATTGATCTCTTAAAAACTAAAAGAATTTGAAAATAATCTAAAACAACAAAATAAAAATCTAATTATCACATACTGGAATGTTGGTTGGTTATTACTGGTATAAATTTGGTACATATGAGGCGTGAATATGCAAAAAGGGATAAATCCATATTTAATTATTTTTATGTTTTTCACAAATTTAGTGTCCTCTATGCGGTGGTTCATGGTTCACCATTCAAAACATGCCAAAGCCAATCTAATTTTTCTAAAAAAAAATGTCTCAAATAAATAATCATTTCATAATAACCTGAATTATGCATATGTTTGTTTCCAGAAAATTTTTTAAATTTGGATTTATTCCCTTTTGCATCTCAATGCCTCATATATTATTGATATTCATTTTAGTATAAATAATACTAAAAAAAAATTATTACAGGGTAATGAATAAAACTTAGTGATTTTAAGATAAGATAGAATAAAATGAAAAATATGAATAAAAAACATAAATAAAAACTTATATAAGAAAAATAAGAGAAAATAAAAAGGAGGAGATAACTGTATTCAAAATGTCTACTTAATCCTATAATCTATTTTATATATCATTCTTCAGTAAAATGCAGAACTTTCAAATATATGAAGTATTGTTAAGCTCTTGTTATACTTCTCACATGTTGGCTGATTTCCTTCAGTGATTGTAGGTAAGCCTTGCAAGTCCAATCCTTAGCTGTGTAAGGATATTGTAATGTTTATCATAACCAATAAAAATAATAATTTATTTTATTTTTATATGATATAATTTTTTAAATATTTTATTTGAAAAAAAAAGATATGGCCAGGACCGGGACCTACACCTCTACGCCTCAACCATCCTGGCTTCGCTTCAACCATCCCCTCTTTTCACTTCATTTCAAATAAAATATTTAAATAAATGTAATAAGTCAAAAACTGTTAATAATAATTATTCTTATTAATGAAGATGGTCTGAAGCCTACTTTTGTAATAACTATTTCCATACTTTTTGTTGTACTAATGTCTTCAGAAAAGACACAGAGAAGTGCTGGCACATAGAACAGGCAAAAATAAGCCACTATTGAGAAAGGCATAGAAATAAATGTTTTCTTAAATAATTTAGAGGTGTTGGAAGGCATTATAATTAAGATGAAAAAAATTTATTTGAAGTTCCTGAATTAGCAAAAAATCATCGCTAAGCACTAGTAACTGTTTTTCGTGTTGTCTACAATTATTTATTTTTTCCTGTTGTGCTTTTTGTAGTTTGGTGAGTGTATGTGTATCGGCCTTCAACTCTGTTCCTCAAAAGGAAATTTGGAAGGCATTAATGGCCAAGAATGTTCCATCAGGCCTTATCAAGGCAATCAAATCTTGCTAACAAAAACCTAAGGAAATAGTGAGTGTTAATGGCACTGAATCCAAGAGCTTTCCCATGGACAAAGGAGTAAAACAAGGAGAATGTCTCAGCCCACTACACTTTATAATCTTCATGGATGAAATCATAAAAATATGTAAAAGAAGAACTGCGAGAACTAAAATTGGGCATTGGAATATGCGGACCATACTAGCACAAGTGGTAGTATATGCTGACGATATAGCCCTGATCTCAGACACTTCCGAAAATCTGCAGCGGACGATAACAGAATGAGAAGCAGAGCTTGCCAGGAAAGGCATGATCATAAATGTCAATAAAAGTAAAATATTGCAAGTGGGAAGAAATCCTGAAGATATACATATTGTATGCAATGAACAAGAAATAGAAGTCGTAGAGGAATTCACACACCTGGGCACAATGATTTGCAGAAATGGGAAAGTAGAACAAGAGATTTCGAAGAGGATTAAAAAAGCAAATAATGTTTACTACCAGATCTGCAACACTATTGTAGGCAAAAGAGAAGTAGGAAAGGACGTGAAACTCCATGTAATCAAAAGTGTATCTTTGCCAGTTCTATTATATGGGGCTGAGAGTTGGATACTCCTAGATAAAGACTGGAGTCGTTTAACAGCTGGCAAAATGAAATTTCTCAGACGAGTAACTTCCAGGACAAGAAGAGATAGGATCCGAAACTATTAGAGAGGAGCTACGCATTTCCTCTCTGAAAGAAACCCTGGAGAAGTGTCAGCTCAAATGGTTTGGGCATACCCACAGAATGAGCTAAGACAGGGATCCAAGAAAGTTAATGGAAGCCAAACCCAGCCAAACTAGGCCAAGAGGGAGACCAAGACAGACGTACTCCAACTACATTTCCAAGTTGGGACAAGCAAGAGGGAAGAACATGCAGGATCTAAGGATTATGGCGAGAGGTAGAGACAGGTGGAGATCCTGGGTTGATGCGGTACCTCGACGCTGAAAGGTACAAGAGGAAGAAGAAAAGAAGAAATAAATGACGAGGCTGAGATTACTGTTGATGAACCATGCGCTAATCATGTGAAACAAGAAGAGAAGTTATGCTCAGATGAAGTTGAAGAACCATGCATCGATTGTCTGAAACAAGAAGAGGTGCTCATCTCAGATGAAGCCCTGTAGATGACCTACAAGGTCGAAACGTCGGCACAAATATAAATAAGTCTTCACTTATTTGGTGTTTTCTTGACTGCACCCTCCCCCCCCAACTATCTCCATTCTACATTATATCATCCAGTCAACTATTTTCATCTCTAACAATTAATATGTAATTGGAAACAGAAAATATAGTTCAGAACCTCGTCAAGATGAAAAGATTTGAGAAAAAAATTACCTTAGATAATAAAAAGAGTGTTTGGATAAATTTCTTAAATTGAATCATCTAATAATTTAGGACAACTATGGATAAAATAAATTTAAAAAAAAAATTAAGTAGTTTTTGATCATGATGAAAATACAAGTTAAAAAATTGTGGAATTTAAAAAAAGAAATTATGTAAAATACTGGACTATAAATCTTCAATTTTTCATAAAAATGGGGGGAAAAAAACATAATCCAGTGAACATATATGTTCTTAATTTATTAAAATGACGTTTCGACAAATTGATGTAATTTTCAAATCTTTTAACAATTCTTTTGCCTTAATTCATAATCATATATAACCTAAAAAAAATATAAGTCATAAAAATCATCAAATGCATTTTTAATGTCTAACAATTTTTTGTAACGTATATATTTTCTTGGGGATCAGCTTTCCACCATGGCCAATTTTTAATATGGCGGATAGCTGATCCCAAGAAAATATATACATTAAAAAAAATTGTTAGACATTAAAAATGCATATGAGGAGATTTGTGACTTATAGCTTTTTTAAGTTATATATGATTATTAATTGATGCAAAAGAATTGTTAAAAAGATTTGAAAATGATATCAATTTGTCGAAACGTCCTTTTAATAAATTAAGAACATATACAGACTGGATTATGTTTTTTTTCCCCATTTCTATAAAAAATTGAACATTGTGGAAATAAACATGCCAAGATTCAAACCCCATTTATTAAATCATTATCTATGGAGAATGAGTCAGTTTACGGTCCCAAGCCTGGATAAAGGAGAAGGGTTGGTTCAATGGGCTAACTACCCACCAACCGGCAAAAACCTAAAGTTCAGGAAACAACACACAGCCTCAATTGGATGTGGTGGAGGAGGCCAGGATTCTTGCAAGACAGCAGAACCAGAATAATAATGCATACAGAAACACAATTCAGTTCATGGGGGTATGATTTTTTTTTTTTTAATAGTTCATTTGGTGATTTTTTAGATAAAAATGAAATACTTTGAAAAAAATGTGGAGTATTTTCCACTGAAAGGCACTCTGTTATGTTAAGACACAAGACATTGGTTTTTAACAGATTTAGATATTAAAATTAATATCGATGATAATTGTTGACCTATGATAATGTATGTTGAAGAAATTGGTCCGGGTAGAGGTCACTGAATGAAATTCTTAAGTAATTTGAGAAAATCTTTATTGATAGCCAACGTTTCGACCTACGCTGTAGGTCTTCTTCAGGGCTATATGCAAAATACAGACAATATAAGAAAACGTTACAAATATATTAAAACATTTTAAATATAAATAAACAAAAGCAAGGTGAATACAGTCAAAAAAATTGATAAAGATGTACAGTAAGGTAATTATGAAGGTTAAAATGTATAAGTGTATACTATAAAAAAAAATTAAAGATGGCACTTAGTAGTTTATAGTATACACTTATACATTTTAACCTTCATAATTACCTTACTGTACATCTTTATCAATTTTTTTGCCTGTATTCACCTTCTTTTGGTTTATCTATATTTAAAATGTTTTAATATATTTGTACCGTTTTCTTATATTGCCTGTATTTTGCATATAGCCCTGAAGAAGACCTACAGCGTAGGTCGAAACGTTGGCTATCAATAAAGATTTTCTCAAATTACTTGAGAATTTCATTCAGTGACTTCTACCCGGACCAATTTCTTCAAGATAAAATTAATATCACTCGAGGTGATTCTAATTATAATTAGTAGGGGTAAGAAGTATAGTTTTTTTAAACTATACTACAAAAATCTAGGAAAGTTCTTGGATTCAGTACATGGCAGAAACTGTGCTTTTTCTAGTGCAATGATTATGCAGGTAGGCAATTTGTCTGAGATGATGCTCAATCACGCTATTAAGGAACCCCAAGCGGCTGGGTGTGCACCAGGAGGGTCTGTAGATCCTACAGCGTCCAAACAAGGCTGTTAATGGATTAAATAATTTATCTGTCAGTCGGCTTTAAACCCATGACTTTAGGTATTTGTTCCGCAGGTTGTCACTTCGAGTTGAGTTACAACAGGTTTAAACTGTTCATTAGTTTCATCTTTAATATTTTATTAAGATACAAGTTGTCATGAGCTTTAGTATGGAAAAGGGAATGTAATTGTGGGAAGTGTGTATACTTCATAATCATTCCTTCTAGAAACATTCCAACAAACATATATCATCTATATGTTAGAGAAGAATTGGTTGACTCTAACTTCTTATGTAAGGAAGAAATAGTTGGGGGTGCAGTCAATAAAAACACCTTAATAAGTGTATACCTATTTATTGTATGCCGATGTTTCGGCCTACAATGTAGGCCATCTTCAGGGCTATGAGAGAGAAACAAACAGAACAAAAATATATGATATATGATGAAATAGTGAATAGATATGATGATTAAAGATAACGAATATTAAAGCGGTTACAGAATATAATAAAATTAAAGCAGTGACAGATAATAATAAAATTACAGATGATGAACAGAAATTAAAATAGTGACAGATATAATAATTAAAGAAAACGAATATAAAACACAGAAAATAAATTTCAGAAAGGATAAAATGTAAACATAATATAAAGGGAAAGAAAAATGAGGAGGTAAACAGAAATATCATATCTATTCACTATTTCGTCATATCTAGTTACTATTTTAATTTTCTACATTACATGTCACCATATTCTTGTTACTGCAACGTTTTTTATATATTTTTTCTGTTTGTTTCTCTCTCATAGCCCTAAAGATGGCCTACATTGTAGGCCAAAACGTCGGCACACAATAAATAGGTATGCACTTATTAAGGTGTTTTTATTGACTGCACCCCCAACTATTTCTTTCTTACATATATCATCTATACTTCAAAATGTTAGTTGGAACTTTTATTTATTGATAAAATGATTATAAAAATCTATTTACTCATTATCCATAATTATTTTCGTTTTCATTACTTGTATTTTTGGAAAATATTAAAGACAACCTGTGGGACAGATACCCATCTTTGATATAAGGTAGAGTCAGAAGCATTGAAAAAAATTACAAGAGTTCTGATAAATATTATCCTGTGTAAATTTGATATAACTTCAAAGTGCAACCATTGAGGGACCTCATAGATTATACCCAGTGAAAGTTATGGCTGGGTCGCCATGCTGAAGGTCCTGAGTTCAAATCCAGCTTGATGGCACTTTTATTTAATCTGATAGCGGCTGGAGGTAGTTCCTAAGGGATCTAGGGTCCTTCTGGGGCTCATTCAGCCTCCTTAAGTGTGTGCAAAATAAGTGGATAAAATCTGAGCATGATCTAAGACAAATCACCTATCTGCACAACGGTTGTCCAAGACAATCCATGGGTGTCCGTGGTACAGATCAAGGTTTAAAGATGTAACCGATTTAATTTAAAATTGCTTAGGCTGTTGGCAGCTATTTCGAATGCCCATACTTTCGCTCAAGAGATACATAAACCTTTTACACAAGGAAATGAAAGGGCCGACAAATTGGCGAAGAAAGGAGCAGTTATCACTCTAATTGGACCAGAACCATGGTGCGGTGTTCCCCTTCCCCTGGCTAAGGATATAATTAACAAACTAGCCATGAGGAACATAAAAACACGTTGGGATAGAGCCAAGATAATGCATACTAAACTTTTTATAAAGGATCCCAATGATAAAATCAAGAAAGAAACCGCTCACATGTCGAGAACCGACCTCAAAAGTATGGTTGAAACCATCATTGGGCATTGTAAACTCAGGAAACACATGCTTCGCTTGGGCATTGAACAAGAACCTCGGTGCAGATGGTGCACAGAGGAGGACGAAACCCCCTGGCACGTTCTCTTTGAATGTATAGCACTAAGTCGAAAGAGGACATTTGACCTTGGCCCTGCAGGACACAAGGAACTCCAAGAACTGAGATTTAAAGACTATCTACAATTTCTCAGAAGTCTAGACCTAGGTTAGGGATCTTTAGGACTCAAGCACAATGGGCCTTTTTAGGCCCAAGTGCACGGTAATAAACAAGAGTCACCCATAAATAATAATACATAAACCTTTTAAGTTAAGATTGGGGGGGCCTTACTTTAATTTAATTATGGCAGCTTCAATTAGATGACATCATTACCTGCTAGCTCAAGAGATATGAATCTTCAGTGAAAATAATAAAATGATAACAATAACTAATGGCAAATCTTTACCTGCAACTTCCTAATTGGTAATTTTAAATTGAATAAGAGTTGATTATTTTAATAATTCCACTGGTTACGAATATTATAGAGAACTCAAAGTAGTTAATTACACGAATTCCGAAAGAAATTACTACTATGGTGCATGAATTAATGGGGCTATGGTACTTAAGACATTTTAAGTTTTATTCGACATTTTTCTTTTTAAAAAATATAAAAACAAACATTTGAATGAAATATTTAAATGAAACTTTTTGGATGCATTTCTCGCGCAACACGGAGATCCCACAAATTGGTGGAGGGTTGAAAATTTAGGTTTCTCAACATTTATAATTATATGACATTTTGCATTTAATCACATTTCTTTTCCAAAATTTGTGATATTATTTTTAAAAATATAATGTGTGTACAACTATATAAATATATCGTAATAAACACATGTATATAAAACGCAGATTCTTATCATAAAATTTCTGAAGAAAACTTTTTTAAATATAGAGCAATCGTTGAAAGCCGCGATTACACATTTTTTTAAAAAAATATAAATGGTTTGTTACTATTAAATTTTGCCCAACGTATCACCAGAGTCCATTGTGAAACTGTTATCAAAGTAAAAATTTTTATCACATGAAACTTTTGTACCATAAGTTTTTCTTATGGTATAAAGTTTATTTTAAAAAACTGATATTAATTAATTTAGGCCAAATTGTATAAATTTCCCCAGTTCTTACTTTCGTTGGTTCCACAGTTCAATTCTAATAAAACCGTTGGATGATGAGGTCTGGAACTTTCTAGACATTCATCAATATTTGTGTTAGAAGATGATGGCTTTAATATAAAATGTTGTATCACTAAAAATTCTCATTGTAAATTAACACAACTAATTTCTTAACAGTTCTAAAGATAAAAAATATGCTATAATTTCATATGTAAAAAAAAAATTGAGAAAATGTCTACCTGTAGGCCTCAGTTCTGCGATTGCGCAGGCCGTGGTGTTAGTGAAGGAAGGTTTCTCATTAAAGGTTTTTCTGCTCGGAGAATGTTTTTGTCAACTTTGTTGTTATTTTGTGGGTTTAATTAATGTTATTACTAATTAACTGATAAAGACAGATGCTAATGGTATCTAGCTGAATTTATAACCATAATTCGATAAAATGGAGCTCGGTGATGAAGTCAGTGTTAAAATAAAGGTAAGCTTTTTCTTATGTTGCTCCAAACGTCTGTTACTCATTTTACAGATCTTATACCATGTTTTAATTTGCATAACTTGTTGTTTATTTGATTTATAAAGAATAGTTTTTTTTTCTAAATAAGAGTTAGTATAAGTTCGAACTTGTGCATTTGGAACAGCATTGAATACTTCTCTCTTCTATTATCCATGAAGCTGTTATTTCATCTTTAGTTTTATTGTTATGAGAAACAGAGTGATATTGTTTAATTACTGTTTTTCTGATTATAAAGCTCTTTTATTGCATTAAAATAAAGAAATAAATGGATATAAACTGGATAGTAGTGTAACTTTATGAAATATTTAAAGAAAGTTGGCTAAAAACAATTTACATTATTTCTACTTTGTCAAATTATATATAGTAATGGACGGTGTAATATTTTTTCCAAACTATATTTAGCACATACCTCTCATTTTGAAATAGATGATATTGCTGATAATCTTGACCAAGGAACTGATATGTCCTTATCACTTTAACATGCAAATTGTTCTGCCCCCTCACTTGGCTACTACAATACAATCTGAATCAAAATAGTTTTCAACTTTTATATTTAGATAAATCTATCAAATATTTGTATTATATTTATATGGCAATATTAATTTAAATATAATGAGGAATTATTATACTCTATTTTAATTAATTATTGCATTTATTTTAGAGTGCCATCAGGGCAAGGTTGAAAGAACTCGGCATCGTCTGGGGTAAGTAATTTATATCTTTTTATTTTCTGTTTATTTAAAATAATATAATTTTTTTTTAAATAAATCTATATTTACTGTATAGACCGGGAGTTACCTGATTACGTGATGGTGTTGATCGCCAATAAGAAGTCCAAAGAGCAGATGGAAAAAGATCTGACGATATTTCTGGGATCTCACACGACTGGATTCACTGCTTGGTTGCACAATGTCCTTAAGAAACTAGAGGAGTGCACGACATATCGGGGTGAGTCCGTGATATAATTTTGTTTACTTCAGGACAATTATCTCAATATTTCATTTATATTATTTATTAAATAATTATAAATTATAATTTATTTTTTTATAAGTGATATACACTTTTATCTTCTTCTTGTCATATGCTTCTATTATTTCACCTGTTAATAAATTTAAGTATTATTTTTACCTTATTATTATTGTAGATTTGTTTCAAAATTTAGCTATTTTTACTAAAAAAGTTTATACTAATAGGAAATTCAAATAACACACTTGTTTTATATGATGCATAATCATCTGAATGTTTTATACGACATAACTTATTTTGTTACTGGGTTCTTGCAAGTCTGAAGATTAATGTTTCATCCTGTTTAATTGGTTAGTTAGTACTTATTATTGAAGTGAAGAGGTTCTACTGGGCTATTTTCAGAATATTTAGTAGATTATTTATTATCGTTAAGATAATTGTTTTAATAGTTTTATTATGATTCATTTATAAAAGAAATAATCTATCAATTTATTTTATGTTGACAACCAAAGGCAGCTTTCATGTATTTTCATAACGAACTAATATCAGTTCCACAGGTTGTCACTTTGAGTTATGTTACAAGTTTTAACTGTTTATTCATTTCTTTTTTAATACAGTTGGTCAAAAAATTATTCATACCAAGTTTATCTGTGAAAATATTTTTAATTATTATATAATTAATATAATAAATTATAATAACAAACAACATTCCACATAATTTTTGTGCAACTTTAGGAAGTCGGAAAATTGTGTAATTTAATTAACATCAAAACTTCAAATTTTATAGGCAAACAAATTATTCATATACTGACACTAGTCTTATATGTAATAACTTGTATGTAATAACAAAACAAAATATGTTATCAGCTCAATGTTCACTAACCCCTAATCCTTATTTCTTAAGTTAACAAATGTACTCGTTTAATCCAGTATTGAAAAACAATTCCACGAAGATGGGTCGTAATCTAAAGAATTAAGTAATTGTTGTAAAAATGAAATTGTTAAATTATTTTGACAAGGGTTGAGTTACTGATGTATTGGAAAAAAGGTGGGATATTCTCTTGCGACCGTGCAATATATTATTAAAAAGTTTAAAAGTGGATCTGTCGGCAATAAAAAACACACAGGCAGAAAACAGTTGCTTACAGTGCGTGAATCCCGTGAAATCGCGAAAAAAGGCGCCAAAAAATCCAAAAATGAGTCTTTGTGATCTAGCAACACACATCGCATCCTCTATTGGAAAGACTGTTACACTCCAAACAGTGAGAAACCTGCTGCATGAAGCAGGATATAGAGGTAGAGCGGCTAGAAAGAAGCCCTTCATAAATGAAACAAACCAAAAGAAAAGATTGGAATTTTCTCGGAGGTATGTGAACAAACCACTTTTATTTTGGAAAAATGTATTGTATTTTGACAAAAGTAAATTCAATATATTTGGATCAGATGGAAGAAGATTTGTTTGGAGGAAAAAAGGGAAAGCTTTTGAAGCCAAAAACCTACAACCTACTGTAAAGCATGGTTGCGGTAACGTCATGGTTTGGGGTTGTATGAGCGCCAGTGGGGTAGGCGAACTTGCAATAATCGATGAAATCATGAATGCTGAAAAGTATGTGGATGTGTTGCGAGGTAATTTAAGAAAAAGTGTGCAAAAGTTAGGAATCAAGGCGACTATTTGTTTCAGCAGGATACCACAGCCAAGCACACAGCCAAGAAAACAAAATAATGGCTGTTGTAAAACGTTTGCCAAATGCTGCCAACACCGCCTCAATCACCAGATCTTAACCCTATCGAAATTTTATGGGCACTATTAGAATTAAAAATTCGAAAATATTTGAGTTTTTCACAAAAAAAGTTAATATGCCATCTTAAAAAAGCTTGGACAGAAATTGACTCTCAGGAGACTAACAATCTGGTAGAATCAATGCCCAGAAGACTTCAAGCAGTGATAAATGCCAAAGGATTTCCAACGAAGTACTGAAAAGATTTTAGGAGGACTTTTGTTTCTGTTGAGTGGGTGTATGAATAATTTCTTGACCTATTGTATAAGACTAGTGTCAGTATATGAATAATTTGTTATTTTAATTATCTTGTTTTTGTAACTAGAGTGCATCTTTATTAGTCAATCATCCACGTGAGTAAATTATTTTGGGACATGTTTTTTGTATGTAAAATTATGTATTTATTTGATTTGTCTTTTAATTTTTAGGTTGAAAATGTACAAAATTATATAAAAAAATTTTTAGAGAATATTTTTAAAATTAAATAATGTTAAAGGACTTAAAAATGATGTAAATTGAAAATGACATGGAATTGTTGAAACGTTTTTAGAATAAAGAAAAATAATATATGACTGGAAAAGGTTTTAATTTACTCACTTGAATGATTGACTAATGAATAATTTGTTTGCCTATAAAATTTGAAGTTTTGATGTTAATTAAGTTACACAATTTTCTAATTTCCTAAAGTTGCATAAAAGTAATGTGGAATATTTTTGTTATTAGGATCCGATGTTATTTCTTGTTTAAAAAAAATAATTAAAAATATTTTCACAGATAAACTAGGTTTATGAATAATTTTTTGAACTGTATTCCCCAAAAATACAAATTATTGTGAGCTTTAGTATGGTGCAATGTATGTAATTACGGGAAACGTGTATATTTCGGTAATAATTTCTTAATGAAAAATGTTTCAACATACATATAACATCTTTACTTTGAAATCTTACACTCTTTTCTCCATACTTTAGTTCACGACAATTTGTATTTTTGGAGAGTATTAAAAAGGAAATAAATGAAAAGTTACAACTTGTGAGCCTACTCGAAGCGACGACCTTGCAACTGATACCAAAAGCACAATGCAGAATAACCTTCCCGGTTATTTATATTATTATTATTATATTATTATTATTATTTATACTATTTATATCATAGTTGTTACCATAGTGACATTATCAGAAACATTCAAATGAATGACATTCGATGCACATCTTTTACAAATTCATAATTTTTATAATGTATTTTTGTTAAATTTATGATTAGACTATTTTACAACATCCTTTTGTCATAATATTAAAAGGATTATGACAATTTGTAATTTTGGAGAATATTAAAAAGGAAACAAATAAACAGATTAAACTTGTCGTAACTCATCTCAATAGGTCAACCTTCGGAAGTGATACTAATAGTTTTAGTCAGTATTATGCTGAGCTGTGAATACAAGATTTAATTTAAATATCCAAAATTACCATGATTATTATTTTTTTAACTTGTTAATTTTAATTAATCGTTCTAAAGGACTTACCAAAAAGAAAGAGGAAGAGAAGAAGTCAAAGTCCAAACGCAGGCCGTCGGAAGAGAATCATCAAGAATCCAAAAAACTAAAAGGAAATGATGTCGAGTGCGATAACGACGGAAACCTGAATGCAACCAGTGATTCGGGATCCGAAAACACCGTTCCTAATCATCATTCGCCAGGTACCTAATATTTTTTGTTGTCAATTTAATTTTGGACATTTTGGTTTATTCATTTAATCCACTTTTAAGAAATTATCGTTCTCGAATTATAATAATCTAGTTCCGATATACATTTTTCTAGAATATAGGAAATACTTATAGTTTGATGATTATAAATTATTATTTTTCTTCTAAAAATTGGACTTGTTTAGTATTATGATGTTTTTGCTCTGAAATCATTTTAATTGCTGAGCATCTTTTTATTCTATTCTATTTCAATAATTACTGTTACAAGAAGTACAGTGTGGAATATGATTTTATTGTGTGGGTATATATTTATATATATATATATATATATATATATATATATATATATATATATATAAATAAAAAAATAAGGGGGGGCTGAGCGAGCTTTGAAACTTGCGAGAGGTAATCGGGAATTAAGCTATGTCGAGTGTCGAAACACTTTGATGGTTGACTCCAACTGGAGAAAACCACTATGTCCAAGATTCTGCTAATGGTTATCTTGCCTTAAACAGGAATTAGTGTATTACCTCAAGGCCGTTCCTGTTCTTCTATTGGGAATTACATCATGCGTTTCCAGGACATTAATAGGGGCGAATGGTTTTCTGAAGAGATATAGATCCTTCTGCACAATCCTTGGATCTATACCAATTCGAGAACCAAAGAAATAAAATATATATATATATATTTTTTTTTTTTTTTTAATTTTGAAGAGAAAAGATTATGTCTAGGCCGGGATATTTAGGTAATTAAAAAGAACCGTAAATAAAAAATATATATATAGTAATAAAAAAAAAATAGATAAAATACATATATCACTTCAAAAGAACAACGTCACAATTTAAAAAGCCTAATTTTCTAATAAAAGTATTTGAAAGTTCCATGTGAGTTAAAAATATATAAACATAACAATTTTGGGTATTGGTAAAGCAGAACATCCATATTGTAATGATGGTTTTGAAATTATTTTATTAACTATTAGAAAGTTTTTAAAACTTTTTCAATTTTGAATTATGTCATAAGTTCAAGCATGATATAACTCGAAAGGTGACTTTTTTAAAAATGACATTTAGAAAGTGGAATATCAGATATGTTGTTCCTGAATTAAAAAGTTTTAATTAATACAATTGCTACTGAAGGCTTATCTCAAAAATGATAAATTTTGAGTTATGTTAGAGAAGAATTGGTCGACTGTAACTTCTAATATAAGGAAGAAATAGTTGGGGGTGCAGTCAATAAAAACACCTTAATAAGTTTAACTTATTTATTGTGTGCCGACGTTTCAGCCTACAATGTAGGCCATCTTCAGGGCAAGTATACCGAAACGTCGGCACACAATAAATAAGTTACACTTATTAAGGTGTTTTTATTGACTGCACCCCCAACTATTTCTTCCTTATATTAAATTTTGAGTTATGTTGTTCTTTTGAAGGAGCGATGTATGCATTTATGTATATTATATGTATGTTGTTTTATCGAACGATAAATGAGATCATAACTTAGTTCATTTCTTATACATCATAAATAATTAGTTATATTTTCTTTATCATATGACATCATTATTCATCCACTTTCCTGTGGATATTATAAACTTCTAATCAAAATATAGCGGGATTATTATTTATGCTAGTTTAAACTTTGAAGTCGAAGTTGTTTTTTTCGGTACATCGTTTTGCTCAATACGAAACGAATTTGATGAAATATAGATAAGTTTTGGTTTTATGAAGGCTAGATTTATTGAGAAGTGTTGTGTTAAATTAGTTGTGATTAACAGTGCCTATTTTTAATGTAGTGAGAATTGATGAAGGCCTGGATTCGGATGTTTTTGATTTCTCTGTACCTACACTAGAGCTGTCAGGTGTGTTTTTTTTTTTAAATTTTTTAATAGCTTTTTTATTTAATTTTTTTTATTTATATTATCTATGTATTGTTTATTTAATTTGTAATCATGATGTGTTAATTTTTCTTGTTATAGATATCAAATTGAGTTCATCAGTCAACAATTCCAACAGTACCGATAGGTTGAATTCTGATTTGAATAATACTGAGAAAAAGATGATGGAGAGCTTGGTTGCTGAAAGTAGATTAGAAAAAGAAGAAGAAACCGATCGACTTGTAGAAAAACCTAAACCTAAAGAGAAAATAGAAATAAGCTGGAGCGGTGAAAATTATATGGACTATTCAGCGGATACAAAGCGCTTTTCTCCCGTTAAAAGAAATGGTTCAAGAGGTAGAGGCGAAAGGAGCAAAGGCAGAAGTCAAACCGGTAACCAACATCATTTCGATCAAGGCGATCATGTTTCAGTCTTGAAGAGGACGTTGATGAAAGAGAATCTACGTAAAGGAGAAGAGAGAAGGCCTTACAGGGTTTCAAGGGGTGCTTTCACAAGAAAAAATTCCGAAGAAAGAAGAAACGGATATGACAAGAACTCCAGATTGATAGGAAAAATTCGTAATGAAAAGGTATGATCTTGACGCGATATGACATTTTGTATAAAGTTTTTATCTCCATATGGCTTATAATTATGCTTGTGCTGTAACGATTGAAAGTTGTAAGAATTGGTGCTTGTTGTTTGTTGCAAAATAAACATAACATTGAATATCTTAGCTAGTCGTGCTTTTTCTTTGGCGAAGTATTTCTCTCAATTTTATAAAATATATTTAAAATGTTATTTAAAAAAAAATATTTGTAAATTTGATGGGAACATTGATTGTGTTTTGAGTAACAAACAGTGTTGAGTTGTAAACTATTAGTGATTACCTTATTTTACCTCTTTTTTTTTTTTTTTTTGTATCACTAAATGTCATTTTATTCTGCTATGGCTAATCGGACGATGCTATTCAGCAGAAGTCCTGAAATTCGCCTATCTAGGTATAATTATTATAGGGATCTTTAATGAGTACTTGGCACCGCCATATTACGTCTCCTCCAAAAGTACGCCATAATCTAGAATTTTTCACTTCCTTTAAAAAACCCTAAGGCCACCTGCCGGGCCCAAATATTTGCGAATCCGCGATTTTGGGATTGTATATATATAAATATGTCGGTAATGACGACTCCACAGGTGAACGACCCCCTCTGTTTGATGAAAATGATTGACCACTTCAATCGCTAATACGAATAAGTCAAATTATATTTTATCAAGATATTAATTTATTAAAATATTGACGTTAGCTTCTATAAGCAGCTATCTAGGATGTGTAGTTTAATTTCTTACTCCTAATTTTTTTTTTTTTTTTTACATCACATTTTTAAAATTTATTGATCTTTAAAAGCTTTTTGTAAATTTATAGATTTTTTCTTTTCATGCTCAGTCTCAAAATGGAATGTTTTACTTACTATAAATACTGATTGTTGACTGTTATATTTATGATAGATCGAATTAATAGAATTCCGTCAGCATAATATATATATATACATATTTTTTTTTTAAGCCTGGCTTTTTGGTGGTTTATTAACTATTAAGTTTACTAAATAATTAATAAATTTTTTACTTCCATTAATTAAAAAGTTTTTATAATTTATTTTTATTAATTGTTATTTTGATGGTGATTATTTTTAAATATTTTACCGTTGTTACCTAGCAACGTATCCAGGGATTACTTTTTGATTATCCTTTTTCAAGGTTGGTCAGTTAAATTATAAATATTTTTTCATCTTCGAGAAAAAAAATCTGCTTCCAGTCAATTATTTTATTGTTTTATAAAACAAAACGTTTCGACACTATGGTGTCATTTTCAATTATTTCTTTTTCTGCATTCCTTAACTTTAAATAAAATAACAATAATTACAATACTATAAAAAATTTAACATAAATGTCCAAAAAGATAACATACTATAAGTACAAATACCTGGAAAGTCAATACTTTTAAAAATAATTTTTAAGGAGATCTCTAGTCCATAGTCAAAAATTATATTGCATTACATAACCAAACTTTGATCTTTGAACCATCTGATCCTTTTTCTTATTTTTATTAGTCATTAGACTTTAGTATAAAATAACCAATTATGTTCTAAAAACGTACATCAACAAAGTAAAATTTTAATTTTTTTTATTTTATTTAAAGTTAAGGAATGCAGAAAAAAGAAATAATTGAAAATGACACCATAGTGTCGAAACGTTTTGTTTTATAAAACAATAAAATAATTGACTGGAAGCAGATTTTTTTTCTCGAAGATGAAATTTACAATAAATCCATTTTTTTAATATTTTTTTAAATTTTCAAATCACAAATTCATTTTTTCCGACTTCTTTTGTTTTGTTTTGTATAGATTTAAAAAATAAAATAAAGTAGATAGATATAGATACAAATGCTCTTTTATTATTAAATTATTTAGTGTTTTTCTTTTTAATTTTATTTACAACTTTAGCAACCACAGCATGGTATTTTAGACCGTCTGCCGTAAGTTTGATTCAACTAATAAATAATACAAAAAAAAAAAAACCTGTACCGCTACAACCCATGAAGGGTCTAGGGTTCAGTACATGGTAGAGACTGTACTGTTTCATGGACAACGGTTCTACAAGGAGGTGATTTGTCCTAGGCCACGCTCAACCGCCAGATTTTTCCGCCTTATTTTGGATACCCTATTTTTATAATATTTTATAGAGGCTGGGTGACCCCCAGGAGGTTCCTGGATCCTGTATGATCCATCTCCCGCTGCAAACAGACTAAATAAAAGTCATGGCCTGCAGCGGGATTCGAACCAGGATTTCCAGCATTTCTGCTCAGTATTTTACCACTGAGCCACTCCCCTTCCAAAGCAAATAAATAATAACAAAACCAAAAATAAATTAAATTTGTTTTGGCACTAATAATTAAATTCTGAAATTGAAAATTTTCTATATCATATGCATTTGTTACTAAATTATATAAACCTATTAAATTCTCCCCATTCAGAATATCTATTAGTTTTTGTTTTGAGATCAGCTTATGTTTTAAGTATTTTTTTCTATACGATTTTAAGACTGGACATACTGCTAGGGAGTGAAAACTCTTTTCAATCTCGTTCAAATTACACAGTGAGTATAGCTGTATATTTCGTGAATCAAATGGTTTGTAATTTAGATTCAGAAGTTCCCCCCTACATTTCATAACTAAGCTAGTTTGTTTTGTTTTGTTGGCTAAGGTGATCTATTGTTTTATCTAAAGAGCTATAGAGGCTGTGGTGTGTGCCCTCTGACACACAAAATATAGCACTGTTTTTTAATTTAAATTTAAAAAAATGGATTGTATAGATTTGAAAAGTAAAATAAAGTATGTCTCATTCCAATATTTAAATGTTTGTACAATTATTTCAACACGGAGGATGCAGTAATATAATATTAAATTATTTTTCTAAAAAGTTATGTGGGCAATTCCATTTGTGGCTCACTCTACATTTGACGAAAAATGCGTCTTATTTTGCTTCATATTATGTACTAGCTTATGCCAGCGGCTTCGCTCGCGTGGAATTCGGCCTGCCACATAAAGTTTCGTGAAAGATCACGTGCACCCGTGCGCCTCCCCCCCCTTATAAATCCATGCTTGCTATAGCCTATGTGTTATTCTGATGTATAACCTATATTACTGTAAAGTTTCATCCAAATCCATTCAGTAGTTTTTGCGTGAAAGAAAGACAAACATACAAACAAACTTTCACATTTATAATATTAGTAAGATAATACTATGTCAATGGTTTTAGTTTGAGTATGATGATATAGTTGATTCTACAATTATCTCTCTGCAGTAAAAAATGACATCGTAAAACTTTGTGAAGTATGGCTTATTTACTAAAATGGAAATGTGATTGGCACTACATGCAAAAGGAACTAGTGTATGGGAGTGTTTTTAAACTTCAAATATCTTCGTCTCGGCAGGCTTTATAATTTTAAATTTTATCTGGGGCTGAAATATATAAAACAAACTGTTGGAAAATAATAAAATGAAGAACCGCCGTATTTAAAAATCAAATTTATTACAAAAAGAAATCGACTGATGCTAAAGCCCAAAACGTGACTGACACTACCGTCACTTTGGAATGCAAAATAATTGTATTTTTCAAGAAACCTTAGAAACTAATTTTACGGTATACAATGTAGGAACTTCATAAACCATTTTAAATATATAAAAGTGAACTAAAATATTATTTTTGAGTACAATTTAAAAAAATTGATATTTTGAATGGGGAGAATTTAATAGGTTTATATAATTTTGTAAGAAATGCAGGTCGATATAGATAATTTTTAATTTGAAAATTTAATTATTATTGTCAAAAGGAAATTAAATTTATTTTTGGTTTTGTTATTATTTGAAATATGAAATATAACAAATATAAAATATGAAAACGTAACTTACAAAATTTCAATTAACTAATACTTATAATTAAAATCTCAACTTTTTTATAAACACGAGTAATAAAATATTAATTGCAGCTTTAAAATGTAATTAAAAATTCATTTCAAAACGCGCCAGCAGTTAATGTTCATGGTGCCATCTTAAAAACGTCTGTATTACCAAAATACCAAAAAAAAATATATGAGTTGCCTTCAGTGAAAACTAAAAGTACTACAGTGTTGCCACCATACTAAAGTATTTTTACCATAAAAATAAGTAATATTTTTTTAATTCACGTTAAACTTTTACATTACATGGGAATTACCCATATATATATATATATATATATATATATATATATATATTTTTTTTTATTTTTTTTTTAGTTTGTTCCCCCATGGTTACCCCATGGAGGCACCGTTTATTAATATTAGGACATGCTCCATACTTAAGTAAGCATATTACATGTCATTACATGTGATGTTAATAATTACAGATCAATTTGGTATCATAATTTCAGAATACATTTTAGTATAATTTAACAATACAAGAAATTCAAAATTTATAGTTTGACTAAATTGATAATTTACTCGTGAAAATAAAATAAAAATTAATTTTGTAATCATAAATTATATAATGAAAAAATAAATAAATTTAACAAATATACAAATAAACAAAAATTAAAGGTTTTATAATATAAATGATGTAACTAAAAAAAAAAAAATCAAATCTTAAGTTATACATTACGATTAGCGACGGTACTTAATAAAAATGTATACACATATATTTATACTCATAACAGTTACAATTAAAAATGAAAAACCAGGTATCTGGTGAATTGCCCTTCTTATGTCCTAGAGCTGATCAAAATTTATGTCTTTTATAAATGATAATAAGTCAGTTTTAAATTTAGAAAAAATTAAATGTTCTGTCTAAGGCCAAGTCCCTCGTTTGATTATTATGTTTTTTATCAATTTAATTCTTTGTCAGTCGTATCGTGAACAGTCATATAGTACGTGTCTGAAAGTGTGGGTCTGTCCATCTTCATCACATGCGTCTGTTCTTATAATGTTAAATCTTTTCAAATACTGTTTTGTGCTTCCATCTTCTGTTAAAAATTGTGTTAATTTGAAGTCTGAACTGTGTAATTGTTGGTAATTTTCGAGTGTTATGCGAGGAATGTATCTGTGTAAGCTGGGTGATTTTGTCGATGAAGTCCATGTAGTGTTCCACTTTTTAATTGTTTTTTCTGTCAGCTGTTTCTTGAGGTAAGATATTAGGAACTTACTGTAAGAGGTCAAGAGCTCGCTGTTGGCTGCCTCTTTGGCTAAACGGTCTGCTCTTTCGTTGCCCTCATCTCCTGCATGTGCTTTAACCCATTCTATCATTACCCTCTTTAATATATATATATATATTAATTATTTTTTTTTCATTTACTAAAACAAACCTAAAATAAATAAATAAAATACCCAAAACTAAGCAGGTACTCATAGTTTAATAGGCTCAGTAGGAGGGTACAAAATAAATAATAAACTGAACTTAAATTTCTAGAATAATATCGGGGTATTTGTATTGCTACGGTAACTACTTATTATAAATACAATTATATGTACAGTTGTATAATTTGTTAAACATGAGTTTTCCCGCCGCTGACCGGACATTATTTAACTTTAGTATATTTATATTTAAAGCCTGGTTTACATCGGTATAATTAGTAGTAGAGTTCGGAGGTAGAGTGCTTATTATTCCTCTATTAAGATAATGTAAACAGGTTGTGCTATTGACGATGAAGTACTGCAGATAGTAAAGTGGATATCACCTGTGGAATAGTACACTACTATCCCACCCCCACTTCCACAATCTTACTCTACTCTAATCTACTGGTTTGTTTGTTCACTATACCAAAGTAAACAAACACAAGTTTGGTTTTAGCAGAGGATAGTGTGTCCGTCTGTGCTTCGGTCATTTTAGTCATTTCTAATTAAAGACGTGCTAGTATTGCATCCCTCACATATGTGTCCATTTTCTGAATATGCGGCTTAATTAACTTCAACACTGTTTCAAACTATCAGGTGTCATTCTCAAGCACATTTTATATTTCTCTTTAAGGATTAGCAGATGCTCCTAATTTTATCACTTCTCTTAATCCAATCCCTTCCTCAACTTCATTTAATAAAATATCTGCAGCATGCACTATATATTTTTTAACAACGAGATCGATATTTTTGCCTAACCTGCTTGTTCATTATTACGCATGTTAAATCGAACTATCCTTTCAAATTACTAGCAAACGTGAATACAGTTATTCTACGAAAATGAGCATAGAAGAGCGTTTCAGCAAAACTGCAAAGCTAGTGAACTTTACTACTAGTTATACCAATGTAAACCAGGCTTAATTAATGTATTACAGACTCATACTAAAAAAAAAAAAGTTATTAAAAAAGTAACTCCATTAAAAAAAAAATTATTCCATCTGCTATCGATACATTTTTTTAAATTGAATTTTTATTCTGTTGAGAAAATATTCATTTTGCCTTACCATTTTTATTTTGTTATTATCTTACAGTTGTGTTTTATTTTTTAATTATTGATTATTATTATTATTTTTTTTTTTTAACTTCGACATATTTTTCAGTTACTTTTAAAAAACTGCTTTAATACGATCATTGATTCGTGTTATTATTTTGAATCATATAATACATAATTTGTCTATTTTTTTCACAATATTTTTTGTCAGTAAATTTTGTTTTCTTAATATTAAAAATTATTCTACATATTCCGTCATTTATAAATTATTGTTATATTGTTTAAGAAGAATCAAGATAAGTTTTTGTAATAGCTTTCTTTTATTTCAATTTGTGTTGAATGGTATACAGAGTTAAATGTTTTATCCATGATTTTAATTTTGTTAAAGAGTTTATGTCTGGATTTATATATATATATACATATATAAACATTTGTAAGTTAATGTAGTTGTACGAAAATTTAAGGATAAGATGTTTTTAGGATATAAATTTAAGGAAGAGGTGTGGTTCAAGAGATACGGAAGTAGACAAGCTGCCAAGCCTGGTAAAGGTAACGCCGAGACCGATCCTTCCGCCAACCATGCAGCCGTCTTCAAATCTGATACTGAAAGCTGTAGCCGAGGCTCAGAAGTCTATCGCAACTTCATCGCTACCGCAACCTGATGACAAGGTAACTATTATTTTGTTTATTGATTACTAAAAATTAATAAAGATTTTGTTTAATACAGTCCTCATGTATTGTATTGTTGAAAGAATGGAAAAGGAAATGTCGGGGCATGGGTGTAAGAATAGGGGAGGAAACTTTATACAGTCTACATTTTGCTGATGATCGAGTAGTGATAGCTTCTGAGGAAGATGATCTTAATTAACGCTAAGAAAGCTAGAAGAGGAATACTTTAAATGGGGTCCAGAAATCAACAAAGAGAAGACAGAATACATGGCCTTCAATGCTTCTACATCTTCACTCTGATTAGAAAATTGGTCTCTAGATCAGAGTGCTCTCTTCAAGTATTTGGGATTATAAATAAACAGCAAGGGAACACTTGAGGCTGATATAAAGGAAAAGATCACCGATGGAAAACAGGTTAAAGGCATGGTAAAATCCGTACTGTGAAGCCCAAGTGTTTCGCAAGAAACCAAAAAGAGAATTTTTTTCCTTTTTTAAAGGTATAACCCTTTATGGTTCGGAAATGTGGGTCATTGAACCAAGAGATGCACAAAGGTTCCAGACTGCAGAAATGGATTTTTGGAGAATGGAGCGAGTAAAAAATTCTGCCATAAGAGGTGTAGTTAAAAAGGAAACGATAATGCACAAAATTGGGACCAAGCAGCTGCAGTGGTATGGTCATCTGATAAGAATGGGCCCCGATTGCGGAAAATGATATTGACTATATCCCAGAGGAGAGACCGAAAAAGCCGCCCAAGGAAAACTTGGCTGCCAGGTGCCAGTTGAAAAGGTGATGAAGCAAGAGGCTTGGCGGAGTTAGATTGGGAAGACCGAGAGTATTGGCGACAACATTTTTTGGTTTTCGGCATATGACCAATGGTTGTAAAAAAAAAACCAAAAAAGAAATGTATTGTATTGTCTGACTTAATCAGTTAGTTAATTGAAGTAATCTAAATCAGGAAAAAAAATATCTGTAGCACTGCAACCCATAAAGGGTTATGGGTTCAGTAAGTGGTAGAAACTGTTCTTTTTCTTGGACAATGGTTGGGCAGGGAGCTGTTTTGTCCTTGATCATCTCTGGCTCAAAAGCCAGATTTTAACCACTATTTTGGGTACCCACTATCAAAATTGAGTGAGCCCAG
This sequence comes from Arma custos, assembly GCA_037127475.1. Lineage (NCBI taxonomy): Eukaryota > Metazoa > Arthropoda > Insecta > Hemiptera > Pentatomidae > Arma > Arma custos. The sequence goes on from CM073759.1 coordinate 228,089,620, forward strand.
GCCGTTCCTATATCCCATAGGATCCATCTTTATGGATTAAATAAAATCTGTCTGCAGCAGGATTTGAACCTGGTACCTTTGAACCCTTTAACCTATGACCTTTGACACGGCAACTCAGCACTCTACCACTAAGCCACTCCACTATCATAGATTGAATTTATATTTTTTAAGTGCTTTACCTAGAGGCTTGGACATAGTGAGGAAGTGAAAAAAAAATTTTTTTATATACTATAAATCTATTTTGGAGGTAAAATACAGCCTCCGTTTAAAACAAAACAACTGTAATAGTTCTCATTTTATTCCATTGGCTGGTGCTCACATAAGAGATGGACGACATGTACATTTTTTACATATTGAGATAATGACCCTAATACGATAGGACAGCACCTCCCCTCTGATGGTATACTGTTTGCAGTCGTTAACAGAAACAAAATTGCTGATAACCAAACTTTGTGGTCTGTGTTACCTCTTCAATTGGTTTGTATAAATAATTTTAACTTTTGTTTCGTTAATCTTAACGGATGACCCCTATTCTCCTTTATATAGTAACGTATGAGCAAGTAATACAATTGTCAAATGAAAGTTATGGGATATTGGAACAAATATATATTTTTATATTGAATAATATTAGTTGGAGGTCAAAAAAACATTTTTGTTAATAGGAAGAATCATATATTTTAAAGCCAATGTTTCGACCCAAATTGCATGTCTTCTTCAGGGCTTATAATGGGGTCAAGAGTTGTCAGCTGACTCAACTTGTAGAAGACCTGCAATGTGAGTCGAAATGTTGGCTTTAAAATAAATAGTTCTTCCTAATTTAGAGAATTTTTTCTGATCTTCAGCGGGACCATTTCTTATACATTATTATTATTTGATATTTATAATAAATCAATTTATTATAAATATAAATATAAAAAAAAAAAAGGCTGCATCATAGTCGCGTAGTCATTCAGGCCTGTTTCCCTTTAAATAAATAAATTTTTATTTTATAATTGCACTGAAAATTTAGTTATTAATAAGTTTTATTTGTTATAATTACAATTAATCACTGAAATGATAAAGAGAAAAAAAATAAACATTGAAATCTGACCATAAAAAAAAAATTAGGAAAGTAACCAGAACAAATTATGGATGTACATATGTTTGTTTTAAAGAGAAAAGATTCGTCCTGACTGGGGTTCTAACCCGGGTCGTCTGCTTCTCTGTAGCAGTGTTCTAAACCACTGAGCTACCAGGGGTCGTATCCCAGTGAGAAAAATCCGTTCTCCTCACCGATCCTATATCCCAGTGTTCTCGCAATTTTTGTGATGTATGCACGGGGAAGAATGTTCATTGAGCATTACTTTAATTAGGATCGTGTTGACTTAGGCCAATAAATTATTTATAATTTATCATTTTTATTAATTGTTATTATTTTTAAATATTTTTGTTTTGAAGAGAAAAGACTTGCCCTGGCCAGGATTCGAACCCAGGTCGTCTGCATCTTTGTTGCAGTGCTCTAAACCACTGAGTTACCAGGGGTCGCATCCCAGTCATACAAATCCGTTCTCTTCACTGATCCTTTAAGTCCTATATATCCGAACGTAGATGCAGACAACCAGGGTTTGAATCCCGGCCATGGCAAGTCTTTTCTCTTCAAAACAAAAATATGGACGTATGTGTTTCTAAGCAGTTCTAATCTTCCGAGATTTATTTATTTTGGAATAAAACCTATATTTTTCACCATTAGTCTGTCGTTGTGACTCGCTTTGTTTTGCCACGTCTATCCATAGAGTTAGTTTACTAATACTATTTTTAGCTTCTTGATAATGTGAATTTTAAAACTACTTTTACTATATGCAATAATTTAAGTCAAATTTTTAATCGTTTTCAACCAAATTTACTTAATCGAAGTGGAATCGTGCCTTTCTCCCATTTTTTGGCTTGAAATGAAGGTTGTTTACTGTCATGACAATAATCTTTATTTATTGTTTTCTCCACTATTTTAGCCTAGGTGTACAGCTTAATCATAACATCTGTTTGTACACCTATAAATAGTATACAGCTCAATAACATCTGTCTAAACACCTATAAACAGTGTACAGCTTAATCATAACATCTGTTTGTACACCTATAAATGCTATAAACAAACATTTGTTATGATTAAGCTGTTCATCTAGGCTAAAATAGTGGAGAAAATAATAAATAAAGATTATCCAGATGGCTGTGCGCATTGACTAATTACTCCATTTCAAAATAAGACCTGACTTAACCACTTATTCACCAAAGCTGCAGGCTTTTGTCTATATGCTCTTTTTATTTACAATTAATTATATTTACCTGATTTTAATTAATTTTCAAAAATGAATCCTATCGTAGAGAAAATAATATTTAGTACCTATGCCATTTATATTTTCCAGTACTTGGTTGGCATTTAATATTCACTTAGTATATGTGATGGACAGGAAACATCAAGTCGACCTTTCGAAGAAAGTTCAAAAGATACAAGAAGCGATCCTTTTCATCAGAAAATGAGGTTTAGGAACGTGAAAAAGTTACCGATCCAAGAAGAGCCCGTTTCCCATTTTATCGGAGCCAAGGCACTCAATACCGCCTTTAGATACATCGTTCAGGAGAACGTCCCTCAAGAAATGCAGAAAATTGTCAAAAGTTTGAGGGACAAAGCTGTCCAAAAGGCAAAGTCTACTATTTTAGGATCGGAGTAATTATATGGATTGTTTTTTCCAGTTTGAACTCGAAACTTGCTCTGTGAAGATTTTCAAAATATATGCGCATTAATTGATCTTTGGTGGTTTATTTAATTTTTAATATGTAACATAATAATACTTATGAAAATTAATATTAATATTATTACGCTTATGAAAAAGTAAAGATTATAATTTATAGTTAAAGTTAGTGACATGCTTCGCATGGTTAAAAGGACATATTATGCATACATGTTGTGTCTGTCATAGGATCCCATCAAATTCTTAGATTAGATTTAAATGTAACATAATGTCTACACTACGTAAAGTATCTTACTGTGAAGATATTATTAACAAAACCATGTTAAAATATTTCTTTATATACAAATTTATTTTCAACATCGCTAATATTTTACAATAACCCCTAAGATACTCATTTAAATTATATGGTATAAAATATTCTAATAATGTGCATGAAAAGCTTAAGGCGGTAACGTATTTAAGTTGATAAGGACTTTCTTTATCTGAGGATCTGTATAAGAGGTATATTCCAGCATGCATTGTTTTGTAATATCTCAAAGGGATTGGGCAGTCTCTTCCATGAAAGTTCCAAGGCGGCTATACTTTTTTCAACACTTCCGACCATTATCTTTATTCCAACTAATTTACCCAAAAACTTGACAAATTTTTTTGTCAAGTGGAGGACTTTGTTTTATATGTATAGATAGATAGAAGGGATTAGGCAGCTTCTTTGATGAAACCTCCCAGGCGGCTATACTTTTTTCAACACTTCCTATTTCCTTTTTAGAAATTCATGGTAACTAAGTATTTTATTCAATTTAAAATTGTTATAATAATTTCTTTTCTTTTATTTTATTGTTATATGGTTTTTAATATTTTTAAATATTTTTTTTCAAATAAAATATTAAAAACCATATAAAAATAAAATAAAAGAAAAGAAATTATTATAAGAATTTTAAATTGAATAAAATACTTAGTTACCATGAATTTCTAAAAAGGAAATAGGAAGTCTTGAAAAAAGTATAGCCGCCTGGGAGGTTTCATCAAAGAAGCTGCCTAATCCCTTCTATCTATCTATACATATAAAACAAAGTCCTCCGCCATGTCTGTCTATATAAAATATTTAAAATTCTTATATATTGATATTTTTAAAATCCTATCTGATTTAATTTGATATTATTTAAAATTAGTATTGCTATAAACTACTGCTAGTTGGGGAAAGTCATACTTAGTTCTACTAATAAGAATATGGCTTAGCGAACCCGATAGTTGCATGCTATTACCACGAATCTCCATCCCCGGGTCTTACCCAAACCCAAATCTGTTAGATTATTCTTAATGCAATCCTCCCACCGACGCGTCATCTACCCTTTGGATGTTTACTAGTCGGCTCATTCCTTATAACTGCTTGGTAATTGTTTGCTACTAATGCTAACAACTTTACAAGTAAATCCCAACCTTCCTGATGCTCTTCTCCTATTTGTAGACAATATTTCCTTCTATACCAATCAATTAATTCGCAACACCCTTCAGATACCTACAATCTCCTCCAATTCAAATCCTCAGTCCAGCACCACAAAACAAGATCCCGCCTTTCCAACCTCTATGCTCGTTCCCACAGAACCAAAGCATTCGAGCGTTCCTTCCTCGCCCGCTCCACCACAGTGTGGAACTTAATCCCTCCTTTTATCCGCTATGCTTCTTCACTGAATTCATTTATATCCTTGCTTTTCCAACATCTCCTGACTTTCCAAAAAGATGCTCTCTAAGCAGGTCAATCATCTGCTTAAATAAATCAGTATTGAATAATCGATTTTGTTGCTTAAATGTTTTCTGTTTATTTTTCCCAAAGAAGATATAGACTACGGAAAGACTTTATTGCATGCTATCCCAATCTTTATTTTATTTAGTAACTGTTGTTATTAATATATTTACTCTACAATTGGTTAAAATCCTGTCAAGTTTCGTACTTTTTAGTTATTTCATTTCTATGTTTATTTTTTAAAAATGTTTTTCCCTCTTTTAAATACTTCATGATTTGTAATATGTAGCCTCCTAGCCAGATTTATATTATGTTTATTTTTCTGTTCATGTATGTTATTCTGAAGGGACTTGGCCAGTTTGTTTTCTATTCTATTCTATCGCTTCAATTACATACAACCGGCTGTGTGCTTTGCAATTCTGTCTCGTGCAATCTCTTAAATTCTAGTCTCGCCCTTTTTAGGACTTAATATTCTACACAATACCTAATTTTCGAACACCTTAAGATTTTTGTCATCCTTCAGCGTTACCGTCCATGTTTCACATGAATAAAGAATAGTTAGAAGGATGATAGTTTTGTAAATTCAAATTTTTAAATTTCTAGAAAACAAACATGAGCTTAGTAATGACAAGACCGAAAAATAAAAAGCGTTTCCTGCCTTTAATCATACCTTTATTTAAAAAAAAATTTTTTTTATGAAAAACACATTTCAGAGAAAGAACTTATAATAAAATCTGCACTTAAGTCCTTATTCTATAAGATTATTCAAATAAAGATATGAGTGAGCTGATTTTAAAAGTATGCAATTTTACATTTATATATAGCTAGCTTATGCCCGCGGCTTCACTCGCGTGGAATTTGGTCTGAATTATTTTTTAACTATAAATTACTCGTATATCCAAAATTTCAGATGTCTAACTTCAAAACTGATGGATACATTTTTAAACCCTATGATATTAAGGGGAAAACCCTTGGGGATGGGATTATCCAAATTTCTTTCTTAAGTTATACAAAAACCTATCTGCAAATGCACCCCACTAAATCCGCGCCTGATATAGTATATGTGTTATTCTGATGTATAACCTATATTACTGTAAAGCTTCATCCAAATCTATCCAGTAGTTTTTGCATGAAAGAGAGACAAACATACAAACTTTCACATTTATAATATTAGTAGAATTGTTGATTCAAACTTTTTGGATTTTATTTTTAAATATTTTTGTTTTGAAGAGAAAAGATTTGTCGTGGCTGGGATTCGAACCCGGGTCGTCTGCATCTCTAGTGTGGTGCTCTAACCACTGAGCTACCAGAGGTCGTATCCAAGCCAGACAAATCCATTCTCTTCACCGATCCTATATTTGGATTTTTGGATGTAGATATCCTTCTATGTGGATTTTAATTATTACAGTTGTTTTCAAGAAAATTGCTAAAGCATTTGAAATACAGTAGAACCTCGATTATCCGTCAGGGTATGGGACCAAGATGGTGATGGACTAAAGAAACAGACGGATTATGTGTGTGTATGTTTATACATATACATACACACACATAAATTGAACAATATATTTAAAAAATTCGACATTATATGTACTCGTAACTTATTTACGTACTAATAAGGTATACATATGTAGTAAAAATATTTTTTTTCAATAATAATAATTACATGCATCAATGGCTAAAAGCACAATATTTTATATCCATTTTTTTTCCTCTTGAGAAATTAATATCAATTTAAAGGTGGAGTTTAGCTCTTTCCTCGTGCACAAGCTTAATATGCCCCTCCTTAATAATCATTAAATTAGCTCTTTATTTGACTGAATTTACCTACAACTAGTAGAGGCAGTCGATGTTCGCCCAGTTTCATCAAAATTATAAATTTGATATAATTTAATTCACATTTTCGTATCTCCTGTACTTTTTTTCTCGTTAAATCTTATTGCTGAAACACTATTTGCACTCAATTTTTCGCCTTGTATTGAAAGTTGTCGAATTCCATGCCGAGATTTGAGTTTGTCCAACCACCCTTCACTAGCTTTGAATGTTAGGTCGTCGCTTAAAATGAAAGTCCTTCTCTTTAATTATTGGACCTGTTAGTGTTAGTCCCTGACTTTGTTGCTGAACAAACCACTGAAACAATGCTTCATCTAACTTACTATTTGTGGCAACTTTCATAGTCTTCTTTTTAGTCGCATCTCCATAACACACTCCCATTTCCACAACAAAAATTTTCTATTTTGTCCCCGTCACGTTTTATATCAATAACTGTCATCCGAGGAATATCATACATTTTTGCTAAGATTGAAAGTAAACAACAGATTCTAGGAATCGAAAATATCAAGGCACAATGATTGATTCTTAGCCGGCGCCTATGACCTTAGCAACCAAACAATATATGCACGTCTTTTTTTTCCTCAAAACTGAGGTGACGGTTAACAGAGAGTGACGGATAATAGAGGTTTTACTGTATATATACCCGAATTCCATTACGTCCATTCCCGGACGATTTTTTTTGCACCAACATTTTAATACAATGTTTAAGGCATTTGAACCTCTATTTAACGGAACCTCTCATTAATGGTCACGGACAGGCTGTGTTGGTTATAAATCGATTAAAAAAACCTCTAAAAGACGGACAGTATGACTTTATCCCTTTCCCGTTTCTCGGAAACAATTAGTTGTTTCCAGTCTAAGAAAACAGGGACAGCTGTGTTTACTTTTGAGTAAAGGTTTTCCACATAAATACTTTTTTTTTTATTCTCGAACTTGCTTTATTAAATTTTAGTTCTGTTCTAACCCTCGTGGCAGGCGGCTGAAAATGTCTCCCTCACGTAAGAGACTCACTTTAGAACAAAAAATAAATGTAATCGACGTTTATGACTGTGAAAAGTTAAGTGTACGTGCGCTAGCGGAAAGACTTAATATCGGTAGAACACAAGTTTTGGGAACACTCAAAAACTGTAGGGTGTTTTTTTTTTATTCTACTTACCTTTTAAACACATGGGAAATTGGATAAGAGAGAATTAATTTGTACAAATACATATTTATAAAAAAAATATAACCTCCCTTTAAAGTACACCTTTAAATAACAGACAAAAATATTTGAACCAGGGCTTTCCGTTAATTCGAGGTTTTACTGTATGTATAGATATATATATATTATAAAATGGGATTTCTGGTAAGTCGACTATGGTGAAAAATGTTTAAGTAGGCTTCCACAGGCTTTGATATTGTGCCTATGTTTTTCTTCCGGGATGGACCTTGTGGTGGCCAAGCTTTCGCCAATTGTGAGCTTCTTTGGGGGTAGTCAGTAACTGGAGAGCAGATGGCGGAGTCAGGGTATTTATACTTTTAGGGGTGTGGTCTCGGTCAAAGTCTGCCTTCCCATTGGCTGTCTCATACCGATTTCGTAGGTCTTGTTGTGTTCGGATGAGTTTCGTGTGTTTTCAGTTTTGTGTTGTCATATGTATGTGGGTGGTAGGGTAATGTGTGAGTCTTTTGTTTTATGGCAGGATACCAGTTTTTACTGAGTTTTGGTGAAAAAAAATTATGTAACAACTCAACTATGTAATTTCAGGTTTGTACTTTTGATTTTGAAGCTAGACTTTCCACTTATACCTAAACATATTGTCAATTTTGCGAAAAATGATGGTTGTAATCACAATACTTTAAGTGTTAGATCAAAATCAAAATTTTTCATGCCTGCTATACTTTCTATTATTACTAATATCATATGAAAGTAAGTAAAAATAGAAAAGGAAAGTCTTAAAATGAATTAGTTTGTCTGTCTAAATGATTACGTATCCACAAACCTTGTGTGATGAACGTCATGCTAGTAAATTAAGAAATGATAAAAAAACAGTAAAGGCATGGTCTACATCCTACCGCAGCAGGCGTACAGAGGAGGTTGAGACTAGGCCACTCTCGGTTCACTTATTTGCTTATTAAAAAACTGCGACCTCCTTCACACCAATATTATTACACCATTTTTACTGTGAAACATATTTTTCAGGAATTTATTCAGTACCTTCAAACTATAAATAAAATATTTTATTTAATTTTTTTATTAATTTTTAAATAATTTTATTTTGAAGAGAAAAGATATGTCCAGGGCTGGGATTCGAACCCGGGTCTCCCACGTTTCCGTCATGGTGCTGTACTTTTTTTTTTTTAACCCCCTTCCCTGCCAGTGAGGCATGCAGGGTTCTCCATTGGGCGTTCACCATTGAAGGTACTATCCGAATAGCTATGGTGCTGTACCACCTGAGCTATCCTGGTCCGTACCTCGGTTAGACAAATCCATTCTCTTCACTGATCCCAATCAGCAAAGAGAATGGACCACAACGGAAACGTTAGAGACCTGGGTTCGAATCCCGGTCCTGGACATATCTTTTCTCTTCAAAATAAAAATATGTAAATAAAATAGGATATGCCCCAAATTTATCTAATGTACCTCCTGACGTGTCTGAATGTGTGCGTAAGTTATCTACAATATATACCAAAATTTCATATAGTAAAGCCATGGGAGTTGTTGATCTTAAGGTTTTAAACATTTCAACACCTTTACCCCTCATAGGAAAACAATGACTTCTTGTCCTCCAGTATCCTTTCATAATATCCCACTGACTCCTGTAGAACAAATCCGATTCTTATGATTACATCTCGACAAAAGATTACCTTGGAATCCTCATAGTAGACTGAAAAGACAAGAAACTGCTCGCCGTTTCAGGCTACTTCAACACTTACTAGGCAAACGCTCTAAGCTCCCAATTCATTACAAAAGACTAATATACATGACTATTATAAGACCTATTGGACTTACGGAATAGAGCTTTGGGGCTCCATTAAGCCATCGAATCCTTCTCGTAACCAATTCAAAATCCTCATTGCTCCTTACTTTGTTTCGAATAAAATCATCCATAATGACCTCGATGTCCCATTTATTGCTGATTTGGCCTAAACCCTATACCATTCTTTTCATGAAAAACTTCATTTCCACTCAAACACACTAGTTTCAAACCTAGCTACTTCTTCAATTCCTGATAATCCTCCGAGGCGTCTACAAAGAAGATGGCCTTGTGACCTTCTAAATTAAAATTGTTATTTGAGTACTACCATTGGTTTCTCTACTTGTCATTATCCATTCTTCCGTTTACTTGTACAGTAAAACCTCTATTAACGGACACCCCTAAATAGCGGTCACTCCCCATTACCGGACGATTTTTTTTGGACCAACCTTTCAATACAATGTTTAAGGTATTTGAACCTCTATTTAACAAAACCTCTCATTAACGGTCACGGACAGGCTGTGTTGGTTATAAATCGATTTAAAAAACCTCTAAAATATGGACAGTATGACTTAATCCCTTTCCCGTTTCTCGGAAACAATTAGTTGTTTCCAGTCTAAGAAAACAAGGACAGCTGTGTTTACTTTGGAGTACAGGTTTTCCACATAAATACTTTTTTTTCTTATTCTCGAACTTGCTTTATTAAATTTTAGTTCTGTTCTAACCCTCGGGGCAGGCGGCTGAAAATGTCTTCCTCACATAAGAGGCTCACTTTAGAACAAAAAATAAATGTAATCGACGTTTATGACCGTGAAAAGTTAAGTGTACGTGCGCTAGATGAAAGACTCAATATCGGTAGGACACAAGTTTCGGGAACACTCAAAAACCGTGCGGTGTTTTTTTTATTTTATTCTACTTACCTTTTAAACACATGGGAAATTGAATAAGAGAGAATTAATTTTTACAAATACATATTTATGAAAAAATAAAACCTCCCTTTAAAGGACACCTTTAAATAACGGACAAAAATATTTGCACCAGGGCTGTCCGTTAATTTGAGGTTTTACTGTATTGTTAAAATACAGTTGTAAATTTCAACGAATAAATTAATTAAAAAAACAAAAACATTTAAACACAAACAAAAAAGATTAAATAAGCATATTATTGGTTTAATTCTGTTTGCCCTTCATACCAACTTTTAAAATAATTTTTTTTTAAGCCTTATTTATATTTCAAGTACATAAATATCTTTTGTATGCCTCTTTAATATTAAGTAAATACTTACCCTATCTATTATTTATAGAAAATATGATCTCAGATATTTTTTTTCTATTATAATTTTCATCTCTGATCATTTTACAGGTTGTTGAGAAGGAAAAGAATAGGATGTCTCGCAAAGCTGTTTATCGAAAGAAAAATATCCCAGCCTTCCAGAGAGAAAACATCTCGGTAACGTTACTAAATGATCGTGTTATTGCTGACAAAATAAGAGGTAAATTTTCTTCTTCTTTGGTATAACATATTTTATTTTAGATTTCTATGTTTATTTTTTAATAAATATTGTTTGATAACATTGGCAAAGGTCAACGTATAATTTTTTTATTATGAAGTTTTTAATTTTTTTTTTTATTAATCAAAATTATTTATTACATTAAAGGTCTTATTAAAAATTTGTTGTATTGCTCTTGCACTATCTTCATATTATCGAGCAAGATGGCAGTTCTTCTGGTTTGTGTAAAAGGCCTAAGATTTTCTGAAACAAGTCCTCTGATGAACATTTGTAAGGAAATTAAGGAAGATCATCAAATTGTCTGGGCTCTAAACTAAATTGATAATGAAATTCCTTTCTGTTTGGAAGTAATAAACCATTACTCAAAATAGCAACTTGTTCTTCTCAATAACTACACATTTCAAAAGAAGCATTACTTTATGTTATAGAAAAAATCTCTCATTTCTATTCCAATCCCATCTAACAAGACTTGTGGGTGTTCTTTTATCTTAAATCTAAATCTAAGTTCTCTATGAAATTAAATTTTTGACAAATGAAAAGCGTTAAGGTTATAAACAGCTTGTTACCTTCTTGCTAGACTTTAAAACTAGTTATTGTTTTCAACTAGAGTCTAGGGAGTAAATAACAAGGAGCAGTTTCAAGGTCGGCTGAGATTGACTCCCTTCGGTATACCCGAACCCCTAGCAAGTGTCTTTCCGTTTTCTATCTTTTAATACCTTCCGTTAACTATCAAGGGCGGATTTAGGGGGGGCACGGGGGCATGTGCCCCTACATTGTACATACTTGGCAAATTACATTATCATAGTTGTTAAAATATATTAATAAAATAATAGAAATAACATGAGTGAAAGTGAAACTATTGTTTTGATATTTTAATAAACCTTTGAAACCTTTCTATAAATATAATATTTCTAATATAAGTTATTGTTGATTTTTTGGCCCCTAAGCCCCTTGTTCCCCCCCCCCCTCCCCACAAAAAAATCCTGGATCCGCCCTTGTTTACTATCTTTTAACAAAATTACTCTAGAACATATTTTAACCTTAATAGAAAAGAAAACAATTAATAATTCATCGTTTTCAATATAAGTTTTGCTGCTCCAATTCATAAAAAAAAAATACATAAAAAATTAAGAAAATTAAGAGAAAAAAAATTAATAATTAAATATATTAAGAGAAATAATAAAGTTAATTGCTGTAAGCTAGATCCGCAAGGGCCGCTTGGCGAGACAACAATGAAGTAATTAGCGTCATTGGCTAAAATAACAAAAAAGCCTGATTCAGCAACTTCTGCAGCACCTAATTCCGGATAAATCACTATTATACTGTATTAGTTCTAATAAAAGAAAAATAATAAGATTATTAAATAATTAAACAACCACTTATAATGTTGGTTACAAATGATATTTTGTAAATAAAAAATACGGATTTGTTATCAAAATATGTCATAGAATTCCTGGTGAATAATAACATTTTTATGTGTTTTTTTTATGAATTAGGAAAACACATATTGAAATCTTAAAATTATTATTAATTTTTTTTTTAACTTGCTACTAGTTGGCGGATAGGGGTTCGGGAATACCCAAGGGAGCCGATCTCAGCCGACCTTGAAACTGCTCCTTGTTATTTACTCCCTAGAATTTAGTTTGTTTTCACAGCATTCATTCATATGCCTTTCTGGGTTTGGAGGGTGTTTACAAAAACATACCTTTCTTTCTTGATAGCTGCCTTCCTCGCTTGGAATATTTTTTAACACTTCTGCTTAAACACTCGACAAATTCTTGAGCCCTATTTCATAATTAGGTACAAGTGGAAATGCTAATGTAGACGTATTTATAATTTATACTGAAATAGTGACTGGGTGCCAATGAAGCAAAGTACCTTTTGGATTATAGAAACAATTTTATTTAAAGTATTTATGTTAAAATAGAATAAATTAAGAAAAATAGTTCATTAAAATAATATTATCAAATGATTATAACAAATAAAAATGAGCAAAATCTTAAAAAAAGACATGGAAAGCTAACCAGCAGCTTAATCCCCAAAAGCAAAATCTTTATTTATTTATTTAGTCCTCTCCTCTTCTACAGCCAATGGTTTTTGGATCCTTTCTAAAAAAGTCTGAAAAATAATTAGTTTGTCTAAATGATTACGTATCCACAAGCCTTGTGTGATGAACGTCATGCTAGTAAATTAAGAAATGATAAAAAAATAGTAAAGGCGTGGTCTACATCCTACCGCAGCATGCGAACAGAAGAGGTTGAGACTAGGCCAGCCTCGGTTCACTTACTCGCTTATTAAAAAGCTGCGACCTCCTTCATACCAATATTATTACACCATTCTTACTGTGGAACGTATTTTTCAGGAATATATTCATTACCTCCGAACTATAAATAACCTTCGGCACAAATAAAAATAAGTCTTGACGTACATTGTATTTTTTTTTTTTTTACTGCACTCCCCAAATATCTCCATTCTACATTATATCATCCAGTCAACTATTTTCATCTCTACCTCTAATATAAATAAAATATTTTATTTTATCTTTTAATTAATTGTTATAATTTTTAATCGATGAATCCCTCTCCTATACCAATTGTCTTCTCCTTCCCCATTCCAAACCTCTTCTGTCAAAGGCCTCCTTGATTGCGTCTTCCTTTCGGTCTCATACCTTCTACCTTCGTCTTATATACGGCCTTCGCCACTCTGTTTGCCACCATTATAGAAACATGGCCGAACCATCTCGGCTGATGCTCCTTGATAATATCCCCAGCTGGCCGAAGTCCCATATTTGATCGTATTGTTACGTTTCGCACTTGGTCTCTTCTGTTCTTCCCTTTCATTCTTCTTATTTATCGCATCTCCATGGCTTCGAGTTGGCTCTTGTGCTTTTTGGTTAGAGTCCAAGATTCACTTGATGAATAGGTGAGAATCGGTAAGAAAGTGTTTTTATAAACTACTTTTTTGTGTTTTATGACACTCCTTTTTTCCCGAATCATTTTTCAGGGCATGCTCGGAAGGTTTAGAAGCGGACTGGTTACGGGAACATATGTTGGATAATACGTTTCATAGGTGAAACTAAAAACTTCCTCAAAAAACGTATTACCCAACATATCTTCCCGTAACCATTCCGCCTATAAACTTTCCGAACATGCCCTGACCTTGAACCATACCTAATTTTGACTTTGATAATACTTCAATCCTTGCCTATGGTATTACAATGTTTTTTTTATAGTTATTTTTACCACTGGATGGCTCAGTGGTAGAGCACTGAGTAGCAGGAGATGGATCATATAGGATCTAGGACCATCCTGGGGCTCACCCAGTCTCTATAAGTGGGTACCAAAAATAAAGGGAAAAAAACCTGGCGGTTGAGCGTGACCTAGAACAAGTCACCTCTTTTCAGAACCGTTGTCCATGAAACAGTACAGTCTCTACCATGTACTGAACACCAGACTCGTTCACGGGTCATAGTGGTTACAGGTTTCAAGTTTGGTTTTGTTTGTTTTTCTCTCATAGCCCTGAAGATGGCTTTCAACGTAGGTCAAAACGTCGGCACTCATAACAAATAAGTTTTTCTTATTTTGTGTTATATTGACTGCACCCCTAGACTATCTATACCCCACATTACACACAATATTTTTCTAAATAAAAAAGGCAAAAACGTCACTAAATTCTAATTAGAGGAAGGGGGGATCCAGTGAACAGTACATTTAACTTTGTCGAAAATGCAAATTGTTTCCTCTCTTATTAATTTTTCTTCTAAACAAAGAATTATATTTCTTTATCTTATTTATTTTTTAAAAATGATTTCCGTATGCGTCTAAAAATTATGGCTAAATATTAAATAAATATGATACCTTACAAAGTATAATTTTTTAAAGATAATCCAGTAAATTTAGCAGCTTTTACAAGACATAATATAAACTGTTGTGTTTTATCAGGTCCTAGAAAAGCGAGAAAACTTGAAGAAGTTTGGAGAAGACTGGTTAGAGGTTATATTAAATGTTAATATTTGGTTAACCCGTCTAATATTAGGTTAGAGGTTATATTAAATGTTAATATTTGGTTAACCCGTCTATTATGATAGCACAGATCTTGCTCTAAACAGGATATTAAGTTTTTATGAAGAATTTTTCTATTATGTACAGTTTGAGTATTAGTAATATGTCAAAGTGCTAAATTATTTAATTCGTTTAGTTTTAAAAATAATTATCTTATTTACATCTGATATAAGGATAAATATTAATTAAATAGGAGAACAAAAAACCTATTTCCAGTAAAAAAAATTTTTTATTCTTTATTTTTGAGATACGTTTCGGCCTAGGCCATTCTCAATCTTCTATTCTAATTGTTTCATTTTTTTATTTATTATATGGTTAACAATTTGACCATAAGTCATTCATCTCAATATAAGTTGTTTTATTCCATTTAAAATTTTTTTCAAATTCAGGGAGAACCATATCCTCTATAGTCATTAATTAATCTTATTATTATCCCTCTGAATTTGACAAAAATTTTAAATGGAATAAAACAACTTATATTGAGACGAATGACTTATGGTCAAATTGTTAACCATATAATAAGTAAAAAAAATGAAACAATTAAAATAGAAGATTGAGAATGGCCTAGGCCGAAACGTATCTCGAAAATAAGGAATAAATTTTTTTTTTACTGGAAATAGGTCTTTTGTTCTCCTATTTAAAGAATATATTATATGATTGAGTCCAGTTGATATTTAAAAAAAAAAAAAATGATAAATATTAATTAAAATAAAGTATGAAAATTAAAAAAAAAAATGTTGAAAATGGTCAGTGAATAAATTGCAAACAAAATATGTTATAATCATTTTTATTTTTTGCTGGTGAATATTTTTATTTTTAAGAGGAAAGATTTGTCTTGGCCGGGACTCGAACCCAGGTCGTCCGCGTCTCTAGAGCAGAGCTCTAACCACTGAGCTACCAAGGCACGCAGACAAATCTATTTTCTTACTCCATCCTATTTCCCCGTGTTCTTGCAATTTTTGCGATGTATATACGGGGGAAGAATGTTCATTGAACATTACTTTAATTGTGATGTTGACTTGAATCAATTTTAAATTATTATAATTTATTTTTTTATTTATTGTTCTTTTGATGGTGAATATATTTAAATATTTTTATTATGAAGAGAAATAAAGCTATAAAGTTCGAGTCCCGGCAAAGCCAAATCTTTTCTCTTCAAATTAAAAATATTCACCATTAAAAGAACAATAAATAAAAAATTAAATTATAATAATATAAAATTGACGTAAGTCAACGAGATCCCAATTAAAGTAATGTTCAATAAACATTCTTCCTTGTGTATGCATCGCAAAAATTGCGAGAACACGGGGAAACAGGATGGAGTAAGAGAATAGATTTGTCTGAATTGGATGTGTGCCTTGGTAGCTCAGTGGTTAGAGCTCCGTGCTAGAGACACGGGCGACCTGGGTTTGATTCCCGGCCAAGACAAATCTTTTCTCTTCAAAATAAAAATATTCACCATCAAAAAAATAAGTTGTACATTTTTTTGTGTGTATAATTTATTTACTACACTCTCCGACCATTTTCAAATGAAAAAAAAATGTGGAGCAGCGTGATAAATGGCCTAATCTGTCTCTAGTTTCTATTTTATTAGTTCTGTTATATGAGTTTCGCATTGACCCTGAGTTCAACAAATCCTTCTGCATCACATCCAACCTCTTTCTGTTGGGTGGGTCAATAGGTTCGTTCGGTTATTGTTATTAGTGCAAATTGTTTTCAAATATCTTCTGTTCACTTTGTTTTATCTGATATAAATGATAATTAAAGCAGCATACTGTTTTACGAGCTGCTTCCACAAAGAATAAAAGATTAATTTGAAGATAAACTACATGCAGCCAATGAAATCAGACCAAGTATTGCAATAGAAATGCAAGGTCAACAAATACAATCGCAAAGGTTTTCAATTCCACCATGACAATGCCAGACCACACTCTGCAATAATCACAAAGCAAAGATAGTGTTACATTGAGTTAGTTAAGTTACACCCACCTTACTCTGTGGGCCTTGCACCATCCGAATACCTCTTTTTCCGTTCCCTTCAAACAACAAGGACGCAACTCGATCATGTTTTCACTTCCAAGCCCCATATGTTTTACGAGAGCAGAATAATGAAATCGTTTTAAAGACAGCAAGAGGTCACAAACAATATACAGTAAAACCTCTATTATCCATCACTCTATTTACCGTCATTCTCTGTTAACCGTCACCTCAGTTAAAGTATATATATTGTTTGTTTGCTAGTCATAAACACCGGCTAAGAATCAATTGTTGTGTCTTGACAACTTCGTTTCCTAGAATCTTTTGTTTACTCAAAACCTAGGCTTCCTAGCACACATTTCTCAGAAATTAATTATCTCCTCATTTCTACCTAATGTAACTTCTGCAGTTGAACAACCTTCCATCTTCATTCTTGCCTTACGGGTACTTGTTGTTTTCTTAAAAGTACGTATAATAATGTTGGAAAAAAAGACAAAGGAAGAGTTTAGATCTCACTACTAAGTTTGAAATTGTAAAACGTTTACGAAAAGGTGAAAGTGCTTCATTCTAAGCAAAAATATATGATATTCCTCAGTTGACAGTTAATAAAATGAAACATGCCGGGGACCCCTAGAGTCATTTAATGATTATTAAGAAGGGGCATACTACGTTTGTGCACGAGGAAAGAGCTAAACTCCACCTTTAAATTGATATTAATTTCTCAAGAGGGAAAAATTGTACATACAATGATTACCTAAGCTAATAATAAGATAACCTAAATTATTATAGTTTAAAAAAAAAATATTTTTACTACATATGTATACCTTATTGGTACATAAATAAGTTACGAATATATATATGAGACATGTGACTCACTCCCATATGTGTTTATTTCCCAAATCCGTCATCATCTTGGTCCCGTACCCTTGTGGATAAATGAGGTTCTACTATATATAATTTGAAAAAACATCTCTATTATTATTTTTATCTGTTAAAGTATAATTAATATTTTTTTCTCTTTATATTTTAATCCACACCTGTCAAATACAAAATGACATAAAAGGCATGAAGAACAGCTTCCTCTCCTTTGCCCTAATTTAATTTCCTATTGTAATAGATCCTTCATCCACATTCTTTTTAGTCTCCTTCTAGTGTTCTCAGGCATGAGAGTCGTGGCTATTTGTTGTATCATTGGGTTTGGGTGTCCGTGTAGTTTTTCTTGAAAGCGTTTGTAGTATGTTCGTATGTGTTCATCAACCATTAGTAGTTTTAAGTCAGTATGCAGAGTTTTGTTATTGGCGTACCATGGTGCTTTGGTGATAAGTCTAAGTACTTTTGATTGAAAAGTCTGTAGTCGTTTTATGTGAGTCTGCTTAGCGATGCCATAAATTTTTATTGCATATGTCCGAACTGGTTTTACTAAGTAAGTGTACGTGTTTATTTCTGTCTTAAATCTAATTTGGAGTTTGACCTGAATAGCGAATACATTAATCTGATTTAGTGATTGGCGTTTTTAATTAATATTAAATAAGGTTTTTTATTATTAATATTACTTTTTATAATTTTTTTTATATAGTTATATTTTTTACATTTGCCAGATAGTGATTACCTTTTCTTTTGGAGTCTTTATTAACTGTTTATTTATTTCGAGGCAAACAGTCTAATCTCCTGTTTGTATTTCAGAATTATCCGAATTAATTATCACTGGATAATAGATTATGAAATGGTCGATATAAACAAAGAATTTTAACTATTTACTTAAGATATTGCAATGGCTTAATATAGAGACTCTAAAAGAAAATGGACTCACTCACCGGTAAATATGAAAAATATATTTTTAGTTTTAATCTGTATCCGATAAATAGTTTATAAATAATAATAGTATTGGACAATTAATAAATTACTGTTAAGTATAATTTTAAAAAACATGCTTTAAATAAAAAAAACAAAAAAAATAATGATATGCGATTTCATTTTGTCTACAAACATTTAGTCTAGGAAAATTTTCTTCTTAATCTTTTCCTCTTCTACCGTGATCAGTCCTGATAACCCCAGACTACAAAGCCCTCCTGATGTAACAAGTTCCCAGAGCCAGCTGACTCGGCCTGCTCCAACCCACGCACAGTGTGAAATTTCGCCAAAAGAGGAGGAATTGTTAATCAAAGAAATTATCATGTATGGGCTCTTGAAAATCCCAGAACTATTAGAGAGAATAGGTTTCAGCATGAATTTGCTATTACCGTTTGGCTTGGAATTTGGAACGGATTACTGGTGGGACCATATTTTTTACCTGGAAGATTGAATGGTATCACATTTACATATTTTTTGGAGAACGACTTTTCTAATCATTTAGATGACATTCCCTTACAACAGCGGATTGAAATGTTGTTCCAACTCGTTGGATGTCCAGCTCATTATAGCAATATTTACATTAAAAAGAACATAATATAAATGTAAATAAATAAGTATCAAAATGAAAACTTTTTTTTTTTGTGTTTTTTTGCAATTTTCTTTAAAACTAAGCAAAAACGAGCAAATCTCGAAAGGACTTTTTGTCTTAGTTTTTCGGTCCCCTATAAGTTCCTGAAGTTTTGCCATTGAAATTCGGGACACCCTTTATATATATATATATATATATATGTGTGTGTGTGTGTGTGTGTGTATGTAATTATTAAAATTATACCTATTGTGATATAATTCTTGATAAATCTCATTAATTGTCTTAGTTTGACCACTTAAATATAAAAAAAATTATTAAACACTCATTTTGAGGACGTTTAGTATTTTTGTCCTCCTAGATTGGCAAAATTACACCCTGTGCCGCGCCTCTCCTCTCCAAAGCCTTCCTCAATTCACCTTGAATTGTTTTTCTACTTCTTCCTTCCACTCTTACCTCATAGACTACTTGGAATGTCCTTTCACCCTACATTCTGTCTTAACCCGTTTTCCCCTATTATATTTTTAACTGGTTTATCTCAATTTACCTTCTTCTTATGTATGATCCTGTTGCTCCTTATTTTTTCTTTTATTTGCCATAGGAATCTCATTTCCGCTTAGAGTTGGCTCCGATGGTTGGACATGATAGTCTAGGATTCGATTAGGAATGAATGGTTTATTATTGAATACTTTTTTTTTTAAAAAATTGTTAATACTTCTCTCTTTCCCTAAAAGACTGTTTTATGTGAGTGGATGCATTTGCTAGCCAGTCTCATTCTCTCTGAGATGTTTCTCTCTGTCCAGCAGTTCTCATTCCGATGGGCTCCTATAATAGAAAACCATTATAAGTAATTAGGGAACAGTGGTAGAGCACTGAGTTGCCATGCCGAAAATCCTGGTTCAAATCCCTCAGCAGGCAAGACTTTTATTTAGTCTGTTAGTGTTGGAGATAGATCATACAGTATCTAGAATCCTCCTGGGGCTCACCCAGCCTCTATAAGTGGGTACCAAAAATAAGGGGGAAAAATCTGGTGATCTAGGACAAATCACCTCCCTGCACAACCGTAGTCCATAAAACAGTACAGTCTATACCATGTACTGAACCCCAGACTAGTTCACGGGTTGTAGAGGTACAGGTATTTATTTAATTTAATTAAGTAATTTTTTACGGCATCACTAATCAAACTCACAGAAAACGACTGCAGACTTTTCAGTCAAATGTACTTAGACTTATCACTAATGCACCATGGTACGTCAATAACAAAACTCTGCATACTGACTTAACAATACAAACGTTTGACGAACATACTACAAACGTTTTCAAGAAAAACTATACGGACACCCAAACCCATTGATACAAAAAATGGTCACGACTCTCATGCCTGAGAACACTAGGACGAGACTAAAAGGAATGTGGATGAGGAATCTATTACAGTAGGAAATTAAAGCAGGCCAATGGAGAGGTACCGCTGGGTACTGTTCTTCGTCATACCTTCCATGTCATTTTGTATTATTTTTCAGTCAGCCAATCTGCTGATTGTCAATTACTTGTATTTGACAGGTGTGGATGAAAATATAAAGAGAAAAAAATTAAGTCATTTAAAAAAAGTAAGTGAATTCCCCTAAACATGTATTTTATGTATAGTTATGAAATATCGCTTTAAATAATTTTTAATCATATAATGATTTTAGATTTTTTGTTAATTTTTTTATAATTTTTATAAACTTTGAGTGTATTTTTATATTTTTTTTTTCTTTTTTCCTAGAAGAAGATGGAGATACTCTTATGTTTGAAAATAATATAAGAAAACATGAAAATCAATTTAACGATGGGCCAGAAATTGAGAGATTTACCATTTCTCTGGTTTCTGATGATAACGATAGCCTCATTGCCTCAGATATCGGTAAGTTCTGATTATTGCAACAACAAATAAATTAAAATAAGTTTGATCATTGGCTCACCAAAATTTTCTCTATATTTAAATTAAGATAAAAGTTTTTCCGCAATCTATTCCTGTAGTTCATAAGTCTCATCATTATAAAACTTTTACAAGTCAAAATTTTCTTAAATTATTAATACAATTTATTAATCATAACTATAATTATATTTTCATAACATCATAATTATGACTCACCGAACACATAAAAAGCGTCAAGAAGTGGGCGGTAAGACGTCAGCCTTGGCTGAACATTTCGTCACCACAAATCATGCTATAGAATTTGATAAGGTCAGAGTGGTTAAGAAATGTAACAAAGCCATGGAGAGAAAAATTATGGAAACTATTGAAATAATTAAACAAGCGGATAACTTCAAAAGGGAGGACGGTTACAAATTGAGTAAGCTCTGGCTCCCCAATATAACAGAGAATACGAATAGAAACAGATTAACCAAGAAGAGCTAAACAAATCAAAAGCCAATCAATCTAAGCCCGAACAATCAGAATCCAGCCAATCATGTTCATGGAAATTTAGACTCCGTCCTAGAACACGAAGGGACCCGATCGACTAACGACGGGATATGACAATTGACGAATGGATCCGAACGTACCCGAGTGGGTATATAAGGCCGAGAGCGCACGGATCATCCTCATTCTCATCTCAGCCCTGAGGAAGTCATCAGCATGGTTGACGAAACGTTGGCGAGAAATTTATCTACACGGTCTAAACCAGAAGAAATAAACAAAGTCTTTTGTAATCATATAATTAATAATTCAATCTCTCTATTGTATACAAAAAAGTTTTAGATATGTAAGCACCATGCAGGCTTCAGTATTCACTTATAGAATTACCTAGAAAAGCTGCTTAGGCCTGGTTGCTTTTAGAAAACTCTCTGAACCATTTCAATCTATGAAAATTTTTAGTAAGGGAGTAACATAATAAATCATTGGCATTTGTAAGCAACTATTTCATTTCTGATATTTTAAAATTATATATGTAATAATTAAACATACCAAAATATTTACCGAGTACGGAAATAATTATTAAAATATTTAATCATTTAAAAGATATCGCCATTTACTAATTAATCTCCAATTTTAAGATGCTGTATTCTAACAATATGATCTCTATTTTCCTTTTATTTATTCATATTTATTTTGATTTGGTTTATTTTTTGTTTGAATTTTTCTGAAGTATTTTTGTATATTTACACATAATAGCCGCTCACACGTGTGTTTCTATCGTCAAAACTTTTTGATCGCTACCAAAATTTATGGGTGATGATTGACGAACATATACAAGTTTGGATAATTTCATCACTATCTCCTTGCTTTTAGATAATTATTGTTTAATTGTCTACTGTTAATTTTAGATTTTATAATTAACTCTATATCGTCTGAAAACAATACATGGATATACCACAAAAATTAAGGCAGCTCAATGCTAGTGTGGTGGCACGCAAAGCTACCGTGCAAGCGTTTGTTTCGCTTTGTGTTCAATTTATAAAAAGTTTATTTATGTTTTTTGTTTTAAGTATTTATTTGCACACATTAGATTATTTCATGAATTTACATAAGGTTTTTTAATATCATTTTTTCAAAAACTGCGGAAATGTATGGCCATTAAAGCATTAATATATAAACAAATCTGTTGGTAGAAGATTATTGTGTGATGTTTGTGTTGTGTAAAAATCTCTCTCCGTTTAAAACAAAATAGGGTATGACTATGACAGTCATATGACAGCCATGACGGACACGGCCGTGTTTTGTACGTGATTACGTTTACATAAAACATAATATTTTTTACATAAAATATTATTATTTATGTATAAAAAAAAATCAAGCAAAAAAGTAATTACTGTGTTAAATATAACTTTATTAATTATAGGTCTGTTTGACTCAGTCATATGGTGTTTTATTGTTACCATTCGATCGCTCTTGAGGGGCTCTTTCCAACTGTATACGATCTCTGTTTTTGGATTTGGCTTTTCAATGTGTATAGGCTGACGTTATGTATTTTTGATATTTTTTTATTCTAACACCTTATTATGTTTACTGTCACTATTTTACACCAATTTTTTATATATAATTGATTTATACAACATCTGGCGATTGAAACTTGAACGAACTTTGTAGCTGCTCCTTGTCAAAAGTTATACTGAATAGAAATCTATTTATACCATAATCCCCTGAACATGGCGATACTTCCCCCTGCACCGCGAGTGATCCATCACACTCCTGACTTATTATAATGAATTCTTTGATCCTTTAGCTATCCAGTGGTCTAATTGAATTTTGGATAGAGATGATAGATATATAGCTGCAACACTAAACTGTATACCCCAATTTTGTTATTTGTTTTTTTGAATTGTCCCCCACTATTGAAGAAATTTTAAAGACGTATTCATGTGATAAATGTTTCCGATGTATTAATTTTACAAAATATGATAGGTGGGATGAAAAAAAAGATTAAATTTAACTGAAGAAAAACATCAAAAATGCGATTTAAAAAAGAAAGAGCCGAACAATGGGGGGTTTTCCATCGCTAGGTAGACAGGGGGAGTATCCTTTAACCCTGGTTTACATTGGTATAATTTATCGTGCGTAAAAATGAACATTCGGAACATAGACATCATTTATACCGCTACCTGACTTTTTTGATTTTTTTATCTTCCCAACTTCTTGATTATAAGTATATCTCAGATTTTTAATTTTCTGTTTTAATTCGGCAATACCAAAATTTTCCTTTGCCATATATTTCACGATTTTTTCGTAGACGGCTGATCTCATTGCCCTATTTCTATAATTAGGACTGCTGATATTCCATATACATTCGTAATCCTTGTTCACTGCCACTAATTTCATAGTTTCATGTTCCCTCCACTTCATTTTCATTTGTACGTAGTAAGCAATATTTGAGATTAAAGTTTTAATTAAAATGGTCAGAAGCACATAAGCAGTTAGAAATACGCACTAACTGCTAAAAACCAAACCTGTGTTTGTTTACATTGGTATAGTGAACAAACAAACCAGTAGAGTAGAGTAAAATTGTGGAAGTGGGGGGGGGATAGTCGAGTGTACTATTCCACAAGTGCTACCCACTTTATTCTCCTACCCTACTACCATCTATAGTACTCTACTGTCACTAGCACAACCTGTTTACATTATTCTAGTAGGAGAATAATAAGCCCTCTACCACCGAACTCTACTAACATTTATACTATACTAATGTAAACCAGGCTTTAGTATAATTTAAGAAGAGAAAAAAAAAATCTCAATCTCTTCAATACCATATCTCAAACCTTCAAGAATGGTGTCAAAATTGGAGAATTAAAATAAATCCTACCAAATCCCATCAAATTACCTTAACCCTTCGTCGTAAACCTACAAATTCCTGCCCTACTTTATCCTTTAATAATATTCCACTGATCCCTGTCGAATCTATAATTACCTAGGACTCCATCTGGACAAACATCTCACTTGGAATCCTCATACAAGACTGAAAAGACAAGAAACGTCGTTTTCGTCTACTTAAATACTTACTAGACAAATTAATTACAAAAGACTCATTTTGGCATATGGAGTTGAGCTTTGGGACTCTACTAAACCATCCAATTCATCTCGTATCCAATCATTACAATCCAAAATCCTTTGTAAAATCCTCAATGCTCCTTATTATGGCACAAACAAACTCATCCATCATGATCTTAATATCCCATATGTTACTGATTTGGCCCAAACTAGATACCTATCCTTCCATGACAAGCTCCATACACACTTAAATCTGCTAGTCTCTCAACTTGCTTCCCATACTATTCCTGATAACCCTATGAGGCGTCTGAAAAGAAGATGGCCTCGAGACCATCTACCATAGAACTTTATTGGAGTGCTACCGATGGGTTTTTTTCATGTCATATTGTACATTTTAGCAGATTTACTTGTTATAATATTATAGTTGTAAATATCAATAAATTAAATTTTTAAAAAAATATGAAAAAAAAACTTGAATACAATATTCTCTGTTTTAGAAGATGCAAGTGAGGAGAAGATATTAACTGAAGAAAACTACAGTGAAGCTGAACAAAATGCAACTACCATTGAGGAACCTATGGATATTAGCTCCACTACGTAAGTGTTCTTTGTTTGTATTAATAAATTACACATTAATTTTTTTCTATCCTGAAGAGATTAAACTATTTCCGTTACCTAATTCCATTTGAAACTCGTAGACTCCTAGTTACCTCTTTAGTATTCCCCCACTTCGACTACTGCTGCGCGGTGTGGGGGTGTCTCTGTGGAGCTCGAGGCCAAAATAAAACGTTTGATGAATTGCTTTGTACGCTTTGTCTTCGGGATCCCCAGGGACGCCCCTGTCTCCCGATTTTATGAAGAGTTGAGGTGGTTGTATCCTTCCTATCGCCGTAAGTATTTCCTTGCATCCTTCCTCTATCACGTTATCCAATCCCGCCGTCCATTATACATCTATGAGCTCCTCAAATTTAAATCCTCCATCCATTCCCGTGATACCCGTTCACACCTTCCGATTTGTATATAGAGGCCCATTGAACCGCTACTTTTGACAGATCGTTCCTGATTAGGTCCTGTTCCCTGTGGAATTCTATTCCTTTTTCCATTCGCTGTTCCAAGACCCTTCCTACCTTCAAATCCCGCTTATTTGATTACTTCCTATCCCTCCAGTTCCCGAAGGGCATACATAAAATTATCAACAGAATAATATTTATATTGTTTATTCATTTTTTTTTTTGTGTGAAAAGTTCTTTTTAGTAATTATTCTAATTTTATTTAGGTTCTATTTCATTATCATAAGAAGTTATTTTTTTTATTTATTTATTATTATTTAATCAGCTTTATAGATTGACTTACCTGCTTGTTTTTTTTTTCTTTGTACTCTAAGGCTCTAAAGCCCACAATAATGTACAATTATGTTATTCTAAAGGGACTTGTCCCAGAATAAATAAAGAATTTATTATTATTATTAATAGTTAACTGTTAGCTAGGATGAACTATGTTATCTGGTAGAAGGTAAGACAATCGTGCTTAGACGTTGCGGGATTTGACCACCCTCTATAATGTTAGCACTCCCCCATTTCAATCAATATGATGCATCTTACGTAGTAAGGGCCATATGTTTCTGGCCTGTCCTGCATCCCCCTCTTCTAATGTGCCGGAACCTGCACGCCTATGCAGGTCCTCACTTCACGCTCCACGCCTGCTCACTCCATACCCATAGTCCGCACTTTCTCAGTCCTGTCAGTCAGTGTCAAGCCTTGAAGGGAACTCCCTATCTTTACAATGTTCAAATTCGAATACCGCGCAGTTATTAAATTCTTTTGTAAAGAGGGTCTTACTCCTGCGCAAATTAAAGAACAACCGGTGATTTTAAATTTTTTAAATGTTTATCAGGATTTACATAATATGTCTCTTATGGACGTCTATAATTTAATAATTACTAGGAGATATATTTTTCTCCATGGTCATTATTGCTCTGCATTATACTTTGGACTCAAAGTATCTCAGTAAGAGTCCAAAGTATAATGCAGAGCAATAATGACCATGGAGAAAAATGTAGCTCCTAGTAATTTTTAAATTATAGACGTCCATAAGAGACATATTATGTGAATCCTGATAAACATTTAAGAAATTGAAAATGACCGAAGGGATCGAAACGTATTTATAGTAAATAATAAAGAAAAACTGACTGGAGAATGGTTTTTTTGCTTCATAATTAAATATTATCAATTATAGTCCAGTAGAACCCATATTATAATTAAAGAGCACTTGGATTGGGTATACGGGCAGTCCTCCCCCTCATATTCCACAGTGAAAAAAATGGGCAAAATTATTTAAGTTATGGAGAGAACGTCTAGAAGATGACCCGCTTCCTGGTCGCCGATTGGAAGCTGTCACTTCTGAAACAATCCAACTTGTGGAATCTGAATTGCTGTCTGACCGGCGATTGAAAACCAAGGAAATAGCAGTGAGGTCGGGGCTTTCAAAAACAAGTGTTTTGTGGATCATCAAAGAACATTTGCATATAAACAAGATTAGTGCAAGATGGGTTCCGAAAATTCTTTCAGTTGCTCAAAAACAGGACCGTGTTCACTGCTGCAATGAACATTTTTTAACAAAAAAGAAAAGTATTTTTTTCATGGTATAGAAATGTTGCCAAAGCGTTGTATTAAGTGTGTTGAACTTGGAGGAGAATATATTGAACTACAGTAAGACCAGCTTTTTTTTCTTTCACCTTTCCTTCTAGCCCAGGCCGGAAACTTTTGGTACTTACTACTTACTACTTACTGGACTAAATACTTTAATTTTAATAAAGTAAGAAGAAAAAACCTTTATCCAGTTTACAATTCCTTAATTTATTAACTCTTAAAACGTTTCGACTCTAAAATTCATTTTCAATTATAACAATTTTTTTTGTTTTATGCATCAAAAACTATGCAGTAAATAACTATAACAGTTACAAGTCAAATTTCTGTAAAAAAAAACAAGACAGTAATAATTATAATAATACAAATTTAAAATATTTATTTTTCATAACAATTAGTGAAACAAGGATAGATAGTTCTATAAAACAGTGTTATAATATCATCAAGAGGCAGGAGAGATCAGTAAATTTTATTCATCTATTATTTTAAAACTTAAAAACAATTGTTAAGGTCGGATATTTTATTGATTTACAGAAGATTATTTAATTTAATCATAAACAAAACAATGAATAATTTGTAAAAGAAAGATTATTTTCCTTTTATTTATTTTGTAAATATAATAATATAAACATTTATTTTCATATTGTTGTTATTATATGTTTTTTATTATCGCTTAAATAATTAAATTTTATTTATAAGTTTAAAAAAAAGAAGACACATGCCGATGGTCGATTAGATCGGCTATTGTTTATTTCGTTGATATCAACCCGAGAGAGTGCTCACTATAAATAATGCAGTTGTTATTGTGGACTTTAACAGTGACTAATTCGCTGCCATGTGGCAGTTGGGATTAGATATATATATAGTTTTGTTATCGCTGTCGATTCAATCACATCTAATCGACCTGGTCATTTTATATAGACATATTTTCGCTCAATTATAATAATTTTTTATTTTTATGCATCAAAAACCATACAGTACATAACTATAACAGTAACAAGTCAAATTTCTGTAAAAAACAAAACAAAACAAGACAATAATAATTATATTAATTAAAATAATACAAATTTAAAATATTCATTGTCCAAAACAATTAGTGAAACAAGGATAGATAACTCTATAGAACAGTGTTATAATATCAGTTTAAAATTTCTTTGTCTTAATGCAGGAAGTACTTATTCCCACAGTCCAACTTCATGTTTCGAAATGATTTCAGACATTGACCCATGAGATTAAAAGTGTTAATATAATATTTATTATTTTTTTAAATATTTTATTTGAAAAGAAAAGATATGGCCAGGACCGGGACTCAAACACGGTTTTTTCACCTCTCTGTGGTGACACTCAACCATCTCGGCCACCCTGGCACGTTTCTCAGCCAGCCCTATCAATTCTTTTCACCGATCCTATATACAATATAATAATATTTATGACTTATATAATAATTCCTGGCCATATCTTTTCTTTTCAAATAAAATATTTAAAAAATATTAAATAAATTAAATAAATTATAATAATATTAACCCTTTAGCGACCGAATACGGCCGGGTCAGAGCGGGCTGGCTGGACCGAGTGGTAGAAAAGTCAACCATGCCCGCTGAACCGATTACTTTTTGACTCTGAAACCATGTTTTTTTATTTAATTCCTTATAGTTTCCCATCATCCTTTTTGATCCGGACTTGGAATGGTGAATGGACTGGCACTGGTGAATTTAAAAACATATTAAAAAAAAAAAATTTAATTACTGTAAATTAATTTTAATTATTTAAAAAATTATACAATTATATACTTTATTTTTTTGAAATGTCTATATACAAATTTATACATATGCTTTATTTTTTGAAATGTCTATATACAAATTTATACAATTAAAAATTCTTTTGAGTGTGATAAATGCCGAAACATGACAGACACACTTTACGAAAAATAATATAGCCAAAAGTGAATTTGTACGACATCTGTTGTCAAGAAAAAGTATTTCAGCTTGTCATGCGGACCCCTAGATAGCTCTAGGAACTGAACTACTATTGTAGCTCACGGTCTAGAAACGCCGGAGAAGCAAAACTATTATAATAGTCCATGGTCCGTGGAGCCCACCTGACACCGGACTATTATAATAGTCCATGGTCCCGACGGCAAGGCGCGCTCGGACTATTATAGTAGTTCACGGTCGCTAAAGGGTTAATGGCTTAAAGTCAACAAGATCCAAAAATAAAGTAATGTTCAATGAACATTCTCCCGGTGTATACATCGCAAATTGCGAGAACACGGAGATATAGGATCAAGTGAAAAGAGGGGATATGGCTTGCCATGAAGCGAAGCCAGGATGGCCGAGATGGTTGAGGCCTCACTACGGAGAGCTGAAGGTCCCGGGTTCGAGTTCCGGTCCTGGCCATATTTTTTCTTTTCAAATAAAATATTTAAAAAAATAATAAATATTATATTAACTATTTTAATCTCATTGGTTAATGTCTCAAATCATTTCTAAACATGAAGTTGGACTGCGGGAATAAGTACTTCCTACATTAAGACAAAGAAATTTTAAACTGATATTATAACACTGTTTTATAGAGTTATCTATCCTTGTTTCACTAATTGTTTTGGACAATGAATATTTTAAATTTGTATTATTTTAATTAATATAATTATTATTGTCTTGTTTTGTTTTGTTTTTTACAGAAATTTGACTTGTAACTGTCATAGTAATGTACTGTATGGTTTTTGATGCATACAACAAAAAATTTGTTATAATTGTCCAATGAATTTTTCTCAACAGGGCGAGCAAAAATATGTATATATAAAATGACCAGGTCGATTAGATGTGATCGAATCGACAGCGATAACAAAACTATATATATATCTAATCCCAACTGCCACATGGCAGCGAATTAGTCACTGTTACAATAACAACTGCATTATTTATAGTGAGCACTCTCTCGGGTTGATATCAACGAAATAAACAATAGCCGATCTAATCGACCATCGGCATGTGTCTTCTTTTTTTTAAACTTATAAATAAAATTTAATTATTTAAGCGATAATAAAAAACATATAATAATAACAATATGAAAATAAATGTTTATATTATTATATTTACAAAATAAATAAAAGGAAAATAATCTTTGTTTTACAAAATATTCATTGTGTTGTTTATGATTAAATTAAATAATCTTCTGTAAATCAATAAACTATCCGACCTTAACAATTGTTTTTAAGTTTTAAAATAATAGATGAATAAAATTTACTTATCTCTCCTGCCTCTTTTTTGTCATTAACTATATTATTCAAGTTTTCATTCATATACAAAGCCTCTAAAAATTTTAGTTTAATTATGTTATTTTCCCTGTGTAAAATTTTAGGTCCTTCATAATTAAAGGTATGTAATTCCTTTTTACTGGATTGATAGTGCAGTATTAGTTTTGGATGTTGGTTTTAAAATATTTTAAATGTTGGCACCCTTAATTGGGTGATGAACCTGTCAGTTCAATGTGATCTCGGACAAATCACTTCCCTGCAAAACTTTCTCTTAAAGCCAGTACAGTCTCTACCACATACTGAACCCAAGACTCTTCATGGGTTGTAGTGGAACAGCATATTTTTAAATTAATGTTTGTATATGCGTATTCAAATGCAGTGGGGTAGGGGTAAGGATAGGGAGCGGGGTAGCTCAGTCATAGAGCACTGAGTTGCCTAAATCATGGTTCCATTTCCGCTGTGGGCAAGATTTTTATTTAATCTGATTAATTACATGGGATCTACAGACCCTCCTGGGGCTCACTCAGCCTCTATAAAATGGCGACCCAAAAATAAGGGTGAAAAATCTGGTGGTTGAGTGTAATCTGGGACAAATCACCTCCCTGCACAACAGTTGTCCATGAAACAGTACAGTCTCTACCATGTACTAAACCTCAGACCCGTTTATGGGTTGTATTGCTACAGGGTTTTTTATGTGCTTATTTAGTTGGACTGAATAATCTAACCAAGGCCAATTATCTTTTCTCTGATTAAGATTCCAATAATTTTATTTTCTGTTGTCATCTTGAGAGCGATTTTGGAGAGCGAGGCCGTTAGATTTAACCGTTAAATCTAACGGCCTCGCTCTCCAAAATCGCCCTGAAGATGACCTACACTGTAGGTCGAAACGTCGGCACATAATATAAGTTCATTACTTATTCTGTGTTCTTATTGACTGCACCCCCCAACTATCTCCTTTACATTAGATCATCCAGTCAACTATTTTCATCTCATACAAATTTTATTTTCTCTTTTATCATAAAGGAAATAGTGTTAAAACTGAATTAAGAAACAATATTCTACTTTTTTTTTTTTTTTTAGGGTTGTCGAAGAGAACATGGAAGAAGCTGATTCGAAAGAGTTTCCTGGGCAAAGATTCGATCGTAGACGTCTCGGACCTAGAGTGATTCCGGATACAGATACTGTTTTAAGTTGTAAGTCTATTTAATTTTTTTTTTTTAAGATATGCCAGTCAATGATATACGTAGTATTTTCAATGCCATTAAATATGGTACAATCTCATGATTAGGTATTTTTGTTGCCAATTTCATACAGTATAACTTATCTGTTTCATCACATAAGTATGCATACACCAATAAATAAATTCAATATAAAAAATAAACTCAAGCTGATAAGCTCTGAATGAGAACAGTGTGGACAGTGTTAATATGTTTGCTGTCAGGTTTGAGCTTAAGTATGGTATTCATGTTAAATTTTTACAACTCCCAGAGACCCATGTTGCATAAAATTTCGGTTAGGAGTACATAAATAAATAGATGGCACCAATTGGGTTCATAAATCATGTTGCTATAACTTTACCTGAGATATTTAGTTGCCTTCTAATCTTCGGCAAAATATCGTAGAGAAAACAAGATGAAGTTCGCATCATCCTTCCTAATGCTCTGATCGTATCCAGACCGCTAAGTTTATAAATATTTCATATCGGTCTGGATACTTTTGGAGCCGTAGGATACTATCGTTCGGCTTTCTCTTCGCGTACCAAGAACTTACACCAAAACTAGTGCTTTTACAATAAAGACATGAACAGTTCAAAAATTATCTACAACCATTTTTAAATTCTTAACATAGTTTACATTAATGTATTGTATTTAAACAATAGCCATTTGCCGATGCTAAGTATATATATTTTATTAGGAATACTGGATATACATACTTAGTACATAGTGATTATTATTAAAAAGTTAGAACATACTAGCTCTTCAATCTTTTTTTATTTTAAACTAGCCCACGGCTTCGCTCACGTGGAATTTGGTCTGCCACATAAAGTTTCGTGACAGATCATTTTAAATAAATAATATAGTTTTTTTTAACTATAAGTTACTCGTACATCCAAAATTTCAGATGTCTAACTTCAAAACTGACGGATGCCATATGATCTTTGAGCCCCTACTATATTAAGGGAGAAACCCCTGCGGGTGAAATTGTCCAAATCCCTTCTTAGTGCTCATTTAAGCTATACAGAGAACCTATCTGCGAATTGCAAGATGCTAAGTTCAGTGGTTTCTGCTGTGTGTTGACCGCTGGATGTGTTATTCAATCAGGTTTCAGTTTTATATAAACTTCGCCTGTGTGGTGTGTTGATAAAAAGTAGCCTATGTTCTTCTCCAGGCTTGAGATTATCCATATCAAATTTCAGCACAGCCCTGAAACATACTTTGACACTGATTAACAAACGGGATGGACAGAAGTTTATTGAAAATGATTACTTAGTATATTGGTTTCACTTATCATACGGCAGCAGCGAACTATATTACTTGATTTGTATTGTTCAGCGAAAATATGTATATTTTGCGAGTAAGAAATACGTGAGCAAGCATACAAACTTTGCCCCCCTGTTTCATCACCTTAGGAGCAGAATTTTGGAAAATCGTTTCTTATAGGATGCCTACGTCATACAAAGGACACACCCTCCAAGTTTCAGGTCTCTACGATCAGCGGTTTAGGCTGTGTGTTGATCCATCAGTCATTCAGGACAAAGCATTTTATAATATATGTTTAGATTTTTTTATATTTTAAATTATCAGTTGTAACTTCTTCATTTATGCGGAAAAGCTGATATTATATAATCTGAAAATATTTATGTACTTATTACTTTTCCTTAATGTAAGCATAATTGACATAAAAATAATTATGATTATAAGAATATAAAAAAAAAGAATATTATTTATGTTTAATGTAAGTATATTTATTTACAATATATTGTGTATGCTACTTTTATTAATATTGTAGTGTAACTTAAATATTGTAATATATTTATTAATATGTAATATTTGGTGAATAATTTAGTTCTCTTTGTGATCCTTTTTCAAAGGAGTTTATTTAAAAATAATTCTTTGTAAATATCACTTGGTAACAAATATTACTGAGGCAATATCTTTGTGGGCATTGCGAATCCTAGAGGTTCCAAGTTTTTGGCCTATTTGTGGTGGTTATATAAATGGAAGTTTATGACTCATGAATGTTTGTTCACAGCTGTATTAGTATTATTTCTATTGTCATTGAGATGAGTATTGTTATCTGATGATTTATATTGTATATCATACGTGATCTTATACATGATATCGGGAATATAAACCACCATTTACCACAGGAGAATGGGAGTGGCTCAGTGATAGAGTGCTGAGTTGCTGTGCCAAAAGAATTAGGTTCGAATTGGGCTGCTGGCAGATTTCATTTCATCTGTTAGTAGCCGGGGACGAATCCTAATTTGAAAGATCAAATATAAAAAAGATAGAGTGAATGCAGGAGCAGAGGTGATGAGAAATTAGTGGGGAGCAAGAAGGCTGAAGGCGGTCTCTTAGGAAGCTAGAGGCGGAACGGGCAGGAAGCAGAAGTGGAGAGTGAAAGTGAAAGAGGGAGTCCTAATTATTTGAACTAGTTTTTCGTCGCAGTTAATATTTTTAAGGTTAAAAACGAGAAGGAAACCTAACAATATTATATTTTTACTTTGTTGAAAAGAGACAGAGACGACTCCTTCGCAAGTGTTTTGATTATTATCACTGAGAAATAATCAAAATTTATTTTAATGTAAGAATAGAGATAGTTGGGGGTGCAGTAAATTAAAACAACATAATAAGTGCATACTTATTTATTGTGTGCCGACGTTTCGACCTACATTGTAGGTCATCTTCTGGGCTGTGAGAGAAAACAGACAAAACAAAATAACTATAAAATTACATTACAGTACCAAGAAAATAATAATAAAAGAATTTTGTAATTCATTTTTCATTCTGTTTACCATTTTTTTTTCTCTTTGTATTTTATTTGCATTATCATCTTTCTGTACATTTATTCTTAGATAATTTTTATTCATATTATTCCTTCACTATTTTGTTCAACTTTTCTATTACTCTACATTATTATATTATCATTTTCTTGGTACTATAATGTAATTTTATAGTTATTTTGTTTTGTCTGTTTTCTCTCACAGTCCTGAAGATGACCTACAATGTAGGTCGAAACGTTGGCACACATAAATAAGTATTCACTTATTTTGGTGTTTTAATTGACTGCACCCCCAACTATCTCTATCCTTACATTAAAAGTTCCAGTGAACTAATTTCTTCTCTAACAAAATTTATTTTATGGAAATGTATTCTTATTAAATATTTAAGTATCAAAACTCTCTCCACTTCTCGGAAAGTATTGTAAATTTAATTTTTCTCTTGCTCTCTCCCTCTATCCACTCAGAAAAAAAATTTTAAACAGTTTATTTTTCTAGTCGATCAAATGCGAAGAAAGCATTGTGGAGGGCTGAATAAATCGTTGCCGAATCATGTAACCACTTGCCGATATTGTTCTCATGTCGTGCCAAGAGGAGGTATGTTTTTATCCCTTTTCAAGTACGATTAATTACTTCCACAAATTTTTCTTAGTGCAGTTAAGTTTCTATTTGCTATATAATACTACCTGTTGGGGAGGGCGACACCACAAAGGAAAAATATGCTATCACTTATTGTCTTTTAAGAATATTGTTTCTTTGTATTTTCATTTAAATTTAAAAGTTCTTTATTTCTTTATCTCAATTACGAATTTTCAATTTTATTTAGTAAATGGCTGGCCTGCATAATAATAGTTAATTAATTATAAGTCGAATATTTCACTGTTCTATATATTTCATTAACCATGTGTTTTGTTTTTTCACATGTAATTCTCTCGTTCATTAAATTTAATTTTTGATCATTTCAATATTTCTTGTTTTAATCTTTTTCTTTTTCTGATAGCGTATTAATCTTTTTTTTTTCATCTGTAATTTTATTTACATCGTATGTAACAATCGGCATTTATTGGCCGGAGGTCGGAGATTTACACCTATAGGCCTAAGTCTGAGCTTAAATTAAAGCTAATTAAATTTACTATAACTCCATTTCACTTGACTTTCATCATAGGATCTCTTCTTTGGCCGGTGTTCCTCATGAAAGTCGGCCAAAACTTAATATTTGGACTTTTTGGAAAAAATTACCAATTTTCAGAGGCGTAACGCAGAATCTGTGACACCTACAGGCCTTAGTCTGTGCTTAATGAAAGCTAATTTTGAGTAACAAATTTTGGAGAACGGAGATAGTTGGGGGGTTGCAGTCAAAAAAACACCAAATAAGTACTAGACTTATATTTAGTAAGTGCCGACATTTCGACCTACAGTGTAGGGCTATGAGAGAGAAACAAACACAACAAAAAATATATAAAAACGTTACAGTAACAAGAATATAGTGATATGTAATGTAGAAAATTAAAATAGTGACAGATATGAAAATTAAAGATAACGAATATTAGAAAAGTGACAGAATATAGTAAAATTAACCCTTTAGCGACCGAATGCGGCCGGGTCAGAGTGGGCTGGCTGGACTGAGTGGTAGAAAAGTCAACCATGCCCGCTGAACCGATTACTTTTTGACTCTGAAATCATGTTTTTTTATTTAATTCCTTATAGTTTCCCATCATCCTTTTTGATCCGGACTTGGAATGGTGAATGGACTGGCACTGGTGAATTTAAAAACATATTTTTTAAAAAAAAAAAAATTTTAATTACTGTAAATTAATTTTAATTATTTAAAAAAGTATACAATTATATACTTTATTTTTTTGAAATGTCTATATACAAATTTATACATATACTTTATTTTTTTGAAATGTTTATATACAAATTTATACAATTAAAAATTCTTTTGAGTGTGATAAATGCCGAAACACGACAGACACACTTTACGAAAAATAATATAGCCAAAAGTGAATTTGTACGACATCTGTTGTCCAGAAAAAGTATTTCAGTT
Source organism: Arma custos (assembly GCA_037127475.1). Lineage (NCBI taxonomy): Eukaryota > Metazoa > Arthropoda > Insecta > Hemiptera > Pentatomidae > Arma > Arma custos. Next base: position 228,126,274 of record CM073759.1, read on the forward strand.
TGTCATGCGGACACCTAGATGGCTCTAGGAACTGAACTATTATTGTAGCTCACGGTCTAGAAACGCCAGAGAAGCAAAACGATTATAATAGTCCATGGTCCTTGGAGCCCACCTGACACCAGACTATTATAATAGTCCACGGTCCCCACAGCACGGCGCGCTCGGACTATTATAGTAGTTCACGGTCACTAAAGGGTTAAGATATTGACAGATTTAATAAAATTAAAGATAATGAACAGAAATACTTATTTGGTGTTTTTTTTTACTGCACCCCCCAACTATCTTCTTTCTCCATTTTATCATCCAGTCAACTATTTTCATCTCATATAGCAAATTTTATCTACTTTAAAAATGGATACCAATGTTTTTTATCAAAAATGCACTGATTAGGAGATATAGGTCAAAAACTGAAATAACTCCAAAAATTTCGAGGTTTTTAGGCCACCAAAAGTTTTCCCATCCGTTTTTTCGGTAGCAACCTTGGATTTCCACTAGTCAGACATGCTCTTACAACATATCAAAAATGCAGCTCTCTTCAATTTATTGCGACCTTCAAGTACGTTACCTGGCCGCTGACCTAATGATAGTGTTAACTGGTGAAGCCCAAGAACTCATACAGCTGTGAACAGCATGGACAATACTGTTGTAGATGCAATTGGCCACAAAAAGAACTCGTAAAGAATCATGTTCAGTTCAATACTGCTGGAATGCAACTGCCAAAAGTACTCGTAATGAGTGATGTTACACTGATCAACACTGTCCGCCGTCACAAAAACAATCGGTAGCCGTGTATTGTTAATAAATGAATCAATTGATTTATCTATAAACTGTAATATTCTGATGAAAATTAAACTTTTTTGTACAATTATTTTAATACTTTCTCTCCTTCATTATTAACCAAAACTAATAAGAACTAAACATGAACATATAAAAAAAGAAGTAATGAAACTAATTTATGAAGCGTTAACACAAACTTGTTGACACCAGTCCCACAAACTTGTTGACACCAGTCCCACAAACTTGTTGACACCAGTCCCACAAACTTGTTGACAACAGTCCCACGAAGCCCTAAATGTACCTTAATATTCGCTATACCATCACTGCTAAATTTCTCGCTGAATTTTTTTTTTTTTTTTAATAAAAAACTTTAATAATATTTTAATAGACATTTCAGGTAATTTTCCCTTATCATAATAAGAACTATAAGAGGTTAATTTGAGATTATAACCTATATCTTAATTAATTACAAAAGTTTTAAATAACTCTATTGTATAAAAAAAAAAGTTAAAAATTAAAAAAAAAATGTAAAAAATCATAAAAAATAATTCTTTTGTCACCAATATATATTCATTTATTGAATAAATGAAACAGAATTTAATCTTTATAATCACTAAAAACTTGACATTTTTTATAAAATGTTTTTGTTCTTGTTCCAGAATAAATAAGACTTTATTATTATTTTGTTTAATATATTTTTCTTTTTCTTTAGGCCTTGCTCCTATCGACGATTCCATAACCAAAACAATTATGAACGAAAATGTTTACGCAGCTGCTGATGGGAAAACCGATGAAAATGGTAAAGTCATCAAGTGTAAATTTTGGCCGACTTGCGAAGCAGGAAACGACTGTAGGTTTTATCACCCTAAGGAATATTGTAGGTAAGTTATCATAATTAAATTACATTATATATCTTTGTGCAATATATAATGTCATGGATTGAAATCCAGATGTGGCAGACAAAATCTTTTTTCTGTTTTTTTACTGTGGGTTTCCTCCGATATGAAGTATGAAATGAAAAGTATGAAATTTCTGTTTCAGAACCCTCCCTAATTGTAAATTTGGCCAGAAATGCCTGTACTACCATCCTCCTTGCAAGTTTGCCGATAAGTGTCTGAACGTGACCTGCCCATACACTCATACCCCAGTGCCTGCCCCTACAGTCAAAGGTGAGTATTTAAAATTATTTTAAATATATACTTATTCCAGTATTACAGTATTATTCATTACTCCCCTTGCGGACAGAGTTGGCAGGACATTCTTAAAATATAATGTCTATAAATCAATTGTTCGATTAATCCCAGGAAATAATCGAAAAAATCCCTGAGCAATATAATTATCTAAATTATCATTTAATTTATCTACTTTCTTTTATATCTTTATTTATTAATCTTTTGATGGTGTTTATTTTTAAATATTTTTAATTTTGAGAAAAGAGAAAAGATGTAGAATCGGTGAAGAGAATGGCTTTTTCTGGCTTTGTTACGAGCTCTGGTAGCTTAGATGGTTAGAGCACAGCGCTAGAGATGCGGACGACCCGGGTTCGAATCCCAACAAACAAATCTTTTCTATTCAAAATAAAAATACTTTCCTTTTTATTTAATAATTAATAATAATATAATAATAATAATAATAATTAAGAAAAAAGAAAACAGTACAAGAAATAAAAAATAACATAAATAATATTACAATAATTATATAAAGATAAACAATAGATAATTGCATATTTATGCAAATTACAAAGTCAAGTAGAAACTAAGAAAGCTGAAAATCAAAAAAAAAAATATGAACAATATCAACTAATATAATTTGTTTTTAAAAATATCTAACTGGATCAGTGAAGCGTCAATAATATAAATATATACAAATAATGATACAAATATATTTGTATATAAATAAAATCACATCATTTATTTATCAGTTAGAAAATTGTAATCTGAAATCTGGGTATGTTATTTCCAATTTTTTGGGAATTGTAAGGATATAAGCTGATTGAATATACGGGATTTGAAGGTTGAAAGATTATTGGAACGCTGAATGGAAAAAGGTATAGATTTCTAAAGAAAATAGGATCAGATAAGGAAAGCTCTATCAAATGCAGTTGTTCGGTGGGATGCTGTATATAGGTCTGAGAGCCGAGAATGGGTGTTAGGGAGTGGACCGAGGTTAGAAATTAAAGGAGATCGGAGATGTACGATGGTCGGCGGGATTGGGTAACTTGATAAAGAAAGGAAGCTAGGAAATACTTACGGCGATAGGAAGGGTAAAGCCACTTCAACTCTTCGTAATATCGGGTGATACGGACGTCTCTCCGGATCCCAAAGATGAAACGAGCGAAGCAGAACGAATTTAGTTTTTTGCAGTATAAAATAATAAAAACAATAATCCATAGTATGTAGAAAAGAAAGCAATAGAAAAAAAAAAGAATAGCACAAATAAGAACACTGAAAATATTTAAAAAAAAATTGTAATTCCAATTTGTCTTTTAATGAAAGAACCACTAATTTTCTGTTTGTTGACATACTGCAATTTTAAAACAAAAAGTGATCACAAATTCGATGTACACCTCACAAAGAATGATTTAAAACTGAAGATCAGCTAGCTATTACCAACCAAATGAAGAGGAAAGGGGTTTAGAGAAATAAATGAAATTACCTAATTAGGTATATAGTGAACAAATATGTATTGAAATATTTTTTTTTTTTTTTTTTGCCGTTGCCAAGAAATGTGGGGCCTCCCTTATTGATGTTCCTGGAAAAAATCATTTTATTTTTCTGATGTAAAGGAGATAGTTGGGGGGGAGGTGCAGTCAAAAAGAACACTGAATAAGTAATAAACTTATAATTATGTGCCGACGTTTCGACCTACAGTGTAGGCCATCTTCAGGGCTATGAGAAAGAAACAAACAGAACAAAAAATATAAAAATGTACAGTAACAATAATACGGTGACAAGTAATGTAGAAATTTAAAATAGTGATAGATATGAAGATGGAAGATAACAAATATTAAAAAAGTGGCACAATATAATAAAATTAAGATATAGACAGATTTAAAAAAAGTAATGATAATGAAAAGAAATTAAAATAGTGACAGATATAATAAAATTAAGATAAAGACAGATATAACAAAATTAATGATAATGACAAGAAAATGAAAATAATGACAGATATAATAAAGTAAGACAGATTTAATAAAATTAAAGAGAATGAGCAGAAATGATAAATTATAAATAACGTATATAAAATAAAATACAGAAAATAAATGTACAGAAAGGATAGTAAAGTAAAAATAATATAAAGGAAAATCAAAAACAAAAGAAACAAAATGAGAATATTTACATATACAAAAAACGGTTGGAACATGAAGAATAAAGAAAAACTAGTAAATTAAAGATATAAAATGAATGATAATGGACTTAAAGATGTTACATGTTACAGAAAAGTATGGAACTGTATGTACAATAACTAATGTGAATAATAGAAATACTATTGTACAGTAACAATAGTGTACATTGACTGTTTGAAAAAAGGTAGATAGGATTAATGAATTTGAAAAATTAAAATTAGTGCTTAAAAATATGAACTCTGAATACCAACATATGATGGATCCCCAAATGATAAGGGGGAAATATTTGGAAAAATAGGGGAAATATTCGAAACGTGGGCCATAATTATAAGTTTATTACTTATTCAGTGTTCTTTTTGACTGCACCCCCCAACTATCTCCTTTATATTAGATCATCCAGTCAACTATTTTCATCTCATACATTTTATTTTTCATAAAATTTATTTTGATATAACAATAATTTTAACAATACATATAAGTAACTGGATGATCAGATCAAGTTAATTGAAATTACTTTTTTTTTTATAATTTTCTGTTAATTATTTTAATTTTTAAATGTTCTTATTTTGAAGAAAAAAGAGAGGCGACATCAGTAGCTCAATTGGTAGAGTACTGTCACGGAGAGACAGTCAGGGTTCGAATCCCAGCTGGGGCAAATCTTTCTCTTCAAAATAAAAATATTTAATATTAATCGTTTCGGGTACTGGACTTAAATTATATTTTCCTTTTGTTTTATAAATACAAAAACCCTTTTAGTCCAAGCAATCATTTATTTTTTTTTTCTTTACATGTAAACATTTTGACCCATGTGGTCATTCTCAATACATGTTTCCCATCATCATTCAGTCAGCACATTTCGATCCGCAAAAGACATCTTTTTTTTTTCTTCCAGCATTCTTCTTCTTTTTTTTTTTTTATTCAAATGTTGGTCTGATCACCAGTTTGGATTCCGAGCATCACACTCCACCATTCAGCAATGTCATCATGTGGTGGATGTGGTCTCCTCTGCATTAGAACGTGGATCATAATGTTCGGGCGTCTTTCTTGACGTGGAACAGGCTTTTGACCGAGTCTGGCATACGGGCTTGCTCTACAAACTCCGTAAATTCCTACCCTCTACATACTTTCTCACATCCTTCAATCCTATCTCACAAATAGAACTTTCCAAGTAAACCATAATAATTTCTATTCATCCCTCTTTTCCCAATCTGCTGGTGTTCCTCAAGGTAGTATCCTTGGCCCAATCCTTTATACAGTTTATACAGCTGACATCCCAACTCATCCTAATACTATCCTCATCCTAATATCATCCTATACAAGTGTATTATCAGTCAACACCAATCCAGTTATTCCCATATCACTGATCTTGAAGAATGGTTTCAAAACTGGAGAATTAAAATAAATTCTAAAAAATCGCATCAAATCACTTTTACCTTATGTCGTAAACCAATGATTTCCTGCCTTACAGTATCCTTTAATAATATCCCACTGGTGCCTGTAGAACAGATCCGATACTTAGGGTTGCACCTCGACAAACGATTAACCTGGAATCCTCATACAAGACTGAAAAGACAGGAAACCGCTCGACGTTTCAGGCTACTTCAATACTTACTAGACAAACGCTCTAAGCTCCCAATTAACTACAAAAGACTCATCTACATGACCATCATACGACCTATTTGGACTTACGGAGTAGAGCTATGGGGCTCCACTAAGCCATCGAATTCCTCTCCTATCCAATCCCTACAATCCAAAATCCTTCGTAAAATCCTCAATGCTCCTTATTTTGTTAAGAATAAAGTCATCCATAACGACCTTAATGTCCCTTTTGTTGCTGATTTGGCCCGAACCCGGTATCTATCCTTTCATAGCAAACTTCATTCCCACTCAAACCCTCTAGTTTCAAACCTAGCTTCGTCTTCAATTCCCGATAATCCTCCGAGACGTCTGAAAAGAAGATGGCCACGTGACCTTCTTATTGAACTTTGATTTGAGTACTACCAGTGGGTAGTTTCTCTACTTGTCATTCTCATGTCATTATGTAACACGCATTCTATTTACTGGTTGTATAATTGTAATACAGTTGTAAATATCAATAAATAAATTTAAAAAAAAAAAAAATGTTGGTCTCCAGGGAAAAAAAGGTATATCTATCAATGTACTATTGTGAGGATAACAGTAATGTAGGAAATGTAATTTTTATGCAATGAATTTTGATGATGCCATGTATAATGGTATGGCTGATATGAAATATTTAAGAAGATTAATGTTTTTCATATATTTTAAAAAATTATTTATAATGTTAAATTTTATAATGTAATGTTTTGCGTTTTTTTGAATATTCTATAGATGTCTTTTGCGGATCGAAATGTGCTGACTGAATGATGATGATGGGAAACATGTATTGAGAATGACCACACGGGTCGAAACGTTTACATGTAAAGAAAAAATAAATAAATGATTGCTTGGACTAAAAGGGTTTAGGTATTTATAAATTAAAAGGAAAATAAAAATATTTAAAAATTAAAACAATTATAAATAGTAATACGACATAAATCAAAAAGATCCTAAAATTAAAGTACTGTTCTTTGAACATTCGTACTGACCTGGGTTCGAATCCCGGCTGGGGCGAATCTTTTCTCTATTGGTCGTTTGGATAACTGACATTAGGATTATCGACACTCCACTGTACATTACTAACAACACCGAGGTTTTATCCATCTATCAACTGTCCAAAATCAGATTGTTTCCATTTATGAATCCATTAGCTGAGTTCAGAAACTTGACCCATTTTTGAAGTTGGTAGAAATAACTAAATTGAATTTGATATTCAATTTTCTTCTTATTATTATTCCTATGATCACATAGGATATAGTACCCAAAATAAGGGGGAAAATCTGGCGGTTGAGCATGATCTAGGACGTCACCTCCGTGCACAGTCGTTGTCCATGAAACAGCACTGTCTCTACCATGTACTGAATCTCAGACCCTTCACGGGTTGTGGTACAGGTTTTTTTTTTTATTTAATATTATAACCAACTTGTTTGTTTATTTTCAGCTAAAGTGTGGACTAAAGTTCCTTTGGCTCCATCAAACGGTCAAATTTGCATGTATCACCCCAACTGCAAGAAACCATTCTGCCCTTACCAACACACCTATTCAGGAACCACTGGCATTGTAAGTATTCACTTTTCTCTTTTTTAAAGATTTTGTAACATTTTTTGAAGTGAATAAACTGAAATTGCTTCATTAGTGGGAGATAATTCAAAAAAACAAATCATAACAAAATTGGGGGAGAATTTTGTATCAACCTGTTCTCCATCCGAAATTCAATTATATCATTGGATAGCCAAAGGATCAAAAAATTCATCGCGCACGGTGGGGGGAAGTGCCGCTATTTTGAGCTCATTTGGCTGAATATCGAGATTTCTTTCACTATAACTTTTGTCTCAGAGAAGCTACGACGTTCGTTTAAGTTTCAATTGTCGTGTGTAATCAAAATCGATTATATATAAAAGATAAATGTAAGATAGTGACAGCGGTTATAATAAAGTGTAGAATAAAAAAAATTATTATAAAAAATATATAATTATGGCCTATACACGTGGAAAAGCCCAATCCAAGTAAAGAAATCGTATACGATTGAAAAGGGCTTCTCAAGAGCGATCGAATGGTAACAATAAAACACCATATGACCGAGTCAAGCAGTGCTGGAAACCTAAAAATGAATGCGGCCGAGACATTTTGAAAATGAAAGATGCAAAAGATAGTGATGTATGTCTAGTAAGTATAAAGGCCAATGGCATCTTCAAATTCATACTCGGGTGTGCGTACATCCATCCAGGTACGAGGTTTAGCGGAAATTAAACTCTTTATGTTAATATTAAAATATTCCAAAAACATCGCTGAAATTATACCTGATTACAAGCCTGATCTTATTACTAACTATGATATTCAGAGACTAAAATGTTAATGTCTCGTAATACCACTCATTACCCGGCTTCGTGCTCTTAATTTTAAAAATAAATTTGTAAGGCTTCATGCTCTTAATTTTTAAAATAAATTTGTAAGGCGTCATGCTCTTAATTTTAAAAATAAATTTGTAAAAAATTGATTTTTATGGACATTTAAAGCCTTAGTTTACAAGCAGTTGTATTCCACCCACACTTGAGATATGATCACTTATACAATTTGCGCCCTGTATCTTCTTTATCTCTTTGGTGGCTGTTATCAATGATTATATGATATTATCCGAGTTCAGTTTGTCTTACATCGAAATTTCTCCAACAACGTTAGGTAATACCTTTTGTTGAGGTTCAAAATATGTTAGAAATAAATAAAAAACTATCGATAGTTATTATCAATCGGACTACCGTAAAGTTGATATCGATTACTGAACAATTTATTTAAGTAAATAAAAATAATTCCAAAAACTTATAAAATAAATTTTTATTAAATTAATATTTGATTTGTTAAATGAAAAAACACAATTTTTATGAGTAAAGTTGATTTTCATATTGATTCAAATGGCATTGCTGCTCCCTACCGGCGTCTTTCCGCCATATTCACCCCACTCTCATTCGGGGCGTCCTAAGGATAGGACCTCTCCATTTATGACTCTCTGGTTCAGCTCGTCCTAAGGATAGGACCTCTCCATTTATGACTGTCTGGTTCAGCTCGTCCTAAGGATAGGACCTCTCCATTTATGACTCTCTGGTTCAACTCGTCCTAAGGATAGGACCTCTCCATTTATATTCCTCACTCTGGTTCAGCTCGTCCTAAGGATAGGACTTCCCCATTTATGTCACGCTGGTGAGAAGGGCGTCCAGGGAAGAAGACCTCTCCAGTTATTATCAATCGAGTACGACGCGTCCAGGGAAGAAGACCTTCCAGTTACTCATCATTTTTCGAGTACAGGGTGTCCAGAAGACAGCATCTTCAAGTTGTTAAGAAGAACGTTATCATGTGTTGATTCGGAGGGAGTTTCAAGACAGAGATTGGTACATACATCTGTGAGTGTTTATTTGAATCATTTTACTTTGAGAATTGTGTTTGTAATTCAGAATTTGTTCTAGTTATCCCGACTTTAAAATTAATTATCATTGAACCACGGAGATCAAATATTGTATTATTTTGTTTTGTTTTCTTTGTAATAATTTAAATTTTGTAATAAAATAAAATTAACGTTGATTTTTAATGAACTAGCTCTCCATAATATCATATTATATATCTTGAATTGTATTAAAATATCAAATTCTTAAAACTTTATTGATTTAAGGTTTACAACAAATCTCGATGTATCTTCTATGGCATTTGTGTTGTACTTTTCGTATAACAAACCTATATTTATATTGTAAAACATTAATTATTTGTTTACTTTATTTTTTCCTGAATACATACATAATAATATTTTATACAAAAAATATTACCCGTTATGTAAACTTATTCACATACAACACACGGCCATGTCAATGACACAGCCACACCCCCCCCCTTTTTTTTTTTAGCTGTGCTGTTTTTTTCTCTATCTTACTTTTCAATTATCCAAAGTGTGGGAGAAACCTTGGATTAAATGCTGAAAGTAAATTTTTGTGGCAAATAAATGAAATAATTGGCAGATGCAGAACATTAGCAATTACATCATCCTTCTAGAAGTTGAATTTTTTTATTTCTGCTCTCGTCTGCTCTGAAAAAAAAAAGTGTTGGCAGTTTAGTTGTCTCCCCTGATTCAATGGTCAAAAGAGATAACTCAGCTGACCCAGGAGTACAAAGAAGAATTTTGGCCGCAAATAAACGTTAATCTTGTCGTATGTTATGTTAAAGGCAATGTATGACAGATGACTTATGTGAGTAGAGTAGAATATTTAATAATAGAAGTCATCATATATCATATTATTGTTTATTTATATGAGGTTATTAAAATAATTATGAGGCATGTTTTTAATTGTGGATTAGAAACCTCTGCCTCAGTCAAGGGCAGACGCCAACAGTTTACTCCTCTTTGAAAAGAAAATATTGAAAATGATGTTTGGATTTGTTAGAGTTGGCGATCTAATTTAGACTCAGGCAAAATACGGAGCTATAACAGATGTATTAGGAGCCGGGTGTGGTGTAGTATAATATTTTTATATTATAAAAGTAGCTAGGATGGGCTGGACATGTGGCCAAAATGGAGGAAAAAAGGAAACGTGGGCGGCCACGACTTAGATAGGCAGACAAGGTTAAGAGAGATGCAGGCAGCAGTGTTGGATACAGAGCTTGGAGGACCTTGGCATAGGAACAGAGATGAGTGGAGGCGGTTGATGCCATTCTAGAGTGTTAATTGAAAAAAAAAGTCATAATTTTTTATGGCAAGGTAGTATCCTTGGCCCAATCCTTTATACAGTTTATACAGCTGACATCCCAACTCATCCTAATACTATTCTTACCACGTATGCTGATGATACATGTGTGTTATCAGTCAACACCAATCCAGTTATTGCATCCCAAAGCCTCCAATCCCATATCACTGATCTTGAAGAATGGTTTCAAAACTGGAGAATTAAAATAAATTCTAAAAAATCGCATCAAATCACTTTTACCTTACGTCGTAAACCAATGACTTCCTGCCCTACAGTATCCTTTAATAATATCCCACTGGTGCCTGTAGAACAGATCCGATACTTAGGGTTGCACCTCGACAAACGATTAACCTGGAATCCTCATACAAGACTGAAAAGACAGGAAACCGCTCGACGTTTCAGACTACTTCAATACTTACTAGACAAACGCTCTAAGCTCCCAATTAACTACAAAAGACTCATCTACATGACCATCATACGACCTATTTGGACTTACGGAGTAGAGCTATGGGGCTCCACTAAGCCATCGAATTCCTCTCCTATCCAATCCCTACAATCCAAAATCCTTCGTAAAATCCTTAATGCTCCTTATTTTGTTAAGAATAAAGTCATCCATAACGACCTTAATGTCCCTTTTGTTGCTGATTTGGCCCGAACCCGGTATCTATCCTTTCATAGCAAACTTCATTCCCACTCAAACCGTCTAGTTTCAAACCTAGCTTCCTCTTCAATTCCCGATAATCCTCCGAGGCGTCTGAAAAGAAGATGGCCACGTGACTTCTTATTGAACTTTGATTTGAGTACTACCAGTGGGTAGTTTCTCTACTTGTCATTCTCATGTCATTATGTAACACGCATTCTATTTACTTGTTGTATAATTATAATACAGTTGTAAATATCAAAAAATAAAAACATATTTTTATGGCCTAAAGTTTCTTGAATTTGGAAAACACTTTTCCAGTATTTGCATGGAACGTAGTACAGTAAAACCTCTATTAACGGACACCCCTTAATAGCGGTCACCCCATTACCGGACAATTTTTTTTGCAACAACATTTTAATACAATGTTTAAGGCATTTGAACCTCTATTTAACGAAACCTCTCATTAACGGTCACGGACAGGCTGTGTTGGTTAGAAATCGATTAAAAAAAACCTCTAAAAGACGGACAGTGTGACTTTATCCCTTTCCCGTTTCTCCGAAACAATTAGTTGTTTTCGGTCTAAGAAAACAGGGACAGCTGTGTTTACTTTTGAGTAAAGGTTTTCCACATAAATACTTTTATTTTTATTCTCGAACCTGCTTTATTAAAATTTAGTTCTGTTCTAACCCACGTGGCAGGTGGCTGAAAATGTCTCCCTCACGTAAGAGGCTCACTTTAAAACAAAAAATAAATGTAATCGACGTTTATGACCGTGAAAAGTTAAGTGTACGTGCGCTAGTGGAAAGACTCAATATCGGTAGGAAACAAGTTTCGGGAACATTCAAAAACCGTGCGGTGTTTTTTTTTTTATTCTACTTGTCTTTTAAACACATGGGAAATTGAATAAGATAGAATTAATTTGTACAAATACATATTCATGAAAAAATAAAACCTCCCTTTAAAGGACACCTTTAAATAACGGACAAAAATATTTGCACCAGGGCTGTCCGTTAATTCGAGGTCTTACTGTATACATTTTTTTGAATATTGAGTTTATCTGTGTTATTTTAAAAATGTTTATTTTTTATTTTTTTCAGCCTTGCAAGTTCGGTATCAACTGCGCGAAAGGTACCTGTGAATTCGATCACACTCATCTTGGCAAAAATCCTTATAAATGGGTTAACCATAATGCTGAATGACACCTGTGGACTTTTTTATAACAGTAAAGAAATTGTACATAGTCAAATGGAGTTAGTTTTTAAACGTTCGTATATTTTATGTTTTAAGCTTTTATCTTATTTTGTTGTTGTTGTTTTTTTCTATAAAAATCAAATATTTGATTTTCTTTATGTATAGTTTTAATTATTTCTTCAGTTAACTATTTATTTTTAGATAATGAAATGAAGATTTTGTGAATTTTTTTTTTTTTTTACTTTTATTACATAATAGGATAATTAAGTTACCATCTAAAACTATTAAGAAGTTTTTCTTTTTTGAGCCTATTTTTTATTAAATTGTGTTTTAAACAGAATATGGCCATTGTTACATATATAACTGATTTATAATATATATAATAATCTGTTAAATAACTTTTTGCTATTTGTCAATAGGTAATATTCTTTCAATAATCATTTTTTATGGAATAATTGATTGATATATTTTATTGACTATAGTGCAATATACTATTTAATGTGCTTGAAACATTAAAGAATGTGAATAAATTTATGATTATTTTATTAGTGCTTATGAGGAAATGGGCAACAAAAATTGTCCGATAAAGTTTGTATCAGTCTTATGGTTCCTTTCAAACTACTAAGAGAGATAGGCGTACACAGAGCAAGTCCTAGGACAAAAGATGGAATGCCGTAACCATAGAGACGGAGTAGTCAATACTTGAGCAATTTTGCCAGTTACTTAAAATAACCCAAAGCCCTAAGAAGATTAACCTTACCCCTACTGAACTGTTAGGTTTCCTTTTGGTTCATGACCATTAATTATTATTTGTGATGAGAAACATAACTATAAAATACTCCATAGGCGGATCCAGGGGGGGGGGGGCAGGTAGCTCTCCCTCCTGACCGTCTTTGTGTACTGTGGAGAATCCATTACAGTACATACTTATAGGCAAATCGTGTGATGTTATAACAGAAATAACATGAGTGAAACTATTGTTTAGAAGGTCACCTGTGGTCTAGTGGTTAGCGTAACACACTACTAAACCCAAGATCGCGGGTTCGTAGCCCGGCAGGTGGCTCTAGGATTTTTTTAAGGGAGTAAAAAATCTTTAGTTACGCCGTCCTTCGGAAGGGACGTTAAACGGGGGTCCTGAGCCTGTACGATGTCAGGTACTCGTTAAAAATCCCTATCCTAATTAAACCTAGATAGGCAAAATTTAGAGCTCCCACTGTAGCATCTATTGTTTAGATATTTTAATAAACCTTTGAAATCTTTCTATAAATACTACAAGTTTATTTCTAAGTTATTGTTGATTTTTTTGCCCGTCTGCCCGTTGTACCCTTCCAGAAAAAAATCCTGGATCCGCCCTTTAAAATACTCTACTTCAAATCATTATCAATTAAAATGGGATTTCGGGTGCCAATAAATAAATAGTGAATTTAATAATATTTTGTATATTATATTAATATTAATGACACAACTTGGGCTTTACCCACTCAGTTGACATGAACACTTTTAAATCTTAAATTATATCCTTAAATATCCTAACATACACATTTTAACAAATCACTTCTTTATCTTCCTCCTTAGTGCCTATCAGCGTTGAGGTGCCCCAATCCAAGACAGCCAAGCCTCTCGATCTCCAGCCAGCGCTTTCATATCATTCATATTCCCTCCCTTCCTTTTACCGATCCTTGAGATGTGGTCCATAGATTGCAGTCTAGGTCTTTCTCGAGGACGACGTCCTGTAGACGGCTTCAAAAACCTTCTTTGGGTCCCAGTCCTCATCCATTCTGCAGAGATGACCAAACCATCCCAACTGTCTCCTCTCCACTGCTTCCCTCAGTGTAGACACTCCCAGGCCTCCCCTTATCCTCTCATTCCTAGCTCTGTCCCTCCTTGTTTTGCCTGCCATTCTCCGGAGGTATTTCATTTCAGCAGCGGTAACTCTATTCCAGTGCTTGTCCAGCTGGGCCCAAATCACTTGACTTACAGAAATTACAGTACCTGGGCTTAATTTACGTAATGGTAAACAAATGCCTCTCCTTCCTTTGTTCTCCAGGTAGGTTTCTCAACAATGGTTCCCCTTTCATCACTTTCACTTCACTTCCCCATCCATCCTCTTCAGCCTCCTGCTTCCTACACGTATGACCGCTTTCCCCTTCCTGCTCCCCCAACACATTTTCATCCCTTCTCTTCCGTATTCCATCGATCTTTCAATCTTTTGCATTTTTGACTTTTACTTATTAGCACAGTTTAACAATTATATACTAAGGTGGTCAAAAAGTAAGATGAATTTGTTTATAAAATGTAAATTCTTTATTTATTCTTCCAAATCAATTTTATCCCCTTCAAATCAATCCCTGTCCGACAAAACACACTTTTTCCAGTCCTCGAAACAGTCAAAATAGTCTTTTTTCGGTATAGCCTTCAAGACCTTCTTCGATTCGGTTTTTATCTCCTCAATCGGGTCAAAATGGCGTCCCGGCATTGGCCTTTTGAGTTTGCTGAATAGCCAAAAGTCGCTATTTGGTGGTTGCGGAACGATATGAGTCGAGTTTTTGGCAAAAAAGTTGTGAAGAACCAATGCAGTGTGTTTTGGCACCAATCGAGTCTTTTAACGCGTTTGAGACACAAAGCCTCCTTCAAAATGGTTTGGGCTGAGCCAAATGATATTCCAACACTATCAGCGAGATCTCTAATTGTCAATAGACGATTTTCAAGTACCAAATCTTTGACTTTTTGGAAGTGGCCCTCATCGGTAGATGTTGATGGTCGTGCAGAGCGCGGTTCGTCTTCAATACGTTCTCAGCCTGCTTTGAACTCGTTTTACCATTTATAAACTTTTTTTGTGCCATAGTTTGATCACCAAAGGCCTTCTGCAACATTTTCAACATGTCTGCATAAGAATATTCGTTCCGCAAAAAAAATTTGACGCAAGTTCTTTGCTCAACAAAATCACCCATTGTAAAAATCGAAAAATTCACTTTTGGTCGTTTACAAAAACACATTTAACTCGGAGATAATCAAACCTTTTGACAAACAGACGCTTGTCAAATGTTATAGACAGTCCTATTTACCTAGAAAAAAAAAATTTACCTGCTTTCCTAATACCCGGGAGTTTTAAATGACAATTTCACCTTACTTTTTGATCACAGTAGTATCAAATGAAAGTTTAATTTTTATTCATACTAGCTTTTGCTCGCGGCTTCGCTCGCGTGGAATTTGGTCTGCCACATAAAGTATGGTGAAAGAATATCTTAAATAAATAATTTAATTTTTTTTTTTTTAACTATAAGTTACTCGTACATCCAAAATTTCAGACGTCTAACTACAAAACTGACGGATTCTATACAATCGTTGAACCCCTATTATATTAAAGGAGAAATCCTGGAGGGGTGGAATTAGCCGAATTTCTTTCTTAAATTATACAAAAACCTATCTGCAAATTTCAAGATGCTAAGTTCCTGATTTGCCTTTAATTATGTAATATAATAAATTCTCCACAGTACCTAAAAAACTGTGAGGGGGCACGTACCACCGTGCGCCTCCTCCCCAAATCCGCGCTTGCTAAGCCTATGTGTTATTCTGGTTTATAACCTATATTAATGTAAAGTTTCATCCAAATCCATACAATAGTTTTTGCGTGAAAGAGAGACAAACGTACAAACTTTCACATTTATAATATTAGTAAGAAGAAAGATTAATAGGATATCAAAACAAATAGTTTCACTCTTATTCTTTCTGTTATTTTAACAACTATGATCATGTGATTTGCTTTTCATTATTTTCTATAATGGATTTTCCACAGTACCTAAGAAATAGTCACGGCGGGGGGGGGGGGGGGAACATGCCACCGTTCCCCCTTCTAAATCCGCGCTTGCTATAGCCTATGTGTTATTATGATGTATAACCTATATTACTCTCAAGTTTCATCCTAATCTGTCCAGTAATTTTTGCGTGAAAGGGAGACAAACATACAAACTTTCACATTTATAATATTAATAGGATTTGTAGGATATCAAAACAAATAGTTTCACTCCTGTCCTTTCTGTTATTTTAACAACTATTATCATGTGATTTGCCTTTAATTATGTACTATAATGGATTCTCCACAGTACCTAAAAAACTGTCGGCGGAGGAGGGGAGGAGGGGGGGCACGTGCCCCCTCCCCCTAAATCTGCGCTTGTTATAGCCTGTGTGTTATTCTGCTGTATAACCTATATTACTCTAAATTTTCATCCAAATCCATTCAGTAGTTTTTGCGTCAAAGAGAGACAAACATACAAACTTTCACATTTATAATATTAGTAAGATCTATTAATTATTAATTTATAATGGTACAAAATAATATATTCGTATTCTTTTATTATTATATCGGTCACTAATAGAATTTCTGTTCATCATCTACAATTTTTTTTTTTTTTTATCTATCACTATTTTAAGTTTATTATATTCTGTAACCACTCTTATATTCATTCTTTATTTATCATATATCTATTCACTATTTCATCATATCTAGTCACTATTTTAATTTCCACTCTTGTACCATTTTATATATTCTTGTTACTACTACGTTTTTATATATTTCTGTTTGTTTCTATCTCTTAGCCCTGAAGATGGCCTACATTGTAGGCCGAAACGTCGGCACATAATAAATAAGTTACGCTTATTTAGGTATTTTGATTGACTGCACCCCCAACTATTTCTTCCTTACATTAGAAGATACAGCCGACCAATTCTTCTCTAACTCTAATTATTATATTAGATGCCTTACAAAACTACTACTAATTTTAAAAACTAGTCTTCTTCCTTGTGTTCTCCAAAGTCACTTTCATTCTTCCGTACATACATTTTGTCCCTTGTAATTATTGTTTGATTACGTTACAAAAAGGGCCTTGGCTCGACTGATGAAGATGATCATTCATCAATTTCTTAGTGAAGCCTTCGAACCCTCCAACTACTTGCACGTGGTGAAGGAAGTGGAAAGTTGGAAATCTTGTTACACATGGTGGTACCAAATCTGGTGTTTTTTCGGCCACTATTTTAAGGAAAATGACTCTGGTATAGATCCTCAAGAACCGATCGACTTCCTCATCTGAATGGCCGCATGGTGAAACCCACGATGCAGTAATATATAAGCATATGAGTTGTAAGCTTGATAAGTGTACAATTCTTCCGAATTGTGCATCATCTGCGACTTCGATGAGAACCATTTTTCAGAGGTAGTTCTTAAGGGAGGTGTAATGGAGGTAGTCAAAGACTACCTCCATTAGACCTGCCTCCATCCTTTAGACCTTTCTTAAGAACTACCTCTGAAAAATGGTTCTGATCGAAGAAGCAGATGATGCACAATTCGGAAGAATTGTACACTTATCAAGCTTACAACTCACCTTCTTATATATTACTGCATCATGGGTTTCACCATGCGGCCATTTAGATGAAGAAGTCGATCGGTTCTCGAGGATCTATACCAGAGTCATTTTCCTTAAAATAGTGGCCGAGAAAACACCAGACTTGGTACCACCATGTGTAACAAGATTTCCAACTTTCCACTTCCTTCACCACGTGCAAGTAGTTGGAGGGTTCGAAGGTTGGGTTATTTCAACGCTAGTAACTGGCAAAATTGCTCAAGTAATTTAACGTTAGTAACTGGCAAAATTGCTCAAGTATTGACTACTACGTCCCTGTACTTACAGCACTCCATCTTTAGTCCTAGGACTTGCTCTGTGTATGCCTATCCCTCTTAGTTGTTTCAAAGGAACCATAAGACTGATACAAACTTTACTGCACAATTTTTGTTGCCCATTTCCTCAGTTTAGCACTAATAAAATACATTTATTAAAAAGAATTCTTTAAACTGTAAAATAGTGTACCATATGTGTAAATACATAATGTGTATAAAAACTGTAACATAGGTCAAGTTGAGTTTTAGTTATAAAATGTTTATAGTTCAATTAACAATCTAGAACTGTCTTAGGGATTTAATTAGTCGAAATTTTCACATAAAATTTTATATAAAAAAGAATAAAATAACATTGATAACGTTCCCCATTCTGTTAGAACACTCAATATATATATATTTTTTTTTGTCTTAATAAATGGAGAAAGAATGAGGAATATGTGTTCATTAACCATCTTAGGTTTTTGTTATATTTTAGTAGGGGTGGTATCATTTATGCAATGTTGAATGGAGGATGCATTAAGATGGTATTTACGGTAGTTATAGCAACGCCAAAAATAGGACAATTTCATCTTATTATAATAATACCATTGTAATATGACTTATTAAAAATGTATTTATTTTCTTCTTACATTGGAAAATATTAATAGTCATTAAAGAGATAGCTAATTTAGTATTTGTCTAATATATATTAATTGATTTGGGTATGTTACTTAGATATAAAATAGGTTTTCTTTTAATCGGTTACAATACAAAAAATTTTTATTCTTATTTTAGTATATTTATAAAAAAAAAAAACAAGTCTTATATCTCTTTTCGGGACTGAGATATTGGTTTCAAGGTAACGATTTTGAGATCACATCTGGCACTTAATTATTTATTCCTTCAGCTGTGATTTGACTGAATTTGGACATCCTTGAGAGGCTCACCCGCTCTGTAAAATCTTAGCGATACTCCCTTCCATGTACTAAACCTATTACTCTTCATAGGTTGTACTGACACAGTTTTTTTTATATTGTATAGTAATCATTTTATTTACTAAGTCCTATTATGCCAATGTTGATTTAATATTATAAAAGTTATCACATATATTATTAATGTATATAATATTTTAAATATTAATTAAAATAATTATAATTTATTTTATTTTTATATAATTTTTTTAAATATTTTATTTGAAAAGAAAAGATATGGCCAGGACTAGGACTCGAACCCGGAACCTTCACCTCTCCGTGGTGACGCCTTAACCATCTCGGCTATCCTGGCTTCGCTTCACGGCCAGCCATATTCCCTCTTTTCAATTCATACAAAATAAAATAATGTTAAATTAACATTCTCCCCGTGTATACATCGCAGAGTGCTAGAACACGGAGATGTAGGATCAATTGAAAAGAGGGGATATGGCTGGCCGTGAAGCGAAGCCAGGATAGCCGAGATGGTTAAGGCGTCATCACTGCGAGGTGAAGGTACCGGGTTCGAGTCCCGGTCCTGGCCATATCTTTTCTTTTCAAATAAAATATTTAATTAATTAAAATAAATTGTTGAGATGTAAGACTTGTTTTATTTACAGTTAAAAAATGTTCATATCTCAAAAAGGATTTAGAAAAATGAAAATACGATTTGATTGCTTTTTTGTTTGTTTTTGTTCTAGTTTTAATAAATGATTCATTCTTATTTATTCTTTACGATATTCAAAACTTTTAACAGTTGTTTTATATGAAGGAATTAAAAAAATATTGTAGACGCAGTATTTATTTATGTATGGTATCCCTAATTTTATCTGTATGAAACTTGTTTTCTAACCTAAACAAAAAAAACACATGTATATAATTGTAGAACTGCTTTTGTTGCGGTAAAAGCTTTTTTATCAACTATTATTATTTTCAAAATTTGCTAATAAAATATTATAATTTCAATTTTAACATACATTTGTCCAAATGACAAAAATTCTTCATATGTTTATTAACCCCTTAACGCACAGTTTTTTTGAAAAAAAACTGGCCAAAAAAATCAATTTTTTTTTAATGTAAAAAAAACAAACTTTAGAACATTGTTTTGGCAAAAAAATAAAAAAAAATTCAAAATTAATCAAAATTTTTATCACTTTCTTCTGAGCCGCTTTCCGACAAATTTGCGTATTCATATTCAGATTCTGAATCGCTCATTTTTCAATATATATTTTACTAAAATATAATATAAAATAAAATATAATAATAATAATAATAATTTGAAAATGAAAAAAACATACCAATTGTGTAAATATCCAATATACCCAATTTTATTTTCTGTAATCACAAAATAACTGACTCTCTATAAAGATACACTTACCTTTGCAAGTTTACAACACTTAGGTCACTATTGAACTAAACTATAAAACAACAGAAACAAGTGTTTGATATTTCACGTCTAAATAGTAAAATAAAAGATACAATGGCCTTTATATAAATTCAAGAAAATACTATGACGGATCGCAGTCAGTCATCACGAGTACAGAAATTAAAGAATGCAAGGTATATGAAGGTATTATAGCTTACAATCCTATGTAAATGATAAATATCAATAACACGATTCTTTTTCTTAGCTTTCACATTGTTATTTTCATTTCTCGAATATATTCGAGTGTGAAAAATTATAGCAGCATCAAATACAACGCCGCTCGAATTATCTCGAGTGTGCACAGTTTGGCCTGTTTAGCGCGCTCGAATTAACTCGAGCTTGCAAGTTAAGAGGTTAAATCCCGGAGTTTTGTGAATGGCAGGGAAAAAAATTAACTGACGAAGAAATGTTAGTTTTTAAGTTCAAGAAATAGATGAAGAAATTAATTTTTAAATTTTGTTAGTGAAAAGTTGTTGTTTTTCACTTTAGAAAAAAGTGTTCAAAAGTGAAAAAAATTTGTTAGGCGAAGACATCAGTTGATTTAATTTAAGCAGTTAAAGTTATTTAACTGGATATTTAATTCACACCCAAAAAAAAAAATTAAATATTCTAGAGCATTATTGGTAAAAAAATTTTAAATTTAGTTTAATGTACTAGTGGAAATTGTAATTTTGTTTATAGTTCTTTATATGTGAACTAGTGACTGAAATAATGAAGTATTGTAAGTATAAATATATTGGAATCCCGTCGAGTTTGATAATTATTTATTCTGGAGACATCAGGCATTAAGAAAATATTGCCATTACAACAGTAACAACCAGGCATAACGTTTTAGGATAAGATTTATGATATAACTTATCCTTTTTATTACTTTAAAATGTTAATACATTCTGTATTGATATAAAATATTTTATTAATGTAAATACATACTAATACAGCAACACTTGATAACTCCAAAGTACATAACAATAATTTTCCATTGAGAAAAACGTGTTTAGTTTAAATAAAAGGTTAATAGAAAATAATTTCATGAGAAAATTTACCTCTAACATGGAACAAATTTTTTTCTTTTTTGTGTAAAGGAGATAGTTGGGGGGGAGGTGCAGTCAAAAAGAACACTGAATAAGTAATAAACTTATAATTATGTGCCGACGTTTCGACCTACAGTGTAGGTCATCTTCAGGGCTGTGAGAAAGAAACAAACAGAACGAAAAATATAAAAATGTACAGTAACAACAATATGGTGACAAGTAATGTAGAAATTTAAAACAGGGGCAGATATGAAGATGGAAGATAACGAATATTAAAAAAGTGACACAAGTGGTAAAATTAAGATATAGACAGATTTAAAAAAATAATGATAATGAAAAGAAATTAAAATAGTGACAGATATAATAAAATTAAGATAAAGACAGATATAACAAAATTAATGATAATGACAAGAAAATGAAAATAATGACAGATATAATAAAGTAAGACGGATTTAATAAAATTAAAGAGAATGAGCAATGATAAATTATAAATAACGTATATAAAATAAAATACAGAAAATAAATGTACAGAAAGGATAGTAAAGTAAAAATAATATAAAGGAAAATCAGAAAGGAGGAGGTAAATAAATACACAATATACAAGAGGAGGTAAATAAATTTACATTAATAATTTGTTTTTTTAATTTTTTCCTTTTTATTCTGTTTAGCACATTATATGACTAAAAAAATAAACGAAAATATTTTATGTATTTAAATAGATAATGGAATAATAATGATGTCTACGTTGGATGAAATCACATCCATCTTCTAATTCTTTAGTCAATTTATTAATTTTTATTTTATCATTTAATTTAAAGCCATCGAATTCCTCTCGCATCCAATCCCTACAATGCTCCTTATTTTGTTAAGAATAAAATCATCCATAACGTCCTTAATGTCCCATTTGTTGCTGATTTGGCCCGAACCAGGTATCTATCCTTTCATAACAAACTTCATTACCACTCAAACCCTCTAGTTTCAAAACTAGCTTCCTCTTCAATTCCCGATAATCCTCCGAGGCGTCTGAAAAGAAGATGGCTGCGTGACCTTCTTAGTTGAACTTTGATTTGAGTACTACCAGTGGCTAATTTCTCTACTTGTCATTATGTATCACTCAGCCTATTTATTTGTTGTATTATTGTAATACAGTTGTAAATATCAATAAATACATTTTTTTTATTATTTAATTTATATTTTTTATTTAAGTCTTAGTAAAAATATTGTAACTCAAAATGATTTTTCATTTGTTTTAAATAAATAAAATGGATTAAAGAAAGTATAGAAGTAATGTGTGTAGGGAAGCAAGATCGCTCAGTGGTAGAGCTCTGTGTTGCCATGGTAACGGAAGCGGAGTGGCTCAGTGGTAGAGCTCTGAGTTGCCATGGTAACGGAGCGGAGTGGCTCAGTGGTAGAGCTCTGAGTTGCCATGGTAACGGAGCGGAGTGGCTCAGTGGTAGAGCTTTGAGTTGCCATGGTAACGGAGCGGAGTGGCTCAGTGGTAGAGCTCTGAGTTGCCATGGTAACGGAGCGGAGTGGCTCAGTGGTAGAGCTTTGAGTTGCCATGGTAACGGAGCGGAGTGGCTCAGTGGTAGAGCTCTGAGTTGCCATGGTAACGGAGCGGAGTGGCTCAGTGGTAGAGCTCTGAGTTGCCATGGTAAAGGAGCGGAGTGGCTCAGTGGTAGAGCTCTGAGTTGCCATGGTAACGGAGCGGAGTGGCTCAGTGGTAGAGCTTTGAGTTGCCACGGTAACGGAGCGGAGTGGCTCAGTGGTAGAGCTTTGAGTTGCTATGGTAACGGAGCGGAGTGGCTCAATGGTAGAGCTCTGAGTTGCCGTGCCAAAGGTCCTGGGTTCAATCAGGCTGTGGAAGATAATTTATTTATTTTGTTAGCTGCCAGAAATGGATCCTATGGGATCTAGAACCCTCCTGGGGCTCACCCAGCCTCTGTAAAGTGGGTACCCAAAATAAGGGGGGAATCTAGCGGTTGAGCGTGATCTAGGAGAAAACACCTCCCTGTACCACCGTTGATCTAGAAACAGTACAGTCTCTACCATGTACTGAACCCTAGGCCCTTCACGGGTTGTAGTGATAAAGGTTAGTTTTGTTGTTTGTTTTTTTAAAGTAATCTTAATAACCATTGCAGCCTCTCCACTAAATACTTATCCCTTAACCTTTATTTATATTGGTGGACTTTTGAATAAAGAAACAGAACAGACCCTTCTACATGTTTTGGTTTTAGTCAATTCAAAGTTAAACGAATTATTGTCTTATATTATTGTTTAAATTTAATTTTATTCCATAATATGGAACATTATTACTTGGGTATCATAATATTACTAACTAATGAAGGCCATTGGTTACAAGTATATGTAAATGTATACATATATAGTACATGACTAGGATCATACTATTACCAAACCAATGATTATAGAAGATATCTCAACAACCAGGTTTAATCCTATTGAGGGTACCCTCTTTATAGAGGCTGGGTGAGCCCCATGAGAACCTCCAAATACTTCCGAGTCGGTTCATGGCTGTTAAAGAAATGGTTTATTTGCCACTGGTTGTCTCTAACTTGGGACTTTGGTGGAAATCCAGCACTCCACATACTAAGGTTACATTGTATTTCATTCTAAAGAAAATGCTAAATAATTAGGTTCGTTTTCATTGACTTCAAATCCAATTTCTAGTATTTTTTTAAACATCAGTTTTTATTTTAGTCACCTGAATTAAGTAATGGCTCATTTATATTGAAATAGTTTGCATCAATTATATTTAAAACCACCTTTAACTTATTTTTTCCTTTTTGCTGATCACATATGCTATTTATCTAATTAAACACACAAACATATATATGTTAAATAGAAGTATTTTTGAAATCGGAGTTTAAACGATTCCATCCACTTCTAGGAGGGTTAAGACTTTCTAAAGCATAGAATCCGTTAGCAATAATTACTATATTACACGTAAAAGCATTCACAAGCATCATGTGTTTATCTAATTCAAAGATTTAAAATATAGAAAATACTTAAATAAGATAAAATTGTCTTACATTAATTACTTCTGTTTTATTACTTTTCCTGATGGCTGAATCTTGTCCTCATTCACTGGTATAAATATAATTTATTAATCTCGCTTTTAATTTCACGAGTTTCTTAAAGTTATATCTTTCGGCTGCTCCAATCCATGTCTCTTCTCACGAAAGCCTTCCTCATTTCACATTGCC
This sequence comes from Arma custos, assembly GCA_037127475.1. NCBI lineage: Eukaryota > Metazoa > Arthropoda > Insecta > Hemiptera > Pentatomidae > Arma > Arma custos. The sequence continues at coordinate 228,150,871 of CM073759.1, forward strand.
ATGTCTTTCTCTTGTCTTTCCTTCTATTCTCACCTCGTAGACTTCACTGACTATCCTTTCATCCTGCAAAGGGGCCACAGTAACCTGGAATGCGAGAGACTAAGGAGGAACAAGAAACCCCAGAAATGCAAGGGATGGTGAAATCATGAATTGTTTTTTATTGCATATTGTTGAGGAGAGCGACACCATAAAGAAAAAAAATCAATCTGGCATAAACCTCTTACCCCGGATCAACTAATGCTGGTTAAATTTCGAGCTCATAATAAATGAAAAATAAATGTTAATAAAAAAAACAACAACAGATGTATGTTAAAATAAAATAAAACTATTATTAATTGGAAACACGGCAAAAGAACAACAAAATAATAACTTGACAAATAAATTTAATGAAAAGAGAGATTACAACCATTTTGTTTTCCTGGAAAAAAATAAACTTTGTCCCTATACATTACTAAAGATATTATACATCGAATGGTTCATACATTTAACAATATAGACTATTAGTTTAAAAATAAGAGAGAAAAAAAACCGGTACTTTTCCAATCTAAAGCCCACCTACCCCAGCACGCTCCTCTGGCACTTACCTCAACTATTTGGCAGCTGTCAGGTTATGATGCCTGAAATATATTTGAAATAGTAAACAGACAACAGGATTCTTAGGAAATGAAATAGGAGATGATATACAGCTAAAATATGATTTTTTTTTTGGTTTTCTTTCATGTTTACCTATTTTTCTTTGAAAGAGAAACGATGCCCGGGCAAATCGTTTCTCTTTCAAAGAAAAATAGGTAAAAATGAAAGAAAACCAAAAAAAAAATCATATTTTAGCTGTATATCATATTTTCTCTTTAAATTTAAAATATATAAATAATACTGAATAAATAAGAACGTAAAAAATAACATTTATTATAAACAATATTCATTACAAATAAGAATATCACATCAAACAGTGTCGTATATACAGAACAATCAAAACAATTAACCATAAAACATCACATTGTAGTTAAATCTAATTATTTATGTTCAATATTTAAATATTTAAATTACAAAATACAAATTAACATCTGATAAACATTTACTATAAACAATATTGATTAAACACAACGATATCTAGCAACAATTGTAAACAATATTAATTAAAAAGAACAATATGTTACAAAAATTATAAGCAATGTTCATTAAAAAGAACAATATTCAGTTGCAGTTTCATATTATGTCCCTTTCTACAAGACATTTTACGGGGAATAACGTTCCGCTCCTGTAGAAATACCACAGCTGACTTTTCATCAATCACCTCCCGAAAAATCTTCATCAAATTCCAACTCATATTGTATAATTAACATGAAAACAAATAAACGTCCACTAGACACAAACAATAACAAAGGGCTAAGGAAGGTTTGGCTAACAGTAGGAGGTAGTTAACGAAACTGCCACTTGGGGCACTGGGGTAGGTGGGCTTTAGATTGGAAAAGTACCAAAAAACCTATTGATCATTTAACTGGTTATTTATTAATAAAATAAATTTACTGAATAAACAAAATGTCGTGCACTCATCAATTAATTGTCTTTTCCAAAAAAATGCATTTTTTTTTATATTGTTGTGTGGTTATTGGGTACCCAAATACCTGTTGACAGTGCTAGGAGTCATTCACAAAAGGTGTAGCTGGCAGCTGGAACAATTCAGTCGGCGACTGTGAAGCAACAAAAATGTGGCACCTGTAAGATCGATCGGCGATCGATGTCCACTTGCGGTCTCCTCTGCATCAAGAGACGAACTGGCTTACTGACGAGGTGGGGGTTCCGTGTTGTCCATTGATAATACGAAAATAGTAAACAATCGCAGAACTTGAACCGTTATCATAATGCAATTGGGAAAAACCACAATGCAAAGCCTTATGTTTCAAAAAATACACCTACTTACCAGTCGACGTTTCGCCTATTCAGGCATTATCAAGACACCAAAATCAAAAAGGAGTTATGTGAATCGCATCTCGAAGAAAAAGGTGCAATACATCCCAGCGATCAACAGCCCAAACAGGCTCCAAACATGAGACAGCATACCACCACCAAGACGTTCAACATACAACTGAACGAAAGTAATACGCCACCAGCTGGGAAGGTTATAGAATCAGCTGATCCACAAAACATATCAAGTAATATTAGCCTATACAATTTTTTTTTTTTTTTTTTTATACATAGCAAAGTTAGCCAAATTTTTCTTTTAAAATATTCAACGTTTCCGAATAATATTGGTTCAAATTTCTGCAGTCTGTTTTATAATTTACCGAAATGTCTATCTTTTGTGCAATCTGCATGGCCTCGAACAACTTCCTTCTAGAGCCATCACTCTCTTTGTAAATAACTTTAGCATTCTCAAAATCAAATTGATGCTTACAAGTTTTGGTGTGCTGGGCCAATGCTGTGTTAGGTTCCTTGCCACCAATATTTTTACAATCATATTGATGCTGATACATTCTTTTGTAAAATAATTGAACCGTTATCTTTTAAAGGTTGAAATAATCAATACATATTATGTACACTTAAACATCAGAAAACAATATTCTCTCATTTCATTAACAAAAATAAAATTTTAACTAATAATTCAGCTAACGAAAACAGGAACTTTGCTATCATTCGATAGCGAACAGAAAAAAAATATTAAGAAACAAAGGAAATAATAAACGGCTCAAACAAATATAATGTATCGATATTGATATTGCTTTATCTACTGAATTTTTCTCACTTGTTCAGAAATATCGCCTTATAAATTTACATTTAAAGAATTTTAAAATATTTTCTCTTACTCATCGCTAAGTAGTTGTTTTTTTGAAATTTCTAATTTAATTTTTTTTAAACAAATTTTAATTTATATTTTAAAATTAAAAATAGCTGAATGCAGCAAGAAATAGGCATTGTTATCGTTAAGCATGAATCAATTGGCATTGTTACTGTATTTTCTATGGCTCGATTTAAATAAGACGATAGGCCTTTTGTGAATATTTGAAGTTGAAATTTTTAAGCTGCTGTAGGAGATCTTGTTCTCTTGAGCCTTAATTATGGAATAATACGATATATGTGATTACTGATTATATAAATGAATGAAACGACTAAACCCACCAAAATACTGTCATTTAATAAAATAAAAATGTGTTCATCTTACGTCAAGCATTCTAGTTTTCTAAAAAATGTTCATAAAATAACAATAAAATTTATCTTGTAATATTTTAAGTAGTACAATTAATTATTTTATATTAATTTAAATCCAATAAACAATCATAATATATTAATCCGGCTTCACCCCAAGAACTTAAAATTATAATTTATGTTACAATTTACTATTATTCGTCTATGTATATATTTTAAAAAATATAATAAAATAGTATTAAATATCTGAAGTGTGTACAATATTATTTCTTATCTCTATCTCAATTTTTATGTATTGGATTGAGAAATCGTTAAAAGAATACATTGTTCAGAAAATAAAACAGAATTAGAATTAGGCTTAATATTATTTTTATGATGATAAAACCGACTATTTAAGCTATTTTTTGTATGGCCTATATATCTTTTATCACAATTATTGCATTCTATGTGATAAACAACATTTTTATTGTCTAATATTGGTATTTTGGCTTTCTATTATTTTTCTAATTGGATTTTTAGTGTTATGTGCTACTTTTATTTCATAGATATCATAATTTTTAAAGGTTGGTTCTATTTTATTTGATAGGTTTCTAATATATGTGATGCTTCTATAGTTTGTTTTTGTTTTATCTTGTTTAACTTCTACATTAAGTGATTCAGTACTTATTTTGGCAATGCTATTGTTAGTTTGTGTATTTGTGTTATTATCTTCTGTTATAAAATAATTTGTAATTTTTGACTGATTCGGTTTAGTTTTTTTATTATAATTACTATTGATAAGTTTTTTTGAATCTTTAATATTTTTATTGGTAATGAAGTTAATGTTTACATTTTTTGGTATGCTATTATTATCATTATTATTTATTATTTTATATTGTGTGTACCATAATTTGTTTATAAGACTAATTGGAAAGGCATTGCTTGATAGAATTTTGAATATTTTATTTTTAGTTTCTTTTAAGAATTTGGCATCTGTTAATTTAATAGATCTTCCAATCAGATTAGTAGCTACATTCTTAATTTGGGCAATAGGGTGGTTTGAGTAATAGTTTAACAATCTATTGGACGTTATATCTTTTTTGAACCATTTAGTAGTAAGATAGTTATTTTTTGGTTCTCTGATAATTGTAATATCTAAAAAATTAATTGTTTTCGGTTTCCGTTTCAAGTGTAAAAACTATATTTTTATTTTGCTCATTTAGGATTTTATTGAAATCTACTAAAATATTATTATTCGTGATAACCAACAGATCATCTATATACTTTACTATAAAAATTGGAGGGTTGTTCATTTTTAGTAAACTTTCTTTAATAATGTGATTAATTACTATTCCAGAAATGTTCACTGAAAGTCTGCCTCCCATCTGTAAACCCGTTATTTGTTTATAAAATTTGTTTTGAAAAGTGAAGTATCCGTTTTCAGTGCATAACTTAATTCCTTCAATGAATATTGTTTTGCTTTTAAGGCAAGTATAAGGTTCTATTTTTTCCCAATTGTCGTTAATTAATTTGATTGCTAATTTTAATGGAATGTTAGGGAACATGGAGACAATGTCTAAACTGGCAATTATTTGGTCGGGTTGTAACTTAATTTGCTTTAATTTATCTTTCAATTCAATTGCGTTTTTTATATCAAACTCATTCTCCTTGTTTAAATTATCTAAGACACCATTCAGAAATTTGGCTAGATTATCTGTTGGGTTATTAGTCCCATCAACTATAGATCTGAGGGGATAATTCTTTTTATGCATCTTAATTAGACCATGAATTCTAGGGTTTTTAAAAAAGTTATTAGAAAGTTTATTTCTGTAATTTTTATCAATAAACTTATATTTTATTAATTTTTCTATATATTTGTTGACTTTATTGTTCAGTTCTATCATAGGGTTATTTCTAATGCTTTTGTAAGTCTGTTTATCATTGATTATGTCTAAAATCTTTTGTTGATATCACTTTTTGTCATTATAACCAATTGTTTAGTCTTATCAGATTTGATAATGCATATATCCTTGTTATTTTTAAAATAATTTTTTGTATTTCTAAGATCATTGTTTATAATTTTATTAAATTTATTTATTGTGTCATGAGGTCAATTTTTTTCTCTGTTCAAATAATTTAAGATGTTTTTATTAATAGTATTCCTAAGTCCATTTTTATGGTTTTCAGGGGTATCTAAATTATGGTAAAACAAATTATGGTACACACAATATGAAATAATAAATAATAATGATAATAATAGCATACCAAAACTACATTAACTTCATTACCAATAAAAATATTAAAGATTCAAAAAAACTTATCCATAGTAATTATAATAAAAAAACTAAACCGAATCAGTCAAAAATTACAAATTATTTTAAAATAGAAGATAATAACACAAATACACAAACTAACAATAGCATTGCCAAAATAAGTACTGAATCACTTAATGTAGAATTTAAACAAGATAAAACAAAAACAAACTATAGAAGCATCACATATATTAGAAACCTATCAAATAAAATAGAACCAACCTTTAAAAATTATGATATCCATGAAATAAAAGTAGCACATAACACTAAAAATCCAATTAGAAAAATAATAGAAAGCCAAAAAGACAAAATACCAATATTACACAATAAAAATGTTGTTTATCACATAGAATGCAATAATTGTGATAAAAGATATATTGGCCATACAAAAAATAGCTTAAATAGTCGGTTTTATCATCATAAAAATAATATTAAGCCTAATTCTAAAACAGGAACTGCTTTATCTGCACATTGCAAAGAAACGTTACACACTTTTAATTTTGAAAACCCAAAAGTTTTACATAAAGAAAAAATACAATTAAAAGGAAATGCCTAGAAGCTTTGTGCATTAATCATAATATAGAAAATGTAGTCAACGATAGAAAAGAAGCAGGAGATATTAGTAAGTTATATTCATCCGTTATTCTAAAATTGAAAAAGAAATAATATATAGATTTTATCTGCTCAAATCATAACTGTCACAATAACCTTCTCAGTAATTGCCTTCTAAATTTCACCTGAACGTGCAATAGCAATTTAATTTATTAAAACAATTAAAATATAACATAATATCAGAATAATTATCAATATGATTGTTTGTTTTTATTTATTATTTATTTAATTTGAGAGTTGTTTATGTATAATATTAAATATTATTTTATTTAAATAATTTCAAAAATAATATGAAAGATCATAATATACTAAGATATTATTAAATGACTATAGAGGATATGGTTCCCTCTGAATTTGAAAAACATTTTGAATGGAATAAAACAACTTAAATTGAGGTATCTAAGCTTTATTTTTGGTTATTTGTTGGACAATAAAAAAAAATTTTATGTACAGTTTTATTTATTGAATTATTTATATTGTTACAATAATAGAACTTATGCATGTTTTTACAGATAAATGACTTATGGTCAAATTGTTAACCATATAATAAAATAAAAAAATGAAACAATTAGAATAGAAGATTGAGAATGGCCTAGGCCGAAACGTATCTCGAAAATAAGGAATAAAAAATTTTTTTTTACTGGAAATAGGTTTTTTGTTCTCCTATTTAAAGAATATGTTATTTAATTTATAAATTGACTTGAGATTAGATATTAAAATATCAGCAAATTATACACTACAGTTGCAGTTTGTTGAACAAAGCTCCAGTGACGTTAACTGATTCTAATCAAGTTCAAGGAAGAAAGAAATCATAAATTCTTGAGTTGTTTTGTACCTTCAGAAGATTCTTGAGATCAGTAGATGAATGTCAATTCTTCTATATGAAGTCTTCTAAGTCTTCGTATAATAAGCCCTCAAGTCCCTGTTTGGGCGCCAGTTAAATAACTTCAATACTCTAATCACTTTTTAAAAAGAGCTTTTATTAAATAATACATATAGATTCAGCAGAGTCTAAAAACAGACGAGGCTCCTCTTGATCAGAGGTGCTATTAGCATTTTTATTACTGACGTTAATAACTAGTATTGTTTACCAGTACGGCAACTGCACATGCATAATAGTATTTAGAAATGTTTATTACACATTCGGTTTTCACATTTAACTATATATGTGTATATATGGTGGTATTTAATTATTTTATAATAGACTCCTAAATTTTCAATCTATGATTTTACCTAACTATCCATAAATTTTATATTTTACATTCATCCTCTGAACGGCCGTTTTTTTTTCTGGAATTTTTTTACACTTATCCTATAGTGGGGGTATACCTGCCTTCCGACCCCGCTACCACTTTGACTATTCTATATTAGATAGTATGTGAATTAAGCTTGTGAAGGACCTATCAAGCCCCCCACTCTCACCCGCACCAGGTAATTTATCTTATATCTTTACATTACAAAAGAATGGGGCCCTTTCGATTGACTAAAGAAGGCTTATTATTGCCAATTTCTGATGTACTTCAACTTGGTTACAATGTGATGCAGTAATGATGTTGTTGCCAAAATTCGCAGAACGAATTACTGCCTTTGCCGCAGACTACTTTGATATTGTCCCTGCCAATTTACGATTTGGATTCAATATTTTTATATATTTTTAAAAGTATTCCTTAGCTTATAATTTCCTTGATAGGTACACTAGATTTCCATGGAATACAAGTTATAAAAATAAAGTACATTCTACAAAAAATAATGAGGCTTTTCACCAATATGCAGTGCCTTTATGTGTGCTTTTAATTTCCGCTTCGTAACTGCTTTGTAATCGCAATGGAAACATTGATGAGGTCTCTCACTTGTATGATGAGCCTTTGTATGTTTTTTTAAATAACATTGTGTGACTGTTTTCAACTCACAATAAGGACATTGATGAGGTCTCTCATTTGTATGACGAGCCATTATATGTCTTTTTAAACAATTTTGTGAGATGGTTTTATAGTCACATTGATGACATTGATGAGGTCTTTCTTTTGTATGACGAGCCATTATATGTCGTTTTAAATGACTTTGTGTGACTGTTGTATAGTCACAATGATCACATTGATGAGGCTTCTCATTAGTATGACGAGAAATCATATGTCTTTTTAGTTTATTTTCTGTTAATGTTTTATAGTCACAATGAGGACATTGACAAGGCCGCTCACTTGTATGACGAGCCATTATATGTTTTTGTAAATGACTTTTTGTGACCGCTTTATACTCACAATGAGGACATTGATAAGGCTTCTCTCTTGTGTGACGAGCCATAATATGTTTTTTTAAATTACATTCCTTGACTGTTTTATAGTCACAATGATGACATTGATGAGGCCTCTCCATTGTATGATGAACCATTATATGAAATTTTAAATTAGTTTGTGTGGTTGTCTTGTGATCGCAGTGTGGACATTGACAAGGCCGTTCACTAGTATGACGGTCAATTATATGTTTTTTTAAATGACTTTTTGTGACTGCTTTAAACTCACAATGAGGACATTGATAAGGCTTCTCTTTTGTGTGACGAGCCATTATATGTAATTTTAAATTACGTTCCTTGACTGTTTTATAGTCACAATGATGACATTGATGAGGCCTCTCCATTGTATGATGAACCATTATATGAAATTTTAAATTAGTTTGTGTGGTTGTCTTGTGCTCGCAGTGTGGACATTGACAAGGCCGCTCACTTGTATGACGAGCCATTGTATGTTTTTTTAAATCTCTTTGTGAGACTGTTTTATAGTCACAATGAGGGCATTGATGAGGTCTCTCACTTGTATGACGAGCCATTATATGTTTTTTTAAATGACTTTTTGTGACCGCTTTAAACTCACAATGAGGACATTGATGAGGTCTCTCATTTGTATGACGAGCCATTATATGTTGTTTTAAATGACTTTGTGTGACTGTTTTATAGTCACAACGATCACATTGATGAGGCTTCTCACTAGTATGACGAGAAATCATATGTCTTTTTAGTTTATTTTCTGTTAATGTTTTATAGTCACAATGAAGACATTGACAAGGCCGTTCACTAGTATGACGGTCCATTATATGTTTTTTTAAATGACTTTTTGTGACTGCTTTAAACTCACAACGAGGACATTGATGAGGCTTCTTACTTGAATGACGAGCCATTATATGCTGTTTTAAATAACTTTTTGTGACTGCTTTAAACTCACAATGAGGACATTGATGAGGCTTCTCACTTGTGTGACGAGCCATTATATGAAATTTTAAATAACTTTTCTGCACTGTTTTATAGTCACAATGATAACATCGATGAGGCTTCTCTTTGGTGTGACGAGCCATTATATGAAATTTTAAATTAGTTTGTGTGGTTGTCTTGTGCTCGCAATGTGGACAGTCATGAGGCCTCTCTGATGTATGACGAGCCATTATATGTTTTTTTAAATCACTTCGCTGGACTGTCTTGTACTTGCAATGATGACATTGATGAGGCTTCTTAAATGGATGAATGGTATGCGTTTTTAATTTAGAAGTGTTTGTTCCTTTATGTTCAAAATGGTAACACTGATAAGTCTTTTCAACTTCTTTAATTTGTTCCATTAGGTATGTTTTCTGAACTTTAGCAGTATGTTGAACATCTATGTTGTCGGACAATTCCTTGGTACCTATGAGCAATATTTCAAATTATATAAACAGAAAAATATGTTCATATGCACATAAAATATACACAAATGTAGATTAAGAAAGAGAGAGAGGGGAGGAGAAGGAGAGGGAGAGATAGAGGGGGAGCGACAAAGGGGAAGGGGAAGGGGAGAGGGCAAGAGGGAGTGATGAGGAGGGGGAGGGGGGAGGGAGAGGAAGAAGGGGAGAGAGGGAGGGGGGGCATATTTAAAACTAACATAAGTTCAGATAAAAAAAGAGAGCACTGAGTGATATATTTATAAAACCCATGTTACCATAAGAAAATATAGGGTTTTTAAATAAATAAATAAAAATAAAATAACTATATTAAAGAATGAGAGATTTACCTGCCATCAATACTGAAGCAAAATAATAATACAACTTTCTTTATATCAAACAAACATTGATAAATCTTTTTATTTTGAAGATAAAGGATTTGACCTTGCCGGTATTCGAACCCGGTCCTCCGCATCTCTAGCACGGGACTCTGCCACTAAGCTACCAGAGCTTGTCTGACCTGGTTAGGAGCCCTAGTAGCTTAGTGGCAGAGTCCCGCGCTAGAGATGTGGAGGACCAGGGTTCGAATCCCGGCCAGGACAAATCTTTTATCTTTAAATTAAAAATATTTATCAATGTTTGTTTGATATAGGAGTATTGTTAGGAGTAACAGCTGGATAACAAGGGCAAGTGAAAAAAGAGCATGGAGATCGATGTTTGAGGAGGCCAGGACTCGCTTGAGGGTTGAAGCACCAGCATAATATGATTAATAATAAAATATGACGGGAAAAGATTTTGGGTATCGGAATACATTGATTGTAAAAAACCTGAATAAATAAATTAAAAATAAACTAAGAATAATTACCTTATTTTCATAATTTATAAATTGTAGCTCAACTAACATCCAAAAAAAAGATATCAATTGCTTGAGACAAATAGAATCTCAACTAACTAATAAAGTCCATATAATCTTTTTCCGGGATGGACCGTGTGGTGTTGGTTTTGTTTGCCAAGCATTCGCTCATCGTGTTGTGAGCTTCCTCAGGGCTAGTCAGTAAATGAAGAGCGGATGGTGGAGTCAGGGTGTATATACCTTAGGGGGGGGGTCTCGGTCGAAGTCTGCCTTCCCATTGGCCCGCTTGTATCGAGTCCGTGGGCTCTGTTGCGTTCGGGTGGGTTCGTGTGTGTTCGGTATTGTCGTATGTGTGTGGATGGTAGGTTGATGTGTCGGTCTTTTGTTTTATGGCAGGATACCAGTTTTTGCTGAGTTTGTAACCGTCTTCCTTATTGAAATTATTGGGTTCTTTAATAATTTCAATGGCTTCTCTAATGGTGCAGAGATGATAATTATTTTCTTTAACCAGTGTGGTTGTGTTTTCGAAAGGTATGTGGTGGTTGGTGTTGTAGAAGTGTTCTGCTACAGCCGATAAACAACCACACTGGTATATATACACCCTGACTCCACCATCCGCTCTTCATTTACTGACTAGCCCTGAGGAAGCTCACAACACGATGAGCGAAAGCTTGGCAAACAAAACCAACACCACACGGTCCATCCCAGAAAAAGATTATATGGACAATACCGCAGACCGTGGAAGCCTACGTGAACATCTGATCAACCTGTACGGGGAGGTTCCTGTTCAGGACATGAAGAGCCTCGAAAAACTAAGATCGAAGAAGATGAGACTCCTGCCACAACTCACATTTCTCAAAAGATGTAGAGACTACAATATCATACCCAGATGCTCCAACCTTGAAAGAAAAGGATCCAGCCCACGTATTCAAAACGCTTTACGTCGATCGTCTATGGCATTACTGAAAGCAAGAATCAGTGACACCCGATCTGAACTATCCACCGTTGAGAAGAAACTGCTAGATAACCACTTGCTTCTAGCAAACCAAATAGCAAATGACGATTGGGATAGCAAGCGGATAACACCTACCGTAAACACTCCACCATCCAAAAACGAAAATATCACAAACTATCAATAAAAAATACAAGCTGCACCGACTACAAGGAGGCACTAAAGAAGACTGTTATAAATCTCACTAATGAAGAATTCCCACAAGAAACCATAAGCGTCCTCCAGAAGGGATTCAACTTCGCCATCGCACCTAGACATGTACCTACAGAGAAGATTATAACCAACATAGAAGCATGTATCAAGAATATGGACCAAAACGCCGCCGAAACCATCCGGAAAGACATTAGTCACATTTTACGTAAAGCCAAGCCACCAAGACCTAACCTCTCTAAGACGCAATACAACTCACTCACTACACTAAAGAAACGAGACGACCTTCTTGTAATCCCTGCTGACAAAGGAAATGCCACCGTCATTATGAAGACAGACCAATATCTAAACAAAATGACGGAAATCCTCAACGATGGAACGTACAAGAAACTGGACAAAGACCCCACTAATGACATTAACAAGAAAATCCAGACCATCATCAACACCAGCCAGACACTGAAAACCAAACGCCTCATAATATCTGACCCAATCCCACCAAGACTAATCGGACAACCCAAAATACACAAAAACGGTATCCCTATGAGACCCATAGTCAGTACCATTGGCTCACCTACATACCACCTATCCAAATACATCTCCGACATAATTAAAACCCAAACTGGCAAAACACAACACAACATCCGCAACTCCAAACAATTCATAGACATAATCAAAACCATTCATATAAACGAAGAAGACATCCTAGTAAGCTTCGACGTCAAGTCGCTCTTCACCAAGGTCCCTGCCGATGAAGCCCTGAACCTTATGAAAAATCTTCTGAGCGAAGAAGAGTACCGACTGACGGAGATATGCATGAAAGAAACATATTTCCTGTTCAATGGACAATACGATAAGCAAATGGAAGGCACAGCCATGGGATCTTCATTGAGCTCACCGGCAGCAGACCTGTACATGGAACATTTCGAACAGAAGGCACTCTCCACCGCAGCCCAAAAACCTGAATATTGGTTCAGATACGTGGACGACACCTTCGCCATCTGGAAGCACGGAAAAGATGCACTGGACAGATTCTTACTCCACCTAAACAGCATCCACCCTAACATACAATTCACCATGGAGCTGGAGAAGGATGGGAAACTTCCCTTCCTGGACGTCCTGGTTGAGAAGAAGGGAAACCACCTTGGACACACTGTCTACCGTAAACCTACACATACAAAGAGATACCTTCATGCCACATCACACCACCATCCGTCTCAAAAGGAAGGAATCATCAACACTCTACTCAACAGAGCTGAAATGATAGCTGAACCGTCACAGCTCAATAAAGAAAAGAGGCACTTGAGAAAAGCCTTCCTAAAAAACGGATACGACAAAGAAACTATTAAACGAGTAGAACGCAAGAGAAAACTCAAAAAACAAGACAAGAACGAAACCGACAACGAACCTAAAAACCAGACAACCATTCCTTACATCAAAGGCACCTCAGAAAAGATTGCCAGGATTCTAAAGAACCACAACATCAAGACCACATTCTCCACAGACAAAACAATAGCTCACATCCTACCGAAACCCAAAGACAAGTTAGGACTACGTACTCCAGGCATCTATAGCATACCCTGTTCCTGTGGCAAGGTCTACATTGGACAAACCGGAAGGACCATTGAAAGAAGGTTAAAAGAACACATATCTAGTGTCAAAAACTTTAAGACGGAAAAATCGGCTGTAGCAGAACACTTCTACAACACCAACCACCACATACCTTTCGAAAACACAACCACACTGGTTAAAGAAAATAATTATCACCTCCGCACCATTAGAGAAGCCATTGAAATTATTAAAGAACCCAATAATTTCAATAAGGAAGACGGTTACAAACTTAGCAAAAACTGGTATCCTGCTATAAAACAAAAGACCGACACATCAACCTACCATCCACACACATACGACAATACCGAACACACACGAACCCACCCGAACGCAACAGAGCCCACGGACTCGATACAAGCGGGCCAATGGGAAGGCAGACTTCGACCAAGACCCTCCCTCCCCTAAGGTATATACACCCTGACTCCACCATCCGCTCTTCATTTACTGACTAGCCCTGAGGAAGCTCACAACACGATGAGCGAAAGCTTGGCAAACAAAACCAACACCACACGGTCCATCCCGGAAAAAGATTATATGGACAATACCGCAGACCGTGGAAGCCTACGTGAATAACTAATAAAGTGTTACTTTTGTATTTTGTAAATAAGAATAAAAAGGTTAATAAAATAAAGTTTCTCACCTTCATCTGAGAAGAACGTCTCTTCTTGTTTCACATGATCGATACTTAGTTCTTCAACTATAGAAATAACAAATATATAAGCAAATTTGGAGTCATGTAGTAATATGGAATGAAGTTTGTCTTTTAAAGAATAAGTGTATAGAGGTTGTCAAAATAAATGTTTCTTACCTTCATCTGGGATGAGCAACTCTGTTTCTTGTTTCACATAATTGAATCCATCTGTGTCAAAATAGTAATTAATTTTATTAAACTAAAAAAGAAACAGTTAATAAAACATGGAAATATTAAAAAATTATTTTAAATTTGCGATATTTAGTCTGGCACCAGGGACTGCAGTGTGAACTCTATACATTCCAGTAAATCTTGCTATGTATGTCCATATTTTTATTACAGTTTAAACAACATAAAACTTAAGTTCACAATAAAATAAATTGTTTTTTAATAATTTTCTGCCATGGGTTATTAGCCCAGCAATGGAGGCCCCCTATCCTCTGGACAACTGGTCTCCTGAATATTTAGTCCCCTCAGGAGAAGGGTGACCAGGCTAAACCCCTGGTACTGGGTTTCCCCTAACCTGGAGGACCATTGACTAATTGGAGTCAGATGACTGGGCGATGGGGCTGCCAACTCCCTACGACAACAAACATTTAAATTATGCTAATTTTATTTATTTATAAATTGCAACTCATTTAACAACCAACAAAAATGCCAATTTCTTCGGATAAAAGGAATCTCAACTAATATAGAGTTACATTTGTATTTTGTAAATAAGTCCCCAGTTTAGTTGAGTACCATCACAGTCAGAACAGTACACAATACATTTAATCTAACATTAGGTCACAGACAGTACACACCATAGGATCAATCAGCATCTTACTCCATACATTTGGAAACGGCTTTGTTGTTGATAAAATGATGGTTCAACAAGTTATCAACAATAAGCCTATCACTACTAGACTTTGCATGATTCGTCTAAAAGGAAAATTCTACAATATTAGTTTAATAAATGTGCATGCCCCAACGGCAGTGTCAGAGGATGAGGAGAAGGATTCCTTTTATGAAACACTGGAAAAGTGCCTGGATGAATGCCCTAAGTAATATATGAAGATCGTAATTGGTGACTACAATGCACAAATCGGAAAGGAGGAGACATTTAAGCCTACAATAGGACCTCATAGCTTGCCCGATATTTCAAATGATAACGGAAGAAGGCTAGTAAACTTTGCAGCTTCCAAGGGACTTATAGTTTAAATTACGTTCCTTGACTGTTTTATAGTCACAATGATGACATTGATGAGGCCTCTCCATTGTATGATGAACCATTATATGAAATTTTAAATTAGTTTGTGTGGTTGTCTTGTGCTCGCAGTGTGGACATTGACAAGGCCGCTCACTTGTATGACGAGCCATTGTATGTTTTTTAAATCTCTTTGTGAGACTGTTTTATAGTCACAATGAGGGCATTGATGAGATCTCTCACTTGTATGACGAGCCATTATATGTTTTTTTAAATGACTTTTTGTGACCGCTTTAAACTCACAATGAGGACATTGATGAGGTCTCTCATTTGTATGACGAGCCATTATATGTTGTTTTAAATGACTTTGTGTGACTGTTTTATAGTCACAACGATCACATTGATGAGGCTTCTCACTAGTATGACGAGAAATCATATGTCTTTTTAGTTTATTTTCTGTTAATGTTTTATAGTCACAATGAAGACATTGACAAGGCCGTTCACTAGTATGACGGTCCATTATATGTTTTTTTAAATGACTTTTTGTGACTGCTTTAAACTCACAACGAGGACATTGATGAGGCTTCTTACTTGAATGACGAGCCATTATATGCTGTTTTAAATAACTTTTTGTGACTGCTTTAAACTCACAATGAGGACATTGATGAGGCTTCTCACTTGTGTGACGAGCCATTATATGAAATTTTAAATAACTTTTCTGCACTGTTTTATAGTCACAATGATAACATCGATGAGGCTTCTCTTTGGTGTGACGAGCCATTATATGAAATTTTAAATTAGTTTGTGTGGTTGTCTTGTGCTCGCAATGTGGACAGTCATGAGGCCTCTCTGATGTATGACGAGCCATTATATGTTTTTTTAAATCACTTCGCTGGACTGTCTTGTACTTGCAATGATGACATTGATGAGGCTTCTTAAATGGATGAATGGTATGCGTTTTTAATTTAGAAGTGTTTGTTCCTTTATGTTCAAAATGGTAACACTGATAAGTCTTTTCAACTTCTTTAATTTGTTCCATTAGGTATGTTTTCTGAACTTTAGCAGTATGTTGAACATCTATGTTGTCGGACAATTCCTTGGTACCTATGAGCAATATTTCAAATTATATAAACAGAAAAATATGTTCATATGCACATAAAATATACACAAATGTAGATTAAGAAAGAGAGAGAGGGGAGGAGAAGGAGAGGGAGAGATAGAGGGGGAGCGACAAAGGGGAAGGGGAAGGGGAGAGGGCAAGAGGGAGTGATGAGGAGGGGGAGGGGGGAGGGAGAGGAAGAAGGGGAGAGAGGGAGGGGGGGCATATTTAAAACTAACATAAGTTCAGATAAAAAAAGAGAGCACTGAGTGATATATTTATAAAACCCATGTTACCATAAGAAAATATAGGGTTTTTAAATAAATAAATAAAAATAAAATAACTATATTAAAGAATGAGAGATTTACCTGCCATCAATACTGAAGCAAAATAATAATACAACTTTCTTTATATCAAACAAACATTGATAAATCTTTTTATTTTGAAGATAAAGGATTTGACCTTGCCGGTATTCGAACCCGGTCCTCCGCATCTCTAGCACGGGACTCTGCCACTAAGCTACCAGAGCTTGTCTGACCTGGTTAGGAGCCCTAGTAGCTTAGTGGCAGAGTCCCGCGCTAGAGATGTGGAGGACCAGGGTTCGAATCCCGGCCAGGACAAATCTTTTATCTTTAAATTAAAAATATTTATCAATGTTTGTTTGATATAGGAGTATTGTTAGGAGTAACAGCTGGATAACAAGGGCAAGTGAAAAAAGAGCATGGAGATCGATGTTTGAGGAGGCCAGGACTCGCTTGAGGGTTGAAGCACCAGCATAATATGATTAATAATAAAATATGACGGGAAAAGATTTTGGGTATCGGAATACATTGATTGTAAAAAACCTGAATAAATAAATTAAAAATAAACTAAGAATAATTACCTTATTTTCATAATTTATAAATTGTAGCTCAACTAACATCCAAAAAAAAGATATCAATTGCTTGAGACAAATAGAATCTCAACTAACTAATAAAGTCCATATAATCTTTTTCCGGGATGGACCGTGTGGTGTTGGTTTTGTTTGCCAAGCATTCGCTCATCGTGTTGTGAGCTTCCTCAGGGCTAGTCAGTAAATGAAGAGCGGATGGTGGAGTCAGGGTGTATATACCTTAGGGGGGGGGTCTCGGTCGAAGTCTGCCTTCCCATTGGCCCGCTTGTATCGAGTCCGTGGGCTCTGTTGCGTTCGGGTGGGTTCGTGTGTGTTCGGTATTGTCGTATGTGTGTGGATGGTAGGTTGATGTGTCGGTCTTTTGTTTTATGGCAGGATACCAGTTTTTGCTGAGTTTGTAACCGTCTTCCTTATTGAAATTATTGGGTTCTTTAATAATTTCAATGGCTTCTCTAATGGTGCAGAGATGATAATTATTTTCTTTAACCAGTGTGGTTGTGTTTTCGAAAGGTATGTGGTGGTTGGTGTTGTAGAAGTGTTCTGCTACAGCCGATAAACAACCACACTGGTATATATACACCCTGACTCCACCATCCGCTCTTCATTTACTGACTAGCCCTGAGGAAGCTCACAACACGATGAGCGAAAGCTTGGCAAACAAAACCAACACCACACGGTCCATCCCAGAAAAAGATTATATGGACAATACCGCAGACCGTGGAAGCCTACGTGAACATCTGATCAACCTGTACGGGGAGGTTCCTGTTCAGGACATGAAGAGCCTCGAAAAACTAAGATCGAAGAAGATGAGACTCCTGCCACAACTCACATTTCTCAAAAGATGTAGAGACTACAATATCATACCCAGATGCTCCAACCTTGAAAGAAAAGGATCCAGCCCACGTATTCAAAACGCTTTACGTCGATCGTCTATGGCATTACTGAAAGCAAGAATCAGTGACACCCGATCTGAACTATCCACCGTTGAGAAGAAACTGCTAGATAACCACTTGCTTCTAGCAAACCAAATAGCAAATGACGATTGGGATAGCAAGCGGATAACACCTACCGTAAACACTCCACCATCCAAAAACGAAAATATCACAAACTATCAATAAAAAATACAAGCTGCACCGACTACAAGGAGGCACTAAAGAAGACTGTTATAAATCTCACTAATGAAGAATTCCCACAAGAAACCATAAGCGTCCTCCAGAAGGGATTCAACTTCGCCATCGCACCTAGACATGTACCTACAGAGAAGATTATAACCAACATAGAAGCATGTATCAAGAATATGGACCAAAACGCCGCCGAAACCATCCGGAAAGACATTAGTCACATTTTACGTAAAGCCAAGCCACCAAGACCTAACCTCTCTAAGACGCAATACAACTCACTCACTACACTAAAGAAACGAGACGACCTTCTTGTAATCCCTGCTGACAAAGGAAATGCCACCGTCATTATGAAGACAGACCAATATCTAAACAAAATGACGGAAATCCTCAACGATGGAACGTACAAGAAACTGGACAAAGACCCCACTAATGACATTAACAAGAAAATCCAGACCATCATCAACACCAGCCAGACACTGAAAACCAAACGCCTCATAATATCTGACCCAATCCCACCAAGACTAATCGGACAACCCAAAATACACAAAAACGGTATCCCTATGAGACCCATAGTCAGTACCATTGGCTCACCTACATACCACCTATCCAAATACATCTCCGACATAATTAAAACCCAAACTGGCAAAACACAACACAACATCCGCAACTCCAAACAATTCATAGACATAATCAAAACCATTCATATAAACGAAGAAGACATCCTAGTAAGCTTCGACGTCAAGTCGCTCTTCACCAAGGTCCCTGCCGATGAAGCCCTGAACCTTATGAAAAATCTTCTGAGCGAAGAAGAGTACCGACTGACGGAGATATGCATGAAAGAAACATATTTCCTGTTCAATGGACAATACGATAAGCAAATGGAAGGCACAGCCATGGGATCTTCATTGGGCTCACCGGCAGCAGACCTGTACATGGAACATTTCGAACAGAAGGCACTCTCCACCGCAGCCCAAAAACCTGAATATTGGTTCAGATACGTGGACGACACCTTCGCCATCTGGAAGCACGGAAAAGATGCACTGGACAGATTCTTACTCCACCTAAACAGCATCCACCCTAACATACAATTCACCATGGAGCTGGAGAAGGATGGGAAACTTCCCTTCCTGGACGTCCTGGTTGAGAAGAAGGGAAACCACCTTGGACACACTGTCTACCGTAAACCTACACATACAAAGAGATACCTTCATGCCACATCACACCACCATCCGTCTCAAAAGGAAGGAATCATCAACACTCTACTCAACAGAGCTGAAATGATAGCTGAACCGTCACAGCTCAATAAAGAAAAGAGGCACTTGAGAAAAGCCTTCCTAAAAAACGGATACGACAAAGAAACTATTAAACGAGTAGAACGCAAGAGAAAACTCAAAAAACAAGACAAGAACGAAACCGACAACGAACCTAAAAACCAGACAACC
Organism: Arma custos; assembly: GCA_037127475.1. Classification (NCBI taxonomy): domain Eukaryota; kingdom Metazoa; phylum Arthropoda; class Insecta; order Hemiptera; family Pentatomidae; genus Arma; species Arma custos. The sequence continues at coordinate 228,170,653 of CM073759.1, forward strand.
ATTCCTTACATCAAAGGCACCTCAGAAAAGATTGCCAGGATTCTAAAGAACCACAACATCAAGACCACATTCTCCACAGACAAAACAATAGCTCACATCCTACCGAAACCCAAAGACAAGTTAGGACTACGTACTCCAGGCATCTATAGCATACCCTGTTCCTGTGGCAAGGTCTACATTGGACAAACCGGAAGGACCATTGAAAGAAAGTTAAAAGAACACATATCTAGTGTCAAAAACTTTAAGACGGAAAAATCGGCTGTAGCAGAACACTTCTACAACACCAACCACCACATACCTTTCGAAAACACAACCACACTGGTTAAAGAAAATAATTATCACCTCCGCACCATTAGAGAAGCCATTGAAATTATTAAAGAACCCAATAATTTCAATAAGGAAGACGGTTACAAACTTAGCAAAAACTGGTATCCTGCTATAAAACAAAAGACCGACACATCAACCTACCATCCACACACATACGACAATACCGAACACACACGAACCCACCCGAACGCAACAGAGCCCACGGACTCGATACAAGCGGGCCAATGGGAAGGCAGACTTCGACCAAGACCCTCCCTCCCCTAAGGTATATACACCCTGACTCCACCATCCGCTCTTCATTTACTGACTAGCCCTGAGGAAGCTCACAACACGATGAGCGAAAGCTTGGCAAACAAAACCAACACCACACGGTCCATCCCGGAAAAAGATTATATGGACAATACCGCAGACCGTGGAAGCCTACGTGAATAACTAATAAAGTGTTACTTTTGTATTTTGTAAATAAGAATAAAAAGGTTAATAAAATAAAGTTTCTCACCTTCATCTGAGAAGAACGTCTCTTCTTGTTTCACATGATCGATACTTAGTTCTTCAACTATAGAAATAACAAATATATAAGCAAATTTGGAGTCATGTAGTAATATGGAATGAAGTTTGTCTTTTAAAGAATAAGTGTATAGAGGTTGTCAAAATAAATGTTTCTTACCTTCATCTGGGATGAGCAACTCTGTTTCTTGTTTCACATAATTGAATCCATCTGTGTCAAAATAGTAATTAATTTTATTAAACTAAAAAAGAAACAGTTAATAAAACATGGAAATATTAAAAAATTATTTTAAATTTGCGATATTTAGTCTGGCACCAGGGACTGCAGTGTGAACTCTATACATTCCAGTAAATCTTGCTATGTATGTCCATATTTTTATTACAGTTTAAACAACATAAAACTTAAGTTCACAATAAAATAAATTGTTTTTTAATAATTTTCTGCCATGGGTTATTAGCCCAGCAATGGAGGCCCCCTATCCTTGGGACAGCTGGTCTCCTGAATATTTAGTCCCCTCAGGAGAAGGGTGACCAGGCTAAACCCCTGGTACTGGGTTTCCCCTAACCTGGAGGACCATTGACTAATTGGAGTCAGATGACTGGGCGATGGGGCTGCCAACTCCCTACGACAACAAACATTTAAATTATGCTAATTTTATTTATTTATAAATTGCAACTCATTTAACAACCAACAAAAATGCCAATTTCTTCGGATAAAAGGAATCTCAACTAATATAGAGTTACATTTGTATTTTGTAAATAAGTCCCCAGTTTAGTTGAGTACCATCACACTCAGAACAGTACACAATACATTTAATCTAACATTAGGTCACAGACAGTACACACCATAGGATCAATCAGCATCTTACAATTTGGAAACGGCTTTGTTGTTGATAAAATGATGGTTCAACAAGTTATCAACAATAAGCCTATCACTACTAGACTTTCGTGTAAAATGAAAATTCGAAACTGCATGATTCGTCTAAAAGGAAAATTCTACAATATTAGTTTAATAAATGTGCATGCCCCAACGGCAGTGTCAGAGGATGAGGAGAAGGATTCCTTTTATGAAACACTGGAAAAGTGCCTGGATGAATGCCCTAAGTAATATATGAAGATCGTAATTGGTGACTACAATGCACAAATCGGAAAGGAGGAGACATTTAAGCCTACAATAGGACCTCATAGCTTGCCCGATATTTCAAATGATAACGGAAGAAGGCTAGTAAACTTTGCAGCTTCCAAGGGACTTATAGTTGGAAGGAATACACAAAAGAAGAAATATAGAAACATAAAAGAAGAAATATAGCGGTGCATTCTTTCCACGAAACACACATACTTAGCACTCCAAAAGCATATTGTCAAAGGAGCAGCATATTGTCCAAAACCTCTAAAACTAGGATTTACAAGATGCTTATCAAACCTGTGCTTACGTATGGTTCAGAATGGTGGACGATGACGAAAGCCTAGGAAGAAGCCCTTTTGAGATTCGAAAGGAAAGTGCTCCGCAGGATATATGGAGGTGTGTGTGAGCAGGGTTCCTGGAGAAGACAAACAAATGCCGAAATAAGTGTGATGTATAAAGACGTCAATCTTATCACCTTCATCAAATTCGATGGGCTGGCCATGTCATGAGTACGAACCAGGCCGATATCCCATTAAAAATTATGTCTGACCAAGTGTATTGTACAAGAAGAGTAGGATGTCCCAAGCTTCGATGGGAGGATTGTTTGGCTGCGGACTAAGAAATTGGAAGGCAGTGGTGGGCAACTCCGCCTGCTGTCTTGGGGCAGTTGCCGGTCCCAAGCCCGGATAAAGGAGGAGGGTAGGGCAGAGGGCTAACTTCCCTCCCCCTAAAAACCAAAAACTAGTTCAGAAACAAAAACCATGCCTCGGATTGTATTGCCTTAACGGTACATTGAACACGGCATAACCATCGCTTTATGGAATGTAAGAGGACTTATGCAGGCTGGACCCAGCTGCCAGGTACTAGAACAGCAATTATCCTATACAGGAGATAAAATGGAGGAAAGTTGGGATAATGGATACAATATACACTCATCAACAGTGGGCACCAGGCTAACATTCGGGGAACAGGTTTTATGATTAGAAAGACGTTAAAGCAAGCAATAATGGAAATAAACCGTTAATGACAGAATAAGTTCAATTAGAATGAAAGGTCGTTTCTTTAACATGAAGATTATTAGTGCGTATGCGCCAACTGAAGACGGGAGTGAAGAAGAGAAGGATGCGTTTTATGAACTCATATCAGCAACCTATGATCAGGCCCCAAAGTATGAAGTAAATATAATAATTGGAGACAGGAATGCGAAAATTGGAAAAGAGCCCCAATTCAGATCAATAACAGGCAATCATAGTAAAAACGAAATAAGCAATGAAAATGGGTTAAGAGTAATTGATTTTGCAGCAGAAAAGGGAATGGTTGTAAAAAGTACCATGTTCCCTAGAAAGGATATATACAAAGAAACATGGATATCCCCTGATGGCTCAGTTAGAAATCAGATTGATCATGTGATGATTGACAGAAGGCATTCCTCAGATGTGACAAATGTACGATCTTGCCGAGGTACTGGTTGTGACTCTGATCACTTTCTAGTTAAAGTAAATTATCGATTCAGAGTAGCTGTAAAACGCCACGGAAAAAGAAAACGGAGGCAGCATTTCTGCAACCTCTTGAATTCAGGTAAGGAGTGTCATGTAATAGGTACAGATGCCGCTGATGAAATTTTCGGCAAAGCAGAAACGGATGTAGAAGTTGAAGAGCCCCAGAGAAAGAGGAGGTGGAGGATATTATAGGCAGCCTAAGAAACTATAAGTCTCCAGGGCCAGATGAAATGAGTGCTGAACTCCTGAAATGCGGTGGTGAGGAACTTCAGGAAGAACTGTATCAGCTAATATGGGATGTTTAGACGGAAGAAAAGATCCCAGACAAATGGAACCTGGCGGCGACTATTGTACCAATAAACAAAAAAAGATAACAAAACCGACTGCAATAATTACAGGGGTATTGCATTATTCAGCATTGTGTACAAGATATTTGCAATACTTTTGCACAGAAGGCTGTCAGTGTGGTCTGAGTTAACAATTAGGGCTTATCAATGTGGGTTTAGGCTGGGCCGATCAACAAATTACCAGATATTCGCTCTGCGACAGGTATTGGAGAAAGGCTACGAATATAATGTTGACCTGCATCATCTCTTTATCGACTTTAAGCAAGCCTACAATAACATAAACTGTAGCAAACTGTTACATGCCATGCTGGAGCTAGGACTACCAAGATATATTGTTCACCTTACAAGGATGACCCTCACAAACACGAGATGCCAAGTTAAAATAGGGATCATGCTCTCTGAGGAATTCATGGTGGTTGATGGTCTGAGACAAGGTGATCGCGTGGTCTGAGAAGACCCACTATCGCCAGTGCTCTTCAATTTAGCCCTTGATGCAGCAGCGTGTGCAATCCGAACAAACCCAGGTGAAACAATACGCTATAGGAAGACTCAACATTTAGCCTATGCGGATGATGTTGTTCTAACTGGCAGGAGTAAAGCAGCACTCGCAGGAGCCTTCCAAGAATTCCACCAAGGAGGAGAAAAAATGGGTTTGCATATAAACGAGGCCAAGAACATGTACACGTGAAGCTCAAGAAGGAACGTACAGGTAGAAGAACAAGCCCCGTTTATGGAGTTCAGTTTTGAACAAACAAACTCAAAATTTTAAATACCTGGGCGCAAGAGTGACACACAACAACCAGATAGAGGAGGATATAGAAGCAAGACTTACCGCTGGTAATTTTGGTTACTATGCAATACAAAAGGCTCTTAAAACTGGGCAATTGTCAAAAAGGGCCAAGATCACCTTATAGGTGGGTGAATCAAATATAAACGAGACTTATTTTTTAATTTTTTTATTTTTACTTTGAACACAAAGAAAAGTACACCTCATTTTTCTACATAGTCTCCTGATTTGGAAATACATTTTTCCCTGCGCTTAGGTAATTTTCCAATCCCGTCCTCATAGAATGAAGTAGATTGTGTCTTCAGCCAATTGAGCTTAGGCTTCAACCTCATCGTCACTGACGAATCTCTGACCTCCCAAAGCTTCCTTGAGTGGGCCAAACAGATGAAAGTCACATGGTGATAAGACTGGACTGTAGGGGGTGTTCTAGCGTCTCCCAGCCCAGTTGCTCCAATTTTTCTCTCGTCAGGGCCGCAGTATGCGGGCGAGCATTGTCCTGAAGAAGAATCACTTCTCTCATCGGTAGATCCCTTCTTTTGCGATATGCAAGTCTGACTTCATTCAAAATGTCGCAGTAGTATGCGGCATTGATAGTCCTGCGTTCATGCAAAAAATCAAGATGCAGCAAGCCACGCTGGTCAAAAAACACGGTAGCCAAAACCTTCCCAGCTGACAGCCGTGACTTGGCTTTCAGTGGTCCAGGTTCCCCTTTCAGTCTCCACTCCATACTCGCTTGTTTTGATTCAGGGGTGTAATGGTGCACCCAAGTTTCATCACAGGTGATAATGTGAGTGAGAAATGAGGCTCCCTCAGCCTGAAAACTTGCAAGAAGACCTTCACAGACCTGCAAACGGTTCAGCTTCTGCTCAGCTGTGAGAAGTCGAGGAACCCACCTGGCACACACCTTACGAAACCGTAGCTCCTCTGCGAGTATGGAAAAAGTGCTTCCATAGCTTATCCCAACCTCACTTGCAATGGCACTGGTGGTTAGGCGTCTGTCACCTTCAATAAGCTGTCGAACACGGCTGATGTTGTCTGCTGTGATGCTGGAGCGGGGTCTGTGGTCATGGGTTTCATTCTGAACATGATCACGACCCTCCACAAACTGTTTACGCCATGCAAACACTCTGGCACGAGAAAGTGTCTCTTCCCCAAACTGAACAGTCAACCTTCTCAAGATTTCAGCCGATTTTACACCTTCAGCAGCAAGAAATTTGATGATAATACGTTGCGCAATTGAGGGGGATACATCCTGCTCAGACATCATCACGACGGTAACTGGTGAGCTCGAGCGCATCCGCCCGCCTGCTTCCCCCACTCCTGGCATCCCTACCCAACACCCCTAAACGCGGGAACGTTCCCGCACCTTCGCTGGGCTTCCAGGACAAAAAGTCTCATTTATATTTGATTCACCCACGTTTATAACCACTGTCAGGCCAATAGCGACATATTGTGAAAGTTGGGTCCTGAGAAAAAAAGCAGAAATAATTATGGTGAATGTCTGGAAGAGGAAAAAACTAAGGCGGATTTATGGACCCATCTACAACCAGGGAACATGGAGGATTTGTAATAATGCAGAACTCCGACAACTTCACGGAGAGCCAGACTTAGTTTCTTTCGTAAAAAGAGCTAGATTGAGATGGTTGGGCCATGTGATAAGGATGCCGGAGACAAGAGTGCCCAGGAGACTGTTGTTTGGGAAGCTCTGTGATAGAAGACCCAAAGGAAGGCCCCGTACGAGATGGCTAGATGATGTGGAGGCCGATCTTCACCAGCTAGGAGTTAGACATGGGAGAAGACTTGCTAGGGACCGAAGTGAGTGGCATGCAGTGGTGGATGAGGCCCAGGTCCTTGTAGGACCGTAGTGCCAAGGAGTGAGTGAGTGGCACGCATTAGAGAGGACTGGCAATTCTTGTTAGAGCAGGCTATGACTCATCATTTGGATCGCGATGCCAGATAAGAAGAAGTAGAAATAAGTCTAAAGATTAATAAAATAAATGTTTCTCACCTTCATCTGGGATGAGCATCTCTTCTTCTTGTTTCATATTATTGACGTAGTATGGTTCATCAACTACAAAAACAACATTAAATGTAAAAGCAAATTTGGAACTATTAGCTAGTAAAGAATAAATTTTGTATTTCATACGATATTTTTTAAGGTTAGCTAAATTAATGTTTCTCACCTCCATCTGAGATGAGCATCTCTTCTCGTTTAACATGATAGACACATGGTTTATCAACTATAAAACCAACAACAAACTTATAAGCAAATTTGGAGTCATGTACTAATAAAGAATGAAGTTTGTACATTATAGGATAAGTGTGTAAAGGTTGGCATAATAAATGTTTCTCACCATCATCTGGGATGAGCATCTCTGTTTCTTGTTTCACAAGACCGAGTCTTTCTGTCAACATTGTTATAAATTTTATTATAACAAAAAGAAACAGTAAATAAAACATAGAAATTATTGTGTCTTTGAGGTGATCTATTGATATAAGCACATGTTTTTAATATCACTTTTATTGAATAATATTATTACAAGTTCATATAATATATAAATATAACACCATTTTAAAAAAAGGTCAACTGGACTCAATCATATAATTTGTTTTTTAAATTTTGAAAAAAAACCTATATCTAGTAAATATTTTTTATTACTTATTTATCAATATACGTTTCGGCCTAGGCCAAATGGCAACGAGGTTCATTGATGACAACTCCAAAGAGATAAATCGTACATTTTGGCCAAATGCGGGTTAAGAATAACGTTCTGGTTAAATTTCAGTTATTTCCTGGTCAATAAACTATAACCCATAGAAAGGACAACACTTTTTTATAATTTTAAAATATAATGAACAGTTACTCCATAAAAAAAAAATTTGGCAGTATTAATTTTAGTTAATATTATTATCCAATTTGTCAACATCTATTGCTTGGTTACTATTTAAACGTTATGCTTTCACATTAATGTCTATTATTAAAACTATACGGTAATTTGTATTAATAAATTAAAATCATATTATTTATTTTAATATCTGTGTGTAATATGCAGTTACTGTTGACTGACAGCATACTTTTAAATAAATAAATACAAAATAATAAACAAAGTGAGTAATCATAATTTAAGTAATTCTATCTGACACCATCGAGTATTATCTGCAAAATTACGGGTTCCAAATCTTATATCACCGGTAATGAATTGTATTTCTTTCATATTATTAATACTCGTATAAAATGAATGCACACAAATATACTATTTGCCATGTATGCTATTAATGAGCACATTAATACTCGTTAGTATCGTTTTCCTTCTAACTGGTTGTTCTTCATTAAACGACTATTCACTGAATCTATACAGAGAGAAAAAAATATATCATTTACAAATGTATCTTATACATACATACATCATAAATATTCGTGCACATTAATAAATTAAATAACTTTTTTTAATTTAAAAATATTTTTTGTATCTGTGTATTACTTTAGAAGTGATTTTTGATACCGAATGTAATCGACTAGTCCGGTAAAAGGGAGCTCAGTTGAGTGCTTGGTTAAACGAAGACCCGTAGATCCTGGCCATTAGAGGGAGAAAATGTGCAGAATAACTTGAATATTTAAAAAAAAGTTGTGTGGTTTTATGAAAGTGAAACTTTTTTTCGGTTTGTAGGCATTTAAATAAAAAAAATTGGAAAATTAATCGATTTAGGGTATTAAAATTGCTTTTTTAATCGTAATTTAATTTAATTTAAACCGTCCGCGTCAACTTGTGTTAAGTTAGTTCGTTTTAGTTTAGATTTGATACGTTGTGGTAATGGGGTCCATGGCCGTGACCGGGTTCATCATCGTAATGAATAGGTAAGTAAAAATTAATAATTAAATATTTTATTTATCCATCAATGATTTTATCTATTACTCGAGGTAACTCTTCTTGGTCTAAATCAGGTGGTGGATGCGGCTTCTTGGGATCTAAGTCTAAAAAATGATTCATTTGTTTCAAGTTTATTTAATTGTTCAAGAAGTTCATAATTTTTTTCTTTAATTGTTTATATTCGTCATTTTCCATATTGTGAGCTTTATCTGATACAGTTCTCATAGATACCGTTTCTGGTCTTTGAGTTTTTTCAAAATTATGGTGTGTGGGAAATTGATTCGATGATGGTTTATGAAAGAATTGATGCTGGTCTCGAGGTGACCATTGTTGATTATACGGTTTTTCATAAGTGTTTCGAATTTGACCACTTCCACTCGGTTGGGAATAAAATTGTTTTTCATATTTAAGTGGGAATTGTTGCATCTGATATCTCGGTCGAAATTGTTGTTGTACCTGATGGCTTTGATTCTTATTATGTTTGTAAGAATTATTCATTTTATTTAGATTATTAAATCTTTGTTTATTAAAATGTGTTTCTTTATTATTCCTATTTCTTTCTCCGCATAATTGATATACTATAGTGTTAAATGTATTTTTCAATGCTAATTAAATATATATATAATATTATTACGAACAATATGTGTGAATTGTCTTTCTAAACCAGGATGTAAATTACTGTTTCGGTCACAGAGAGAAAGACGGGCGCAAGGGATTAAGCCCCTTTGTTGGCAGAAATCAAAGAGACTGTTCTGGGAGGTTCGAGATCCCCCACTCCGTGTCGGCCTTGCCTATTTAAATACCCTCTCGGCGCGAGTGTGTCAGAGTATTAAACTAAGCGGTGTGATGAACATCTACCAACCAGTAATAAGTCAGTGTAATAAGTGTATCAGGAACTGTGACAGTTTGTGAGTATAATTGTGTGTCAGTTTGTTATAGTTGCTGAACTGTAAGTGTTAATTAGTAGTTGTAATTTTATGGTAATAATTAAATAGGAGTTAGGCCTAGATAATAAATACTTAAAATATTGTTATTGTAAAGTTATATCATTTTAATAGTATTCTTTTTGTTACTTTGTGAATAAATATTAGTATCTTTAATTAAGAAATAGTTTAATTCATTTTAATACCCAGTAGCCCGTAACATTACGAATAACTGTGTCAGCTACATCACTATCATGATATTTTAGTTCATCATTTTTATTTTCGGCAAATAATTTTGATTAAAAATCTTGTCGTTTTTCTATTACTAGATTTACATAATCAACAGGATGTTCTTTATGTTTTGATTCCATCATTAATATTTCATATTCAATTGCTTCAGCAGTTCTGGAATCATAAAATTATTTCTTTAAATAATCAATTAACTCATGAATATCTTTGAAAGTTTTAGCCGTACAATCTTCGGCTTCACCAATTAATTTACTTTGAGCTGTAATAAGCATAACTTGTTCATTTTCAATTTTATACGCATTCGTATTTTGACAAAAACGATGATGCAAAGTCTCTAATGCATTTACAAATTTCCGTATGTTCTTAGTAGTAGTAGTTCATCCCAATTAGCAGTTAACAGTATCCATCACATCCATTACTTAACATTATTGTTTTTATGAGCATTTTCATTTTTATTACATTATGCCTATGTATTTTTATAACTTAATTTATTTATTACATACTGGATTTTTTATTTCTTACTGTATTTCTTATTATTTTATATTTTTAATTTTATTTTACTACTGATACCTGATACTTAAGTGTTTATTAATTTAATAGTTATCTTTATTAACTTATTCTTTAATCTTCAACACTTTCTGTTTTATTCTTTATTATGTATTTTACTACCTTCCTGTCACTTGGTTGTTAATACTATACACTCATACATTTTAATCTTTACATTTACCATGCTGTGGAATTTTTATCATTTTTTAAATTTTCAATTGCCTGTATTCACCATACTTTTATTATTTATATTTACCATGTTTAAAAAATTGTTTGTACTACTTTTTAATTCTCAATTGTCCCCCCTTGTCAGCCCTGTATTTTGCATATAGCCCTGAAGAAGACCTGCAAAGTAGGTCGAAACGTTGGCTACTTAATAAACATTTCTCCAATTCCAAGAGAAATTCATTGACTTCTACCCGGACCATTTTCTTTCACACTTATTCAATAATAAGTATTATTTATAGAGATATAAATAACTAGTTAATTTAAATTTAAAACAACCAGCTCTGCTTGATTCCCTCAACTCACTTTGTCCTTCATAACATTAATCCTCATTCCCATATATGTTTTACAGACCTTTAGCTCAAGGCTCTGTGAACGAGAGGAGCTGTGTCTGCTTCATCAAATATTATTGGGTTCCTTCATAAAATAATAAAGGATTATTGTTTTAAAAGAAAAAAATACTAATGAATATTAACTGTTTTTATTAATTAAAATAATCTACATTACATTTGAATGTTATTTGATCAATAATTTTTTTATTTTGTAAATAACAGTCCAGGTGTCTAAAATATGGCCCAGTGAGTAGAGGGGGAGTGGCAGAGTCTCATAGCAAAGCTCCAACAATTTTTGGAAAGTCAAATGTGAGATATGTGGCTGAGCATTGATATGCAACAGAATGGGGCCCTTTCGATTGACTAAAGAAGGCTTATTATTGCCAATTTCTGATGCACTTCAACTAGGTTACAATGTGATGCAGTAATGATGTTGTTGCCAGAATTCGCAGAACGAATTACTGCCTTTGCCGCAGACTACTGTACATTCTACAAAAAATAATGAGGCTTTTCACCAATATGCAGTGCCTTTATGTGTGCTTTTAATTTCCGCTTAGTAACTGCTTTATAATCGCAATGGAAACATTGATGAGGTCTCTCACTTGTATGATGAGCCTTTATATGTTTTTTTAAATAACATTGTGTGACTGTTTTCAACTCACAATAAGGACATTGATGAGCTCTCTTATTTGTATGACGAACCATTATATGTCTTTTTAAACAATTTTGTGAGATGGTTTTATAGTCACAATGATCACATTGATGAGGTCTTTCTTTTGTATGACGAGCCATTATATGTCGTTTTAAATGACTTTGTGTGACTGTTTTATAGTCACAAAGATCACATTGATGAGGCTTCTCACTAGAATGACGAGAAATCATATGTCTTTTTAGTTTATTTTCTGTTAATGTTTTATAGTCACAATGAGGACATTGACAAGGCCGCTCACTTGTATGACGAGCCATTATATGTTTTTGTAAATGACTTTTTGTGACCGCTTTATACTCACAATGAGGACATTGATAAGGCTTTTCTCTTGTGTGATGAGCCATTATATGCAATTTTAAATTACGTCCCTTGACTGTTTTATAGTCACAATGATGACATTGATGAGGCCTCTCCATTGTATGATGAACCATTATATGAAATTTTAAGTTAGTTTGTGTGGTTGTCTTGTGCTCGCAATGTGGACATTCATGAGGCCTCTCTGATGTATGACGAGCCATTATATGTTTTTTTAAATCACTTCGCTGGACTGTCTTGTACTCGCAATGAAGACATTGATAAGGCTTCTCTCTTGTGTGATGAGCCATTATATGCAATTTTAAATTACGTTCCTTGACTGTTTTATAGTCACAATGATGACATTGATGAGGCCTCTCCATTGTATGATGAACCATTATATGAAATTTTAAATTAGTTTGTGTGGTTGTCTTGTGATCGCAGTGTGGACATTGACAAGGCCGTTCACTAGTATGACGAGCCATTATATGCTCTATTAAATGACATTTCTGCACTGTTTTATAGTCACAATGATCACATTGATGAGGCTTCTCACTAGTATGACGAGAAATCATATGTATTTTTAGTTTATTTTCTGTTAATGTTTTATAGTCACAATGAGGACATTGACAAGGCCGCTCACTTGTATGACGAGCCATTATATGCTCTATTAAATGACTTTTCTGCACTGTTTTATAGTCACAATGATCACATTGATGGGGCTTCTCACTAGTATGACGAGAAATCATATGTCTTTTTAGTTTATTATCCGTTAATATTTTATAGTCACAATGATCACATTGATGAGGCTTCTCACTAGTATGACGAGAAATCATATGTCTTTTTAGTTTATTTTCTGTTAATGTTTTATAGTCACAATGAGGACATTGACAAGGCAGCTCACTTGTGTGACGAGCCATTATATGCTCTATTAAATGACTTTTCTGCACTGTTTTATAGTCACAATGATCACATTGATGAGGCTTCTCACTAGTATGACGGTCCATTATATGTTTTTTTAAATAACTTTTTGTGACTGCTTTAAACTCACAATGAGGACATTGATGAGGCTTCTCTTTTGTGTGACGAGCCATTATATGAAATTTTAAATTAGTTTGTGTGGTTGTCTTGTGCTCGCAATGTGGACATTCATGAGGCCTCTCTGATGTATGCCGAGCCATTATATGTTTTTTTAAATTACTTTGCTGGACTGTCTTGTACTCGCAATGATGACATTGATGAGGCTTCTTAACTGTATGAATTGTATGCGTTTTTAATTTAGAAGTGTTTGTTCCATTATGTTCAAAATGGTAACACTGATAATTCTTTTCAACTTCTTTAATTTGTTCTATTAGGTATGTTTTCTGAACTTTAGCAGTATGTTGAACATCTACGTTGTCGGACAATTCCTTGGTACCTATGAGCAATATTTCAAATTATATAAACAGAAAAATATGTTCATATGCACATAAAATACACACAAATGTAGATTAAGAAAGAGAGAGAGTGAAGGAGAAGGAGAGGGGGAAGGAGAGGGGGAGAAAGAGAGGGGGGAGAAGAGAGAGAGGGAGCGACGAAGGGGAAGGGGAGAGGGCAAGAGGGAGTGATGAGAAGTGGGAGGGAGAGGAAGAAGGGAGAGAGGGAGGGGGCATATTTAAAACCAACATACATTCAGCTATCTGACATTAAGGCGTTCATTTGAACAAAAGAAGCTTGGATGTACCGAAAATGTTACTAATTTTTTTACTGGAGCTGGAGATTGTACACACTCAGACCTGATTAACTACTAAACCTTATTGATCAACGACAATGCATTTGAAAATAGAGCTTCACAGGATATGAATATGATACTAGCATAATACCCTTGTATTACAGAAGAACATAAGCTAGTTGTACAAAGGAAAACTAAAATGTTACATATATTTAAAGACCCCCATCATTTAAACAAACATCAAAATATTTAATACCCTCAATTTCAAAGATGAGTTCTGGCAGGTGAAATTATATATAAAGAGACCAGAAAAAGGAAATATATTGAGTACTTTTTCAATGCATTCAAATTGGTTCAGATTAACTTCAGGAAATAACCTCACTGAATGTTAAAAATATATGGGTTATTGTTTTATCCAAGTCGATGAGGCAATATTAACAAAGCAAATACACAACACTCAGCAAGGCATCATGTAATAGAAGAGCAAAAGAAATTTTCTAATTTGCGGATATGGCCAGCGGCAGAATGAGAAGAAATAGCAATATTTTCTCTTTAATTTCAACTTTCTTTATATCAAACAAACATTGATAAATCTTTTTATTTTGAAGATAAAGGATTTGACCATGCCGGGATTCGAACCCGGGTCCTGGCCAGGACAAATGTTTTATCTACAAATTAAAAATATTTAATAAATTATTGGAAAAGAAACGATATGACCAGTACCGGTACTTGAACCCGGGTCTCCCACCTCTCCATGGTGGGGCCTTAACCATCTCGGCTATTCTGGCTCGCTTCTCGGACAGTCATATCTCTTCTTTCACTGATCCTATATCTCCGTGTTCTCGCAATTTAATTGAACATTACTTTATTTTTGGATCTAGTTGACTTTAAGTCATTAATATTATTATAATTTATTTTATAGTTATATGATATAATTTTTTTAAATATTTTATTTGAAAAGAAAAGATATGACCAGGACCGGGACTCGAATTAGTTCAATTAACATTCTCCCCGTGTATACATCCCAAATTGCGAGAACAAGGAGATATAGAATCAACAAAAAGAGAAGATATGACTGACCAAGAAGCGAACCAGGATAGCCGAGATGGTTAAGGCGCCACCATGGAGAGGTGGGAGACCTGGGAAGTCTTTTAAAGAATAAGTGCATAAAGGTTGGCAAAATAAATGTTTCTTACCTTCATCTGGGATGAGCAACTCTGTTTCTTGTTTCACATAATTGAATCCATCTGTGTCAAAATAGTAATTAATTTTATTACACTAAAAAAGAAACAGTTAATAAAACATGGAAATATTAAAAAAGTATTTTAAATTCGCGATATTTAGTCTGGCACCAGGGACTGTAGTGTGAACTCTATACATTCCAGTAAATCTTGCTATGTATGTCCATATTTTTATTACAGTTTAAACAACATAAAAGTTAAGTTCACAATAAAATAAATTGTTTTTAAATAATTTTCTGCCATGGGTTATTAGCCCAGCAATGGAGGCCCCCTATCCTTGGGACAGCTGGTCTCCTGAATATTTAGCCCCCTCAGGAGAAGGGTGACCAGGCTAAACCCCTGGTACTGGGTTTCCCCTAACCTGGAGGACCATTGACTAATTGGAGTCAGATGACTGGGCGATGGGGCTGCCAACTCCCTACGACAACAAACATTTAAATTATGCTAATTTTATTTATTTATAAATTGCAACTCATTTCAACAACCAACAAAAATGCCAATTTCTTCAGATATAAGGAATCTCAACTAATCTAGAGTTACATTTGTATTTTGTAAATAAGTCCCCAGTTTAGTTGAGTACCATCACACTCAGAACAGTACACAATACATTTAATCTAACATTAGGTCACAAACAGTACACACCATAGGATCAGCATCTTACTCCAAACATTTGAAACCCGCTTTGTTGTTGATAAAATGATGGTTCAACAAGTTATCAACATCAAGCCTATCACTAGTAGACTTTGCATGATTCGTCTAAAAGGAAAATTCTACAATATTAGTTTGATAAATGTGCATGCCCCCACGGAAGTGTCAGAGGATGAGGAGAAGGATTCCTTTTATGAAACACTGGAAAAGTGCCTGGATGAATGCACTAAGTAATATATGAAGATCGTAATTGGTGACTACAATGCACAAATCGGAAAGGAGGAGACATTTAAGCCTACAATAGGACCTCACTCATAGCTTGCCCGATATTTCAAATGATAACGGAAGAAGGCTGGTAAACTTTGCAGCTTCCAAGGAACTTATAGTTGGAAGGAATACACAAAAGAAGAAATATAGAAACATAAAAGAAGAAATAGAGCGGTGCATTTTTTCCGCGAAACGCACATACTTAGCACTCCAAAAGCATATAAGGAGCAGCTTATTGTCCAAAACCTCTAAAACTAGGATTTACAAGACGGTTATCAAACCTGTGCTTACGTATGGTTCAGAATGGTAGACGATGATGAAAGCCCAGGAAGAAGCCCTTTTGAGATTCGAAAGGAAAGTGCTCCGCAGGATATATGGAGGTGTGTGTGAGCAGGGTTCCTGGAGAAGACAAACAAATGCCGAAATAAGTGTGATGTAAAAATACGTCAATCTTATCATCTTCATCAAATTCGATGGGCTGGTCATGTCATGAGTATGAATCAGGCCGATATCCCATTAAAAATTATGTCTGACCAAGTGTATGGTACAAGACGAGTAGGAAGTCCCAAGCTTCAATGGGAGGATTGTTTGGCTGCGGACTCCAGAATGCTACTTGGACTAAGAAATTGGAAGGCAGTGGCGCGCAACTCCGCCTGCTGTCTTGGGGCAGTTGCCAGTCCCAAGTCCGGATAAAGGAGGAGGGTAGGGCAGAGGGCTAACTTCCCTCCCCCTAAAAACTAAAAACTAGTTCAGAAACAAAAACCATGCCTCAGATTGGATTCCTTAATGATAAATTGTCCGCGGAATAACCATCGCTTTATGGAATGTAAGAGGACTTATGCAGGCTGGACCCAGCTGCCAGATACTAGAACAGCAATTATCCTATACAGGAGATAAAATGGAGGAAAGTTGGGATAATGGACCTGATAGAATATACACTCATCAACAGTGGGCACCAGGCTAACATTCGCGGAACAGGTTTTATGATTAGAAAGACGTTAAAGCAAGCAATAATGGAAATAAAGCCAGTTAATGACAGAATATGTTCAATTAGAATGAAAGGTCGTTTCTTTAACATGAAGATTATTAGTGCGCATGCGCCAACTGAAGACGGGAGTGAAGAAGAGAAGGATGCGTTTTATGAACTCATATCAGCAACCTATGATCAGGTCCCAAAGTATGAAGTAAAGATAATAATTGGAGACAGGAATGCAAAAATTGGAAAAGAGCCCCAATTCAGATCAATAACAGGCAATCATAGTAAACACGAAATAAGCAATGAAAATGGGTTAAGAGTAATTTATTTTGCAGCAGAAAAGGGAATGGTTGTAAAAAGTACTATGTTCCCTAGAAAGGATATATACAAAGAAACATGGATATCCCCTGATGACTCAGTTAGAAATCAGATTGGTGCAAATTGTGACTCTGATCACTTTCTAGTTAAAGCAAATTATCGATTCAGAGTAGCTGTAAAACGCCACGGAAAAGGAAAAAGGAGGCAGCATTTCTGCAACCTCTTAAATTCAGGTAAGGAGTGTCATGTAATAGGTACAGATGTCGCTGATGAAATTTTCGGCAAAGCTTAAACGGATGTAGAAGTTGAAGAGCCCCAGAGAAAGAGGAGGTGGAGGGCCAGATGAAATGAGTGCTGAACTCCTGAAATGTGGTGGTGAGGAACTTCAGGAAGAACTGTATCAGCTAATATGGGATGTTTAGACGGAAGAAAAGATTCCAGACGAATGGAACCTGGCGACTATTGTACTGATACACAAAAAAGGTAACAAAACCGACTGCAATAATTACAGGGGTATTGCATTATTCAGCATTGCGTACAAGATATTTGCAATACTTTTGCACAGAAGGCTGTCAGTGTGGTCTGAGTTAACAATTAGGGCTTATCAATGTGGGTTTAGGCTGGGCCGATCAACAAATTACCAGATATTCGCTCTGCGACAGGTATTGGAGAAAGGCTACGAATATAATGTTGACCTGCATCATCTCTTTATCGACTTTAAGCAAGCCTACAATAACATAAACTGTAGCAAACTGTTACATGCCATGCTGGAGCTAGGACTACCAAGATATATTGTTCACCTTACAAGGATGACCCTCACAAACACGAGATGCCAAGTTAAAATAGGGATCATGCTCTCTGAGGAATTCGTGGTGGTTGATGGTCTGAGACAAGGTGACTCACTGTCGCCAGTGCTCTTCAATTTAGCCCTCGATACAGCAGCGTGTACAATCCGAACAAACCCAGGTGAAACAATACGCTATAGGATGACTCAAAATTTAGCCTATGCGGATGATGTTGTTCTAACTAGCAGGAGTAAAGCAGCACTCGCAGGAGCCTTCCAGGAATTCCACCAAGGAGGAGAAAAAATGGGTTTGCATATAAACGAGGCCAAGAACATGTACACATGTAGCTCAAGAAGGAACGTACAGGTAGAAGAACAAGCCCCGTTTATGGAATTCAGTTTTAAGCAAACTCAAAATTTTAAATACCTGGGCGCAAGAGTGAACACAACAGCCAGATAGAGGAGGATATAGAAGCAAGACTTGCCGCTGGTAATTTTGGTTACTATGCAATACAAAAGTACCGTTTGGGAAGCTCTGTGATAGAAGACCCAAAGGAAGGCCCCGTACGAGATGGCTAGATGATGGAGAGGCCGATCTTCACCAACTAGGAGTCAGACATGGGAGAAGACTTGCTAGGGACCGAAGTGATTGGCAGGCAGTGGTGGATGAGGCCCAGGTCCTTGTAGGATCGTAGTGCCAAGGAGTGAGTGAGTGAGTGGCACGCATTAGAGAGGACTGGCAATTCTTGTTAGAGCAGGCTATGACTCATCATGAGAGTTGTGATGCCAGATAATAAGTAGAAATAAGTCTATAGATTAATAAAATAAATGTTTCTCACCTTCATCTGAGATCATAAAATAATAAAGGATTACTGTTTTAAAAGAAAAAAATACTAATGACTATTAACTGTTTTTATTAATTAAAATAATCTACATTACATTTGAATGTTATTTGATCAATAATTTTTTTATTTTGTAAATAACAGTCCAGGTGTCTAAAATATGGCTCAATGAGTAGAGGGGGAGTGGCAGAGTCTCATAGCAAAGCTCCAACAATTTTTGGAAAGTCAAATGTGAGATATGTGGCTGAGCGTTGATATGCAACAGAATGGGGCCCTTTCGATTGACTAAAGAAGGCTTATTATTGCCAATTTCTGATGCACTTCAACTTGGTTACAATGTGATGCAGTAATGATGTTGTTGCCAGAATTCGCAGAACGAATTACTGCCTTTTCTGCCGACTTCTTTGATATTTTTATTGATATTGTCCCTGCCAATTTACGATTTGGATTCAATATTTTTATATATTTTCAAAAGTATTCCTAAGCTTGTAATTTCCTTGATAGGTACACTAGATTTCCATGGAATACAAGTTATAAAAATAAAGTACATTCTACAAAAAATAATGAGGCTTTTCACCAATATGCAGAGCCTTTATGTGTGCTTTTAATTTTCGCTTAGTAACTGCTTTATAATCGCAATGGAAACATTGATGAGGTCTCTCACTTGTATGATGAGCCTTTATATGTTTTTTTAAATAACATTGTGTGACTGTTTTCAACTCACAATAAGGACATTGATGAGGTCTCTTATTTGTATGACGAGCCATTATATGAAATTTAAAATTAGTTTGCGTGATTGTCTTGTGATCGCAATGTGGACATTGATGAGGTCTTTCTTTTGTATGACGAGCCATTATATGTTGTTTTACACTACATTGTGAGACTGTTCTATAGTCACAATGAGGACATTGATGAGGTCTCTCACTTGAATGACGAGCCATTATATGTTTTTTTAAATTACTTTGTGAGACTGTTTTCAACTCACAATAAGGACATTGATGAGATCTCTTATTTGTATGACGAGCCATTATATGTCTTTTTAAACAATTTTGTGAGATGGTTTTATAGTCACAATGATGACATTGATGAGGTCTTTCTTTTGTATGACGAGCCATTACATGTCGTTTTAAATGACTTTATGTGACTGTTTTATAGTCACAAAGATCACATTGATGAGGCTTCTCACTAGTATGACGAGAAATCATATGTCTTTTTAGTTTATTTTCTGTTAATGTTTTATAGTCACAATGAGGACATTGACAAGGCCGCTCACTTGTATGACGAGCCATTATATGTTTTTGTAAATGACTTTTTGTGACCGCTTTATACTCACAATGAGGACATTGATAAGGCTTTTCTCTTGTGTGATGAGCCATTATATGCAATCTTTAGCCATTATATGCAATTTTAAATTAGGTTCCTTGACTGTTTTATAGTCACAAAGATGACATTGATGAGGCCTCTACATTGTATGATGAACCATTATATGAAATTTTAAGTTAGTTTGTGTGGTTGTCTTGTGCTCGCAATGTGGACATTCATGAGGCCTCTCTGATGTATGACGAGCCATTATATGTTTTTTTAAATCACTTCGCTGGACTGTCTTGTACTCGCAATGAAGACATTGATAAGGCTCTCTCTTGTGTGATGAGCCATTATATGCAATTTTAAATTACGTTCCTTGACTGTTTTATAGTTACAATGATGACATTGATGAGGCCTCTCCATTGTATGATGAACCATTATATGAAATTTTAAATTAGTTTGTATGGTTGTCTTGTGATCGCAGTGTGGACATTGACAAGGCCGTTCACTAGTATCATGGTCCATTATATGTTTTTTAAATGACTTTTTGTGACTGCTTTAAACTCACAATGAGGACATTGATGAGGCTTCTCACTTGTGTGACGAGCCATTATATGCTCTATTAAATGAATTTTCTGCACTGTTTTATAGTCACAATGATCACATTGATGAGGCTACTCACTAGTATGGCGAGAAATCATATGTCTTTTTAGTTTATTTTCTGTTAATGTTTTATAGTCACAATGAGGACATTGACAAGGCCGCTAACTTGTATGACGAGCCATTATATGCTCTATTAAATGACTTTTCTGCACTGTTTTATAGTCACAATGATCACATTGATGAGACTTCTCACTAGTATGACGAGAAATCATATGTCTTTTTAGTTTATTTTCTGTTAATGTTTTATAGTCACAATGAGGACATTGACAAGGCCGCTCACTTGTGTGACGGGCCATTATGTGCTCTATTAAATGACTTTTCTGCACTGTTTTATAGTCACAATGATCACATTGATGAGGCTTCTCACTAGTATGACGAGAAATCATATGTCTTTTTAGTTTATTTTCTGTTAATGTTTTGTAGTCACAATGAGGACATTGACAAGGCCGCTCACTTGTGTGACGAGCCATTATATGCTCTATTAAATGACTTTTCTGCACTGTTTTATAGTCACAATGATCACATTGATGAGGCTTCTCACTAGTATGACGAGAAATCATATGTATTTTTAGTTTATTTTCTGTTAATGTTTTATAGTCACAATTATCACATTGATCAGGCTTCTCACTGGTATGACGGTCCATTATATGTTTTTTTAAATAACTTTTTGTGACTGCTTTAAACTCACAATTAGGACATTGATGAGGCTTCTCTTTTGTGTGACGAGCCATTATATGAAATTTTAAATTAGTTTGTGTGGTTGTCTTGTGCTCGCAATGTGGACATTCAAGAGGTCTCTCTGATGTATGACGAGCCATTATATGTTTTTTTAAATAATTTTGTGAGACTGTTTTATAGTCACAGTGATGACATTCATGAGGCCTCTCTGATGTATGACGAGCCATTATATGTTTTTTTAAATCACTTCGCTGGACTGTCTTGTACTCGCAATGAAGACATTGATAAGGCTCTCTCTTGTGTGATGAGCCATTATATGCAATTTTAAATTACGTTCCTTGACTGTTTTATAGTTACAATGATGACATTGATGAGGCCTCTCCATTGTATGATGAACCATTATATGAAATTTTAAATTAGTTTGTATGGTTGTCTTGTGATCGCAGTGTGGACATTGACAAGGCCGTTCACTAGTATCATGGTCCATTATATGTTTTTTAAATGACTTTTTGTGACTGCTTTAAACTCACAATGAGGACATTGATGAGGCTTCTCACTTGTGTGACGAGCCATTATATGCTCTATTAAATGAATTTTCTGCACTGTTTTATAGTCACAATGATCACATTGATGAGGCTACTCACTAGTATGGCGAGAAATCATATGTCTTTTTAGTTTATTTTCTGTTAATGTTTTATAGTCACAATGAGGACATTGACAAGGCCGCTAACTTGTATGACGAGCCATTATATGCTCTATTAAATGACTTTTCTGCACTGTTTTATAGTCACAATGATCATATTGATGAGGCTTCTCACTAGTATGACGAGAAATCATATGTCTTTTTAGTTTATTTTCTGTTAATGTATTATAGTCACAATGAGGACATTGACAAGGCCGCTAACTTGTATGACGAGCCATTATATGCTCTATTAAATGACTTTTCTGCACTGTTTTATAGTCACAATGATCACATTGATGAGGCTTCTCACTAGTATGACGAGAAATCATATGTCTTTTTAGTTTATTTTCTGTTAATGTTTTATAGTCACAATGAGGACATTGACAAGGCCGCTCACTTGTGTGACGGGCCATTATGTGCTCTATTAAATGACTTTTCTGCACTGTTTTATAGTCACAATGATCACATTGATGAGGCTTCTCACTAGTATGACGAGAAATCATATGTCTTTTTAGTTTATTTTCTGTTAATGTTTTGTAGTCACAATGAGGACATTGACAAGGCCGCTCACTTGTGTGACGAGCCATTATATGCTCTATTAAATGACTTTTCTGCACTGTTTTATAGTCACAATGATCACATTGATGAGGCTTCTCACTAGTATGACGAGAAATCATATGTATTTTTAGTTTATTTTCTGTTAATGTTTTATAGTCACAATTATCACATTGATCAGGCTTCTCACTGGTATGACGGTCCATTATATGTTTTTTTAAATAACTTTTTGTGACTGCTTTAAACTCACAATTAGGACATTGATGAGGCTTCTCTTTTGTGTGACGAGCCATTATATGAAATTTTAAATTAGTTTGTGTGGTTGTCTTGTGCTCGCAATGTGGACATTCATGAGGTCTCTCTGATGTATGACGAGCCATTATATGTTTTTTTAAATAATTTTGTGAGACTGTTTTATAGTCACAGTGATGACATTGATGAGGTCTCTCATTTGTATGATGAGCCATTATATGTTTTTTTAAATTACTTTTAGTGACCGCTTTAAACTCACAATGATGACATTGATGAGGCCTCTCCATTGTATGATGAACCATTATATGAAATTTTAAATTAGTTTGTGTGGTTGTCTTGTGATCGCAGTGTGGACATTGACAAGGCCGTTCACTAGTATGACGGTCCATTATATGTTTTTTTAAATGACTTTTTGTGACTGCTTTAAACTCACAATGAGGACATTGATGAGGCTTCTCACTTGTGTGACGAGCCATTATATGCTCTATTAAATGACTTTTCTGCACTGTTTTATAGTCACAATGATCACATTGATGAGGCTTCTCTCTAGTATGACGAGAAATCATATGTCTTTTTAGTTTATTTTCTGTTAATGTTTTATAGTCACAATGAGGACATTGACAAGGCCGCTCACTTGTGTGACGAGCCATTATATGCTCTATTAAATGACTTTTCTGCACTGTTTTATAATCACAATGATCACATTGATGAGGCTTCTCACTAGTATGACGAGAAATCTTGTGTCTTTTTAGTTTATTTTCTGTTAATGTTTTATAGTCACAATGATCAGATTGATGAGGCTTCTCACTAGTATGACGGGAAATCATATGTCTTTTTAGTTTATTTTCTCTTAATGTTTTATAGTCACAATGATCACATTGATGAGGCTTCTCACTGGTATGACGGTCCATTATATGTTTTTTTAAATAACTTTTTGTGACTGCTTTAAACTCACAATGAGGACATTGATGAGGCTTCTCTTCTGTGTGACGAGCCATTATATGTTTTTTTAAATTACTTTGCTGGACTGTCTTGTACTCGCAATGATGACATTGATGAGGCTTCTTAACTGTATGAATTGTATGAGTTTTTAATTTAGAAGTGTTTGTTCCATTATGTTCAAAATGGTAACACTGATAATTCTTTTCAACTTCTTTAATTTGTTCCATTAGGTATGTTTTCTGAACTTTAGCAGTATGTTGAACATCTACGTTGTCGGACAATTCCTTGGTACCTATGAGCAATATTTCAAATTATATAAACAGAAAAATATGTTCATATGCACATAAAATACACACAAATGTAGATTAAGAAAGAGAGAGAGTGAAGGAGAAGGAGAGGGGGAAAGAGAGGGGGAGAAAGAGGGGGGATGAGAAAGAGAGGGGGGAGAAGAGAGAGGGGGAGCGACGAAGGGGAAGGGGAGAGGGCAAGAGGGAGTGATGAGAAGGGGGAGGGAGAGGAAGAAGGGGAGAGAGGGAGGGGGCATATTTAAAACCAACATACATTCAGCTATCTGACATTAAGGCGTTCATTTGAACAAAAGAAGCTTGGATGTACTGAAAATGTTACTAATTTTTTTACTGGAGCTGGAGATTATACACACTCAGACTTGATTAACTACTAAACCTTATTGATTAACGACAATGCATTTGAAAATAGAGCTTCACAGGATATGAATATGATACTAGCATAATACCCTTGTATTACAGAAGAACATAAGCTAGTTGTACAAAGGAAAACTAAAATGTTGCATATATTTAAAGACCCCCATCATTTAAACAAACATCAAAATATTTAATACCCTCAATTTCAAAGATGAGTTCTGGCATGTGAAATTATATATAAAGAGGCCAGAAAAAGGAAATATTTTGAGTACTTTTTCAATGCATTCAAATTGGTTCAGATTAACTTCAGGAAATAACCTCACTGAATGTTAAAAATATATGGGTTATTGTTTTATCCAAGTCGATGAGGCAATATTAACAAAGCAAATACACAACACTAAGCAAGGCATCATGTAATAGAAGAGCAAAAGAAATTTTCTAATTTGCGGATATGGCCGGCGGCAGAATGAGAAGAAATAGCAATATTTTCTCTTTATTTTCAACTTTCTTTATATCAAACAAACATTGATAAATCTTTTTATTTTGAAGATAAAGGATTTGACCTTGCCGGGATTCGAACCCGGGTCCTGGCCAGGACGAATGTTTTATCTACAAATTAAAAATATTTAATAAATTATTGGAAAAAAAGCGATATGACCAGTACCGGTACTCGAACCCGGGTCTCCCACCTCTCCATGGTGGCGCCTTAACCATCTCGGCTATTCTGGCTCGCTTCTCGGACAGTCATATCTCTTCTTTCACTGATCCTATACCTCCGTGTTCTCGCAATTTGCGATGTATACATGGGGAGAATGTTAATTGAACATTACTTTATTTTTGGATCTAGTTGACTTTAAGTCATCAATATTATTATAATTTATTTTATAGTTATATGATATAATTTTTTAAAATATTTTATTTGAAAAGAAAAAATATGACCAGGACCGGGACTCGAATTAGTTTAATTAACATTCTCCCCGTGTATACATCCCAAATTGCGAGAACAAGGAGATATAGAATCAACAAAAAGAGAAGATATGACTGACCGAGAAGCGAACCAGGATAGCCGAGATGGTTAAGGCGCCACAATGGAGAGGTGGGAGACCTGGGAAGTCTTTTAAAGTGCATAAAGGTTGGCAAAATAAATGTTTCTTACCTTCATCTGGGATGAGCAACTCTGTTTCTTGTTTCACATAATTGAATCCATCTATGTCAAAATAGTAATTAATTTTATTACACTAAAAAAGAAACAGTTAATAAAACATGGAAATATTAAAAAAGGATTTTAAATTTGCGATATTTAGTCTGGCACCAGGGACTGCAGTGTGAACTCTATACATTCCAGTAAATCTTGCTATGTATGTCCACATTTTTATTACAGTTTAAACAACATAAAAGTTAAGTTCACAATAAAATAAATTGTTTTTAAATAATTTTCTGCCATGGGTTATTAGCCCAGCAATGGAGGCCCCCTATCCTTGGGACAGCTGGTCTCCTAAATATTTAGCCCCCTCAGGAGAAGGGTGACCAGGCTAAACCCCTGGTACTGGGTTTCCCCTAACCTGGAGGACCATTGACTAATTGGAGTCAGATGACTGGGCGATGGGGCTGCCAACTCCCTACGACAACAAACATTTAAATTATGCTAATTTTATTTATTTATAAATTGCAACTCATTTAACAACCAACAAAAATGCCAATTTCTTCAGATAAAAGGAATCTCAACTAATATAGAGTTACATTTGTATTTTGTAAATAAATCCCCAGTTTAGTTGAGTACCATCACACTCAGAACAGTACACAATACATTTAATCTAACATTAGGTCACAGACAGTACACACCATAGGATCAGCATCTTACTCCAAACATTTGGAACCCGCTTTGTTGTTGATAAAATGATGGTTCAACAAGTTATCAACATCAAGCCTATCACTAGTAGACTTTGCATGATTCGTCTAAAAGGAGAATTCTACAATATTAGTTTGATAAATGTGCATGCTCCCACGGAAGTGTCAGAGGATGAGGAGAAGGATTCCTTTTATGAAACACTGGAAAAGTGCCTGGATGAATGCACTAAGTAATATATGAAGATCGTAATTGGTAACTACAATGCACAAATCGGAAAGGAGGAGACATTTAAGCCAGAATACTCCGCCTGCTGTCTTGGGGCAGTTGCCGGTCCCAAGCCCGGATAAAGGAGGAGGGTAGGGCAGAGAGCTAACTTCCCTCTCCCTAAAAACTAAAAACTAGTTCAGAAACAAAAACCATGCCTCGGATTGTATTGCCTTAACGGTACATTGAACACGGCGTAACCATCGCTTTATGGGATGTAAGAGGAGGCTGGACCCAGCTGCCAGATACTAGAACAGCAATTATCGAAGTACCGAATAGATATTGCAGCTATACAGGAGATAAAATGTTGGGATAATGGACCTGATAGAATATACACTCATCAACAGTGGGCACCAGGCTAACATTCGCGGAACAGGTTTTATGATTAGAAAGACGTCAAAGCAAGCAATAATGGAAACAAAGCTAGTTAATGACAGAATATGTTCAATTAGAATAAAAGGTCGTTTCTTTAACATGAAGATTATTAGTGCGTATGCGCCAACTGAAGACGGGAGTGAAGAAGAGAAGGCAGCGTTTTATGAACTCATATCAGCAACCTATGATCAGGTCCCAAAGTATGATGTAAAGATAATAATTGGAGACAGGAATGCAAAAATTGGAAAAGAGCCCCAATTCAGATCAATAACAGGCAATCATAGTAAACACGAAATAAGCAATGAAAATGGGTTAAGAGTAATTTATTTTGCAGCAGAAAAGGAAATGGTTGTAAAAAGTACTATGTTCCCTAGAAAGGATATATACAAAGAAACATGGATATCCCCTGATGACTCAGTTAGAAATCAGATTGGTGCAAATTGTGACTCTGATCACTTTCTAGTTAAAGTAAATTATCGATTCAGAGTAGCTGTAAAACGCCACGGAAAAGGAAAAAGGAGGCAGCATTTCTGCAACCTCTTAAATTCAGGTAAGGAGTGTCATGTAATAGGTACAGATGTCGCTGATGAAATTTTCGGCAAAGCTAAAACGGATGTAGAAGTTGAAGAGCCCCAGAGAAAGATGAGGTGGAGGGCCAGATGAAATGAGTGCTGAACTCCTGAAATGTGGTGGTGAGGAACTTCAGGAAGAACTGTATCAGCTAATATGGGATGTTTAGACAGAAGAAAAGATCCCAGACGAATGGAACCTGGGGACTGTTGTACCGATACACAAAAAAGGTAACAAAATCGACTGCATTAATTACAGGGGTATTGCATTACTCAGCATGGTGTATAAGATATTTGCAATACTTTTGCACAGAAGGTTGTCAGTGTGGTCTGAGTTAACAATTAGGGCTTATCAATGTGGGTTTAGACTGGGCCGATCAACAAATGACCAGATATTCACTCTACGACAGGTATTGGAGAAAGGCTACGAATATAATGTTGACCTGCATCATCTCTTTATCGACTTTAAGCAAGCCTACGATAGCATAAACTGTAGCAAACTGTTACATGCCATGCTGGAGCTAGGACTACCAAGATATATTGTTCACCTTACAAGGATGACCCTCACAAACACGAGATGCCAAGTTAAAATAGGGATCATCTCTCTGAGGAATTCGTGGTGGTTGATGGTCTGAGACAAGGTGACCCACTGTCACCAGTGCTCTTCAATTTAGCTCTCGATACAGCAGCGTGTACAATCCGAACAAACCCAGGTGAAACAATACGCTATAGGATGACTCAACATTTAGCCTATGCGGATGATGTTCTACCTAGCAGGAGTAAAGCAGCACTCGCAGGAGCCTTCCAGGAATTCCACCAAGGAGAAGAAAAAATGGGTTTGCATATAAACGAGGCCAAGAACATGTACACGTGTAGCTCAAGAAGGAACGTACAGGTAGAAGAACAAGCCCCGTTTATGGAGTTCAGTTTTAAGCAAACTCAAAATTTTAAATACCTGGGCGCAAGAGTGAACACAACAACCAGATAGAGGAGGATATAGAAGCAAGACTTGCCGCTGGTAATTTTGGTTACTATGCAATACAAAAGGCTCTTAAAATTGGGCAATTGTCAAAAAGGGCCAAGATCACCTTATATAAAACCACTGTCAGGCCAATAGCGACATATTGTTGTGAAAGTTGGGTCCTGAGAAAAAAAGCAGAAAGAATTATGGTGAATGTTTGGAAGAGGAAAATACTAAGGCGGATTTATGGACCCATCTACAACCAGGGAACATGGAGCATTTGTAATAATGCAGAGCTCCGACAACATCACGGGGACCAGACTTAGTTTCTTTCGTAAAAAGAGCTAGATTGAGATGGTTGGGCCATGTGATGAGGATGCCGGAGACAAGAGTGCCCAGAAGACTGTTGTTTGGGAAGCTCTGTGATAGAAGACCCAAAGGAAGGCCCCGTACGAGATGGCTAGATGATGTGGAGGCCGATCTTCACCAGGTAGGAGTTAGACATGGGAGAAGACTTGCTAGGGACCGAAGTGATTGGCAGGCAGTGGTGGATGAGGCCCAGGTCCTTGTAGGATCGTAGTGCCAAGGAGTGAGTGAGTGGCATGCATTAGAGAGGACTGGCAATTCTTGTTAGAGCAGGCTATGACTCATCATGTGAGTTGTGATGCCAGATAAGAAGTAGAAATAAGTCTAAGGATTAATAAAATAAATGTTTCTCACCTTCATCTGAGATGAGCATCTCTTCTTGTTTCACATTATTGGGTCCATCTACCAAAATTGTACTTAATATTATTGCACAATAGTTTTAAATTAAAATAGTTTAAAACTATTAGAAAACAATAAATATTTATATAATTGAATTGGGACTTATAAACTATAATAAAAAGAATTTTGAACATTGTACGATAAGCATGTTTTAAAGATGGAAAAATAAATGTTTCTCACCTTCATCTGGGATGAGCATCTCTTCTTCTTGTTTCATATTATTGAGGTAGTATGGTTCATCAACTACAAAAACAACATTAAATATATAAGCAAATTTGGAACTATTAGCTAGTAAAGAATAAATTTTGTATTTCATACGATATTTTTTAAGATTAGCTAAATTGATGTTTCTCACCTCCGTCTGAGATGAGCATCTCTTCTCGTTTAACATGATAGACACATGGTTTATCAACTATAAAACCAACAACAAACATATAAGCAAATTTGGAGTCATGTACTAATAAAGAATGAAGTTTGTACATAATAGGATAAGTGTTTAAAGGTTGGCATAATAAATGTTTCTCACCATCATCTGGGATGAGCACCTCTGTTTCTTGTTTCACAAGACTGAGTCTTTCTGTCAACATTGTTATCAATTTTATTATAACAAAAAGAAACAGTAAATAAAACATAGAAATTATTGTGTCTTTGAGGTGATCTATTGATACAAGCACATGTTTTTAATATCACTTTTATTAAATAATATTATTAAAAGTTCATATAATATATAAATATAACTCCATTTGAAAAAAAGGTCAACTGGACTCAATCATATAATTAATTTTTTAAATTTGGAAAAAAAACCTAGATCCAGTAAATATTTTTTATTACTTATTTATCAATATACGTTTCGGCCTAGGCCATTCTCAATCTTCTGTTTAACATTGTTTAATTTTTTTTCATATTGATGATAATTGTTGACCTATGATAATTTAATGTTGAAGAAATTGGTCTGGGTAGAGGTCACTGAATGAAATTCTCAAGTAATTTCAGAAGATCTTTATTGATAGCCATCGTTTCGACCTACATTTTAGGTCTTCTTCAGGGCTATATGCAAAATACAGACAATTTAAGAAAACGGTACGGTAAATCATTTTAAATATAGATAAACTAAAAGAAGGTGAATACAGGCAAAAAAAATGATAAGGATGTACAGTAAGGTAATTATGAAGGTTAAAATGTAGAAAATCTCTCTGGCTATGAAACACTGACTGATATAATTGAGAAGGAAGGATGGTCCCCCACCCTTACTACGTGTAAAAAAATTTCTCAGAATATAAAAGCCGTTACAATGGCTATAAATAACGTATAAAGGGAAAGAAGCAAATTGTGTAGAAGCCTCATATAAAGACTTGAAAATCCATACACACCCACCCACATACATATACTCGTATGTATATATATATATATATATATATATATATATATATATATATATATATATAAATATACACACACACACACACACACACAGACAATAGCGAAGAATCAGCTGGAAGACCAGCCTTCAATGAACCACGTAGGTCCAGGAACAAAAAAGCAACCAAAGGTGGTTGCGCCAAGAAAACAAAACAAGGCACCTAGTGGAAGAACAGCGGAGCAGCCTTGGCAGTGTCGGCAACCTGTATTAGCTTCTACAGCATCCAAAGGAGAAGGGTGGCAAACAGTCACAAATAAGAAGAAGGGCAGAGATAGGCGCCGACGTCCAAAACCACCGAGGCCTGACGCTCTCATAATCAAGATTACGGAGGGCACCACCTACGCAGATACCCTGCGTAAGGTTCGAGCTGATCCAGCTTTGCGAGATATGAGCTCCAATATCACCAGGATCCGCAAAAATGAGGCAGGAAATCTCCTGATACAACTGGACCGAGAATCAAGAGGGGCCATTCTGGAGAACATGAAGCAAACCCTGGTAGGAGCGTTGGGTACAGAGGCCGAAATTAGGGCTTGGAGGCAGGAGGCACTGATTGAAATCAGGGACCTGGATGCCCTAACATCCAAAGAAGAAATCACAGAGGCTCTCACCACTTTACTCGACGGAGAGCAGATTCAGACAACAACAGTGAGATCGATTCGCTCAGCATACGCTGGAACATTACGGCTGTTGTTGCTCTGCCGGTTTCGCTGGCTAGGAGAGCAATAGCCAAAGGGAAAATTAGGGTAGGATTGGTTATCAGTCGAATACGAGAGAAAATTCGACTACAGCGCTGCTTCCGATGTTGGGACTTTGGACATCTGGCCAGGCAATGCACGGGACCCGACTGAACGAAGTGTTGTCGTAAGTGCTGTGAAGAGGATCATCTAGCCGTGGACTGTATGAAGAGTCCTACTTGCGCACTATGCGCTGGAGGTGGCAATAATGGACACCCCTGCGGTGGTAGCAAATGTCCAGTACTACAGCGGGCTCTAGAAGAACAAAGGAGGCTAAGAAATCGTCTCATATGAAAATCCTCCAACTAAATCTCAATCACTGCGAAGCCGCACAGGATCTCCTGTGGCAAACCGTGAAATATCTTAAAGTGGACGCTGCGATCTTGAGTGAGCAATATAAAAACATAGACAGTGACTCTTGGATATCTGACGCCACAGGAAAGGCGGCAATATGGGTAAGTGAACAAAGTTTCATGGAAGAAACACCGCGAGCCTTCACAAATGGTTTTGTCTGGGCCAAGATACAGCATATGTACTTGTACAGCTGCTATGCCCCACCGAACACTACAATCGAGGAATTTGAAGGTCTTTTAGATCGCATAGTGCGAGACGCCATGGGACGCAGGCCAGTGGTAATTGCCGGAGACTTCAATGCCTGGGCGGCAGAATGGGGCAGTCAGTTGACCAACCGACGAGGAGAAGTTCTATTAGAAGCTTTTGCCCAGATGGATGATCTGGTACTCGTAAATACAGGGACGGAGCCCACATTTGTTAAGGGAGGTAGGTCTTCTATCATCGATTTAACATTTGTCAGTGACTTTCTACGCCCTACTACTGGTTGGCAGGTCTGCGACCTGTACACCCACAGCGACCACCAGGCTATACTGATCACTCTGGGAAACCGGAAACCAAAGTCAAAGAGGCAAGAGAAGAGTACAATTCGATGGAAAGCCAAGACTTTTGATAAAGAAGCGTTTAAAATTATGATGGAGGAACCTTGTGAGCTCTCAGGCACCGCAGAGGATAAGGCCCATCAGGTAATGGGCCTGATCAACATAGCGTGTGACGCAGCTATGGAGCGCAGCAACAAAGGCATAGGTCGATGGCCGGTCTATTGGTGGAACGACCATATCGCTGACTGTCGCACACGTTGCCACGCAATCAGAAGAAGGTATCAGCGAGCAAGAGGCAGCCCTCAGTTCCAAACGCTACGGGAGGAATTCAAAGCTGCAAGGCGTGAGCTCCGGCGTGCAATTAAGAAGAGCAAGAGGCAGTCCTGGAAGGAACTATGCGAGGAGGTGGACAAGGACCCATGGGGTAGGCCTTACAGATCCGTCATGAAGAAGCTGAAGGGCAGCTCTACGAAATCGCCTACGTGCCCGGTGACGGTGGAGAAGATCGTTGCCACTCTGTTCCCAGAACAAGAGGAATTAGTGCACTCAGAAAAGCTGCAGCCAACTGACGCACCGACCGTGACAGCTGAGGAGCTCAGGGATGTTAGCACTAGCCTTAAGACTAAAAAAGCTCCAGGTCAGGATGGCATTCCGAACGTGGCACTAAAGGCGGCAATGGAGACCAGACCAAACCTATTTCAGGAAGTCTTCAGCTCCTGCCTAAGAGAGAGATCATTCCCGCGATCATGGAAAAGGCAGCGCCTTGTGCTGATCCCGAAAAGCAAGGGAAACCCATCGGATCCTACCACATATTGACCAATATGTTTGTTGGACACAGCTGGGAAGGCTTTGGAGAAAATAATAGCCAGTAGGATCCAAGAGACCACCGAAGGAGCAGGAGGGTTGTCAAGGACTCAATTCGGATTCCGGAAAGCGAGATCTACGCTGGACGCTATTGCCATGGTAATAGAAACTGCCCAGAAGGCTATTGCAGGAAAGAGATGGAGAAGAGGTGCGAAATGTTATTGCGCTGTCATTACACTGGATGTAAGAAACGCCTTCAATTCTGCGAGATGGAGCTGCATTCTGGACGCTTTGCAGAAAATGGGTGTCCCCATTTACATCCGGAACATTATCACCAATTATTTTACGGACAGGACCCTGATATATTCAACGGAGGACGGTCCCAAAAGCTTCAAGGTGTCTGGCGGAGTACCCCAGGGTGCAGTGCTTGGGCCTGTCCTGTGGAACATCATGTATGACAGGATCCTCAGGCTTGGCCTACCAGAGGGTGCCAAGACAGTGGGTTTTGCTGACGACGTTGCAGTGGTGATTGAGGCCAAATACAAAGATGAAGTGGCCCTGAAGGCCAACCAGAGTATCTCACTAATCCGTGATTGGCTGGCTTCGGTGGGGCTTCAGCTTGCAGACAAGAAAACAGAGGTTCTTCTTATTAGTAGCCGGAAAAGGAGGGAAGAAATAACTCTGAGAGTCATGTAAAATGTAGAAAATCTCTCTGGCTATGAAACACTGACTGATATAATTGAGAAGGAAGGATGGTCCCCCACCCTTACTACGTGTAAAAAAATTTCTCAGAATATAAAAGCCGTTACAATGGCTATAAATAACGTATAAAGGGAAAGAAGCAAATAGTGTAGAAGCCTCATATAAAGACTTGAAAATCCATACACACCCACCCACATACATATACTCGTATGTATATATATATATGTATATATATATATATATATATATATATATATATATATATATATATATACATATATATACACACACACATACAACAGAAATAGATACACGCACAAAACATACATACTTATACATATACATATAATATTGGCACGCTGGGGGGGGGGGGGGGGGGGGAGGAGAAAGTCATTAGGAAGCGGGGGTGGTTAGTTCTTTTGTATTAGGTCTAGTATGTGTCTGTAAACTATTGATAGGTTATTTATGTCAGTCTTTATGTTTAACGGATTTTTTTCGAGGTTAATATATAATGATTCTGTAATTAGTCTTTTGGTATAATTAGGAACCGTGGTGAGAACAGAGGATTGGTCAAAGTTAAAGGTGTGGTTAAGGGTGAAAGCATGTTCTGATAATTTGGAAGCAGATATGTTCCGGGTAGATATAGAGCTCTTATGTTGTGATAGTCGTCTGTAAAAGTGGTTTTTTGTTTCCCCAATGTAGGAGGAGGTACAGTTTGGGGCAGAGCAGGGGATTCGGTACATTATGTTGGAGAGATTTTTAATGGGGATCGGGTCTTTTAAATATGTGAATAGTTGGGATAATTTGTGGTATAGCTTAAAACAAAGGCGAAGGTTGGGAAAGGTAAGATTTAAGATTTTTTGGATATTGTCAGACAGACCAGGAATATAAGGAAAAGATCGGTATATGAAGGAACTGGGGGTCGGTACTGTTGGGTACGGGGAGGGGTAAATTACATTACAAGGGTGTTTAAGGGAGTTTAGTAGTTTATTGGTAATGTGGGCTGGGAAGTTATTAGAGAGTAGTATGTTTTGGATTCGTAGGATGTTGGTTGGTCGAAATTGGGTGTCTGATAGGGATAAACACCGGTGAATGAGGTTTTTTGCTGTAATTGATCTTCTGGTAGTAAGGGTGCTGTGAGAAAAAATTGAGGAGTCTGCCGGAATATGTGGGTTTGTTGTACCAATCAAAGGACAAGGAGCTTCATTATTTCTTATAATGAGGAGGTCTAGAAAGGGGAGGGTGTGATTGGTTTCAGTTTCTATGGTAAATTTGAGACAGGGATGGTAGGAGTTAAAGGCTACTTCAGGGATTTTTTCAGGATTGAGAACTAAAAGGAGGTCATCGACATATTTCTTGATGAGGAAGATGTCATGGGGGAATAGAGGGATGATGGAGTCAAGAAGGTCATTAGGAACGATGTTAGAAATGTCTGGAGCAAGGCAATTACCCATGGCCAGACCTGAGATTTAATTGTAAAATTTACCATGGAAACTAAGATATCCGGATTTACAACACAGTGTAAGGGATTCAAGGTAGGAAGTGAGGCAAAGAGTGGTGTGTGGTTGGATGATATTCCAGTTTTTTTCTATAATGCTGAGGGCTTTGTCAATGGGAATATTGGTGAATAGACTAGTGGCGTCAAGGGAAGCTAAAATGAATTAGTCAGGAATGTGAACGGAAAGTAATTCTTGCTTTAGATGAAAGGAATTAGTAATGTCATAGGTGTTGTTATGGCTGAGGGTTTGAAGAGAAGGAAGAAGAAATTTGCTAAGTTTGCTAGATGGAGAGTTTATGTTAGAAATAATGGGGCGGAGTGGATATCCTGGTTTGTGGATTTTGGGTAATCCATATAAATGAGGAGATATGGAGTTATAAGAGATAAGATTGTAATATGTATGTTTATTGATTTGTCGGGTTCTATGAAGATCCTTTAGGTAATAGTTGAATTTAGTCATGAGAGAGAGGGTGGGATCACGGGGGATGGGTGTATATGTTGTCGTGTCAGATAGGAGGGAACAAATTTTTCCAGTATAGTCATCAGTGTCCATTATTACAGTCACGTTGGCTTTGTCTGCTTGGTAACTGTAAGTTGTGGGTTTGATCTGAGGAATGTGCGAGTGGTGGCAATGTCTTTAAAAAATGAGGGGGGAAGAGGAGGGGGCTGTTTTTGGGAGCGTTGTAAGTGAATGGTGATTAAATTGGTGATGTGGACACGGGATATTTCTTTCTCATTGTCCGGGACTGTAAAACTGTCATCTCTGTATATGTGTTCTAGGTCTGTGATGAGATTGGGGATGAGTTTGGTGGAGTCAGAGGAAGGGGTGGAAAAATTTGGGCCTAAGCTTAGGATCTTTGATACTTTTGGAGGGATGGCGGTAGATGATATATTGTGGACCCATTTTTCGTTACCTGTGGGGTAAATTTTTTTGGCTGTTGATGTTATATAGAGGTCTTTAAATTTAGATATGAGGGACTGTTTTTTTAAAGATGTACAGAAATTGTTAATGAAAGAAATGAGGATGTTGATGTAACTATGACCGATAAGGGTAGAAAGGGTTGTCTTAAGGGAAGAAATTTGAGTATGGATGGAATCTATCTGTTGAAAAATTTCTTTAATTTTAAGATTAAGTAAAGTTTTCTTGAATAGAAAAGAGGACCGGTAAAATCTATATTGAAAGGGTTGGCATATGTGGATATTTTTGAGGGAATTCTCAATTGATTTCGGAAAAAGTGAATTAGTTCGGCATTTTAGGAGGAAGGTTCGTTGTTCTATTTTTATAGTAAGGCGTTTATGTAAGTAACAAAATAGATTAAGATTCTTATTACAATGGGAAAATATTAGATTTGAGAGAAGAGAAAAAATTAACATTATGGTCAGAAAGAGTTTGTGTGAGCAGATGTGATAAATTGGTGGAATGAGAGGGGATCCATAGAGGAAGTAGAGGAAGTCTGAGAGAGGTGAGCTAGTGGTGGACTGGTAGAAGAAGACGGCTGGGTTAGTACTCCAGGTCTGCGTAGTTGGAGTCTGGCACTGCGACGAAGAAGTGGTTGAAGATTGTCTGTAAATTCAGAGGACATGGTTCCCTCTGAATTTAAATGATTTTTAAATAGAATAAAACCACTTGAAATGGTTATTTGTTGGACAATAACAGAATTTATGTACAGATTTATTTATTGAATTATTTATATTGTTACAATTGTCGAATTTATGCATGATTTTTACAGATTAATGACTTATGGTTGAACTGTTTACCATATAATAGGAAAAAAATGAAACAATGTTAAACAGAAGATTGAGAATGGCCTAGGCCGAAACGTATCTTGATAAATATGCAATACTGGATCTAGGTTTTTTTTCTCCAAATTTAAAAAATAAATTATAAATATAACCAAAAACTAGCCTCCCGGCAACAATGTGGTAAGAATTACTTTAACTGAGAGGTTACCCACGGCTATCTTAATACTAGAAATCACCACAGAAATATAAAGAAAGAATTTAAAATTTTTGATATTAAAAAAATTAATTGTTTATATAAACACAAAATGATCCTTTGGGAATATATTTATATTTTGAGCAAGCAGAATAATTTGCTCATAAAAATGAAAATCTGATGCAAGAAATAAATATTTGAAACAGAAACAATAAACAATTGTAACATTTTAAGAATTTTGAATAAATTTATTATGAAGAGACAAATCGGATGTGAAGTTCTGAACCCTCACAATATCTAAACTTCACAGATCTCAAAGGGCACCACTTACCAGTAATCTCAGCCTCATCGTTCATTTCTTCTTTTATATAAATTTCAGCGTTATCTGAGAAATTAAAAAAAGATACATGAAAAATATATAATTTGAGATCTTAAGTAAATCTTGTACACTTGGAAAACTAAATAATCTAATTATGAAATGGAAAATGAATATAAAACAATAAATGAAGCGAAGTGCCATTCTCTGATATCGTGTCCAAATTCAAGTTTTCAATTTTTAATTTCAAGTGTTGTCCAAATTTCATCAATTCAATGAATTAAATCTACACAAATATTGGCAAAATTGCACATTAATTAATTAGCATTTCTTAAATATTCTAAATTTAATATAATTACACTAACAAATTATTTTTTAATTAGCTTTCCTAGGATAAGTCCTATTAAATTTTAGATTGACAATTTTAATTTTATTTACTTACTTCATTGGTGAAAAGGAAATAATCAATGATTATTTTGAAAAAAACCCAAAAACTATGATAGTTTCTGAATAAAACAGAATATTTACTGTGCTTTATCTGCTTAATAATAACTTAGAAAAGTTTCTAATAACATAGAAAACTAATTTTTAAAAAACACATGTTAAGTTCTTTGTTTTAAAACTCTGCTGTTCATTTGCTGCTAGAATATATTTTTTAACAAAAGAACAAACAAGAATCTGATGTCAACCACATCCCCTCGACTCAGACCGAAAAATTAGATTTGTTTCACAAAATAATCATATGATAGTAATAAAAAGAATAATGTCAATCAATACACCTTCAACACCAAGGGCAAGTCAATTATTATTATAAATGTAAAACAGTAGAAACCGAGCTGTTTAAAGTCATTACACTTTCTTACACAATGTGGTAAGAATTACTTTAACTGAGAGGTTACCCACGGCTATCTTAATACTAGAAATCACCACAGAAATATAAAGAAAGAATTTAAAATTTTTGATATTAAAAAAAATTAATTGTTTATATCAACACAAAATGATCCTTTGGGAATATATTTATATTTTGAGCAAGCAGAATAATTTGCTCATAAAAATGAAAATCTGATGCAAGAAATAACTGTTTGAAACAGAAACAATAAACAATTTTAACATTTTAAGAATTTTGAATAAATTTATTATGAAAAGACAAATCGGATATGAAGTTCTGAACCCTCACAAACACTTCACAGATCTCAAAGGGCACCACTTACCAGTAATCTCAGCCTCATCGTTCATTTCTTCTTTTATATAAATGCCAGTGTTATCTGAGAAATTAAAAAAAGATACATGAAAAATATATAATTTGTGATCTTAAGTAAATCTTCTACAATTGGGAAAGTAAATAATCTAATTATTAAATGGAAAATGAATATAAAACAAAAAATGAAGTGAAGTGCTATTCTCTGATATCGTGTCCAAATTCAAGTTTTCAATTTTTAATTTCAAGTGTTGTCCAAATTTCATCAATTCAATGAATTAAATCTACACAAATATTGGCAAAATTGCACATTAATTAATTAGCATTTCTTAAATATTCTAAATTTAATATAATTACACTAACAAATTATTTTTTAATTAGCTTTCCTAGGATAAGTACTATTAAATTTTAGATTGACAATTTTAATTTTATTTACTTACTTCATTGGTGAAAAGGAAATAATCAATGATTATTTTGAAAAAAACCCAAAAACTATGATAGTTTCTGAATAAAACAGAATATTTACTGTGCTTTATCTGCTTAATAATAACTTAGAAAAGTTTCTAATAACATAGAAAACTAATTTTTAAAAAACACATATTAAGTTCTTTGTTTTAAAACTCTGCTGTTCATTTGCTGCTAGAATATATTTTTTAACAAAAGAACAAACAAGAATCTGATGTCAACCACATCCCCTCGACTCAGACCGAAAAATTAGATTTGTTTCACAAAATAATCATATGATAGTAATAAAAAGAATAATGTCAATCAATACACCTTCAACACCAAGGGCAAGTCAATTATTATTATAAATGTAAAACAGTAGAAACCGAGCTGTTTAAAGTCATTACACTTTCTTACACAATGTGGTAAGAATTACTTTAACTGAGAGGTTACCCACGGCTATCTTAATACTAGAAATCACCACAGAAATATAAAGAAAGAATTTAAAATTTTTGATATTAAAAAAAATTAATTGTTTATATCAACACAAAATGATCCTTTGGGAATATATTTATATTTTGAGCAAGCAGAATAATTTGCTCATAAAAATGAAAATCTGATGCAAGAAATAACTGTTTGAAACAGAAACAATAAACAATTTTAACATTTTAAGAATTTTGAATAAATTTATTATGAAAAGACAAATCGGATATGAAGTTCTGAACCCTCACAATATCTAAACTTCACAGATCTCAAAGGGCACAACTTACCAGTAATCTCAGCCTCATCGTTCATTTCTTCTTTTATATAAATGCCAGTGTTATCTGAGAAATTAAAAAAAGATACATGAAAAATATATAATTTGTGATCTTAAGTAAATCTTGTACAATTGGAAAACTAAATAATCTAATTATTAAATGGAAAATGAATATAAAACAATAAATGAAGTGAAGTGCTATTCTCTGATATCGTGTCCAAATTCAAGTTTTCAATTTTTAATTTCAAGTGTTGTCCAAATTTCAACACAAATATTGGCAAAATTGCTCATTAATTAATTAGCATTTATTAAATATTCTAATTTTAATATAATTACCCTAACAAATTATTTTTTAATTAGCTTTCCTAGGATAAGTCCTATTGAATTTTAGATTGACAATTTTAATTTTATTTAATTATTTCATTGGTGAAAAGGAAATAATCAATCATTATTTTGAAAAACCTCCAAAACCATGATAGTTTCTGAATAAAACAGAATATCCACTGTGCTTTATCTGCTTAATAATAACTTAGAAAAGTTTCTAATAACATAGAAAACTAATTTTTAAAAAACACATATTAAGTTCTTTGTTTTAAAACTCTGCTGTTCATAAGCTGCTGGAATATATTTTTTAACAAAAGAACAAACAAGAGTCTGATGTCAACCCTATCCCCTCGACTCAGACCGATAAATTAGATTTATTTTAAAAAATAATCATATGATAGTAATAAAAAGAATAATGTCAATCAATACACCTTCAACACCAAGGGCAAGTCAATTATTATTATAAATGTAAAACAGTAGAAACCGAGCTGTTTAAAGTCATTACACTTTCTTACACATTGTGGTAAGAATTACTTTAACTGAGAGGTTACCCACGGCTATCTTAATACTAGAAATCACCACAGAAATATAAAGAAAGAATTTAAAATTTTTGATATTAAAAAAAATTAATTGTTTATATCAACACAAAATGATCCTTTGGGAATATATTTATATTTTGAGCAAGCAGAATAATTTGCTCATAAAAATGAAAATCTGATGCAAGAAATAAATGTTTGAAACAGAAACAATAAACAATTGTAACATTTTAAGAATTTTGAATAAATTTATTATGAAAAGACAAATCGGATGTGAAGTTCTGAACCCTCACAATATCTAAACTTCACAGATCTCAAAGGGCACAACTTACCAGTAATCTCAGCCTCATCGTTCATTTCTTCTTTTATATAAATTTCAGCGTTATCTGAGAAATTAAAAAAGATACTTGAAAAATATATAATTTGTGATCTTAAGTAAATCTTGTACAATTGGAAAACTAAATAATCTAATTATTAAATGGAAAATGAATATAAAACAATAAATGAAGTGAAGTGCCATTCTCTGATATCGTGTCCAAATTCAAGTTTTCAATTTTTAATTTCAAGTGTTGTCCAAATTTCATCAATTCAATGAATTAAATCTACACAAATATTGGCAAAATTGCACATTAATTAATTAGCATTTCTTAAATATTCTAATTTTAATATAATTACACTAACAAATTATTTTTTAATTAGCTTTCCTAGGATAAGTCCTATTAAATTTTAGATTGACAATTTTAATTTTATTTAATTATTTCATTGGTGAAAAGGAAATAATCAATCATTATTTTGAAAAAACCCAAAAACTATGATAGTTTCTGAATAAAACAGAATATTTACTGTGCTTTATCTGCTTAATAATAACTTAGAAAAGTTTCTAATAACATAGAAAACTAATTTTTAAAAAACACATATTAAGTTCTTTGTTTTAAAACTCTGCTGTTCATAAGCTGCTGGAATTTATTTTTTAACAAAAGAACAAACAAGAATCTGATGTCAACCACATCCCCTCGACTCAGACCGATAAATTAGATTAGTTTTACAAAATAATCATATGATAGTAATAAAAAGAATAATGTCAATCAATACACCTTCAACACCAAGGGCAAGTCAATTATTATTATAAATGTAAAACAGTAGAAACCGAGCTGCTTAAAGTCATTACACTTTTCTTTACATCACTAAATCACTTAATGATAGGTAAATAAATCTATTAAGGTGAGATGGAACATAGAACATATAGCTACAAGTTTGAGTGAGGATTGATGAACAAGTTAAGTGTAACCAGGCTTTTACTAATTATCCTGAAATTAGAAACAGTAATGAAACAACTAAATACTCTCAATCCTTCACACAATGGTTGCTCATCAGATGACTGATAGATTATTAACCATAACTTCCATAAAAAAAAAAGTTTAATTCTCAGTTTTAAAAAAAACTAAAGAACCAACAACAGGACTAAATTCTACCATAGTACCTAACCTACAGTAGGTCATTACAAGTTCTGTACCAGTTACTGATCTGATTTGAATTATCAAATGATTCAAGATTATGTGAAGATGTCAAAAACAAAAATTACTAATGTTTAGCAAAATATTCTAAGAAAATAAAAAACCAAATCCACAAAACGAACACTAATCCTTGGCTCTTCAATAAACAGTTCTCCCTACTTAAGAACAATTTTTTGACCACCACCCAGACCATTTTCCTCCACATAAAAACCTAGCAACTCCAATCGCTCTTTGCCGATCTAATTACATTTCCAGAGCAGTTATACTAAAATGACAATCACACCAGATATATGAAATATAAATACACTGCTTACCAACAAAATCCATTATTCTGAAATCAATCTCTCTACCAATTCAAGATAATCGTTGGCTGAGGAAGGTTCTATCAACTGATTAAGATGACAACGAGGTTCATTGATGACAACTCCAAAGAGGTAAATCGTACCTTTTTGCCAAATGCGGGTTAAGAATAACGTTCTGGTTAAATTTCAGTTATTTCCTGGTCAATAAACTATAACCCGCAGAAAGGATACGCTTATATATAATACGCTTTTTTATAATTTTAAAATTACTGACATCATACTTATAAATAAATAAATAAAAAATAATAAACGAAGTGAGTAATCATAATTTAAGTAATTCTATCTGACACCATCGAGAATTATCTGCAAAATTACGGGTTCCAAATCTTATATCACCGGTAATGAATTGTATTTCTTTCATATAATTAATACTCGTATAAAATGAATGCACGCAAATATACTATTTGCCATCTATGCCATTAATGAGCACATTAATACTCGTTAGTATCGTTTTCCTTCTAACTGGTTGTACTTCATTAAATGACTATTCACTGAATCTATACAGAGAGAAAAAAACATATCATTTACAAATGTATCTTAATACATACATACATCATAAATATTCGTGCACATTAATAAATTAAATAACTTTTTTAAATTTAAAAATATTTTTTGTATCTGTGTATTACTTTAGAAGTGATTTTTGATACCGAATGTAACCGGACTAGTTCAGTAAAAGGGAGCTCAGTTGAGTGCTTGGTTAACCGAAGACTCGTAAATCCTGGCCATTAGAGGGAGATAATGTGCAGAATAACTTGAATATTTAAAAAAAAGTTGTGGTTTTATGAAACCACGATGCAAGTGAAACTTTTTTTCGGTTTGTAGGCATTTAACTAAAAAAAATTGGAAAATTAATCGATTTAGGGTATTAAAATTACTTTTTTAATCGTAATTTAATTAACAGTAGACAAAATATTCAATTCTAAAATTTCAATTCAATTTGCGTATTAGAGTACGGAATACATAGTTAATATAATCATAAATTAAATGATAAACGCATATTAAAAAGTAAGAGCAATATTTATTTAAATCATTGAATCGTTGTCAACTTCAATTATTCTATCAATAAACTCAAATAAGTAAATGCTTGTACCTCGACTCGTATCACTGCCACTCGTGCCTTGATTAGAACCGGCGTCCGTTTTATTAATTTTATTCTGAGCCTTCGCTTTTATAAGGTTCAGTCTTTTTTCCCAATTTCTATAGAAGGCCACGTGTGGGCCTCCGCAATTTGCGCATTTAGGGGGCTGTTTTTAGGGCAGTTTATCGTTTCGTAGTTTTCACCAAAACGGACGCATTTAACGATGCGCCCGCGGTAATTTTTGGTATGACCAAATTCCTGGCAAGCATTGTATTGCCTGGGGCCATTCATGTTCTACATTTTTTCCACCCCATATAATCAATGGGGCCTAGTTTGTAAATTTTGT
Source organism: Arma custos (assembly GCA_037127475.1). Taxonomy (NCBI): domain Eukaryota; kingdom Metazoa; phylum Arthropoda; class Insecta; order Hemiptera; family Pentatomidae; genus Arma; species Arma custos. The sequence continues at coordinate 228,214,567 of CM073759.1, forward strand.
CAAGGGTGACATCGTAATCTGTAGTAACTACGATGTTGCTTAGAGTCTTTTTGTTGCCAAATTCGTCAGTTTTTGACATCCTCCAGGCTTTTTAAACCCTGGTAGGTGGGTCTGGAGGTGTTTTGTGATGGAATCGATAGGGTGATCCATGTCAAAACCCTTGAGTATGTACCTTCTCAGAGGTTTAGTACCTCTGGCAGCATAGGAGTGATAACTGTCTAAAAACAGTCTTAAAGTCGCCTTGAGTTTGAAGGAATATTTTGTTTTCAATCTTATTCGACCGAATAAAAAAAGATGCTATTCCAGCATCGATTAGTTGCCTTCTAATAGCCACAGCAGACATTGCCGGTCTGATTAGAATAGGAGCCGGCTTGTGTGTGTTTGTATTTTGTGATCTGGTGGATGTATTTGTATTCATGTTTGTGTATTGATGTTGTAGGATGGTTATTTAGTAGTGTGAAACAGTTTTTAGTAATGGTCGGGGTTATGTCAGGTATCGGCATAAAATTCATGGCTTTTTTAACCTATACTAATTGGAAACCGTCCGCGTCAATTTGTGTTAAGCTAGTTCGTTTTAGTTTAGATTTGATACGTTGTGGTAATGGTGTTTGTGTTGTGTTATTAGAAGGAGTGGTGTCCCTGGCCGTGACCAGGTTCATCATCGTAATGAATAGGTAAGTAAAAATTAATAATTAAATATTTTATTTATCTATCTATGATTTTATCTATTACTTGAGGTAACTCTTCTTGGTCTAAATCAGGTGGTGGATGCGGCTTCTTGGGATCTAAGTCTAAAAAAATGATTCATTTGTTTCGAGTTTATTTAATTGTTCAACAAGTTCATAATTTTTTTTTCTGTAATTTTTTATATTCGTCATTTTCCATATTGTGAGCTTTATCTGATAGAGTTCTCATAGATACCGTTTCTGGTCTTTGAGTTTTTTCAAAATTATGTTGTGCGCTAAATTGATTCGATGATGGTTTATGAAAGAATTGATGCTGGTCTCGAGGTGACCATTGTTGATTATACGGTTTTTGATAATTGTTTCCAAGTTGACCACTTCCACTCGGTTGGGAATAAAATTGTTTTTCATATTTAAGTGGGAATTGTTGCATCTGATATCTCGGTCGAAATTGTTGTTGTACCTGATGGCTTTGATTCTTATTATGTTTGTAAGAATTATTCATTTCATCTGGATTATTAAATCTTTGTTTATTAAAATGTGTTTCTTTATTATCCCTATTTCTTTCTCCCTATAATTGATATACTATAGTGTTAAATGTATTTTTCAATGCCAATTAAATATATATATATAATATTATTACGAACAATATGTGTGAATTGTCTTTCTAAACCAGGATGTAAATTACTGTTTCGGTCACAGAGAGAAAGACGGGCGCAAGGGATTAAGCCCCTTTGTCGGCAGAAATCAAAGAGACTGTTCTGGGAGGTTTGAGATCCCCCCACTCCGTGTCGGCCTTGCCTATTTAAATACCCTCTCGGCGCGAGTGTGTCAGAGTATTAAACCAAGCGGTGTGATGAACAGCTACCAACCAGTAATAAGTCAGTGTAATAAGTGTATCAGGAACTGTGACAGTTTGTGAGTATAATTGTGTGTCAGTTTGTTATAGTTGCTGAACTGTAAGTGTTAATTAGTTAAGTAGTAGTTGTAATTTTATGGTAATAATTAAATAGGAGTTAGGCCTAGATAATAAATACTTAAAATATTGTTATTGTAAAGTTATATCATTTTAATAGTATTCTTTTTGTCACTTTGTGAATAAATATTAGTATCTTTAATTAAGGAATAGTTTAATTCATTTCAATACCCAGTAGCCCGTAACATTACGAATAACTGTGTCAGCTATATCACTATCATGATATTTTAGTTCATCATTTTTATTTTCGGCAAATAATTTTGATTAAAAATCTTGTCGTTTTTCTATTACTCGATTTACATAATCAACAATATGTTCTTTATGTTTTGATCCCATCTATAATATTTCATATTTAATTGCTTCAGCAGTTCTGGAATCATAAAATTATTTCTTTAAATAATCAATTAACTCATGAATATCTTCGAAATTTTTAGCCGTACAATCTTCGGCTCCACCAATTAATTTACTTTGAGCTGTAATATGCATAACTTGTTCATTTTCAATTTTATACGCGTTCGTATTTTGACAAAAACGATGATGCAAAGTCTCTAATGCATTTACAAATTTTCCTAAGTTCTTAGCAGTACCGTCATAAGTGGGTACAATTTTAAATTCTCCCGCTGAATAATCTGTTGGGATTAATTTCGAATTGATTATTCTCTACTTGAAAATCAATATTGTCTTCCTCGCTTATAGCGTTCAACTGTCTAAACCTTATATTATTAAGTCTTTCAGTTATCGGCATCTTAATATGATGGTAGTATAATATACTCGCAAATTATAAGTACTTAATAAGTATTATTAGGAATAAACTTATTTAATTTATAAATTGACTTGAGTTTAGATATTAAAATATCAGCAAATTATACACTACAGTTGCAGTTTGTTGAACAAAGCTCCAGTGACGTTAACTGTTTCTAATCAAGTTCAAAGAAGTTATAAATATAAGTTCTTTTATACCTTCAGAAGATTCTTGAGATCCGTAGATGAATGTCAATTCTTCTATATGAAGTCTTCGTATAATAAGCCCTCAAGTCCCTGTTTGGGCGCCAGTTAAATAACTTCGATACTCTAATCACTTTTTAAAAAGAGCTTTTATTAAATAATACATATAGATTCAACAGAGTCTAAAAACAGAGAGAGAGGCTCCTCTTGATCAGAGATCCTATTAGCATTGTTATTGCTGACCTTAATAACTAGTATTGTTTACCAGCATGGCAGCTGCACCTACATAATAGTTCTTAAAATTGTTTATTACACATTTGGTTTCCACATTTAACTATATATGTGTATATATATATATATATATATATATATATATATATATATATATATATACATATGTATGATGGTATACCTGCCTTCCGACCCTGCTACCACTTCGACTATTCCATGTTAGATAGTATGTGAATTAAGCTTGTGAAGGACCTATCAAGCCCCCCACCCACCCCCGCGACAGGTAATTTATCTTATATCTTTACATTACAAAACACATAATACCATTATTCCCACTATTTCTGTAAGGCGTTTTTTTTTATTTATTTCTCACCAAGCATCATTTTATGACATTCATCAGGTTCATCTTCACTCACTATTTTCATTTTTAATTATAGTTTTACTCAACCATACTAGTCCAATATAGCCCATTTATTGTAACTTACTTATCGCACTTGTTATACAACTTTTACACGTTTATTTCACTATCAACTATGTTCTCCTTTCTCACCATTTCTTACCAATTATTATACATTGTACTACATCAATCATTTATAATATTTCATGAACATTTTGTATACATCTTCGTCGCAATTAGCAGTTAACAGTATCCCTCACTTCCATTACTTAACATCATTGTTTCTAATGAACATTTTCATTTTTATTACACTATGCCTATGTATTTTTATTACTTAATTTATTTATTACATACTGGATTTTTTATTTCTTACTGTATTTCTTATTATTTTTAATTTTATTTTACTACTGATACATGATACTTATGTGTTTTAACTTTAATATCTACCCATTTTAATATTTATCTTTATTAACTTATTCTTTAATCTTCAACACTTTCTTTTTTATTCTTTATTATGTATTTTACTACCTTCCTGTCACTTGGTTGTTAATACTATACACTCATACATTTTAACCTTTACATTTACCATGCTGTGAAATTTTTATCATTTTTTTAATTTTCAATTGCCTGTATTCACCATACTTTTATTATTTATATTTACCATGTTTAAAATATTGTTTGTACTACTTTTTAATTCTCAATTGTCTGTATTTTGCATATAGCCCTGAAGAAGACCTGCAAAGTAGGTCGAAACGTTGGCTACTTAATTAACATTTCTCCAATTCTAAGAGAAATTCATTGCCGTCTACCCGGACCATTTTCTTTCACACTTATTCAATAATAAATATTATTTATAGAGATATAAATAAATAGTTAATTTAAATTTAAAACAACCAGCTCTGCTTGATTCCCACAACTCACTTTGTCCTTCATAACATTAATTGTCATTCCCATATATGTTTCACAGACCTTTAGCTCAAGGCTCTGTGAACGAGAGGAGCTGTGTCTGCTTCATCAAATATTATTGGGTTCCTTCATAAAATAATAAAGGATTATTTTTTTTAAAGAAAACAATACTAATGAATATTAACTGTTTTTATTAATTAAAATAATCTACATTACATTTGAATGTTATTTGATCAATAATTTTTTTATTTTGTAAATAACAGTCCAGGTGTCTAAAATATGGCCCAGTGAGTAGAGGGGGAGTGGCAGAGTCTCATAGCAAAGCTCCAACAATTTTTGGAAAGTCAAATGTGAGATATGTGGCTGAGCGTTGATATGCAACAGAATGGGGCCCTTTCGATTGACTAAAGAAGGCTTATTATTGCCAATTTCTGATGTACTTCAACTTGGTTACAATGTGATGCAGTAATGATGTTGTTGCCAGAATTCGCAGAACGAATTACTGTCTTTGCCGCAGACTTCTTTGATATTTTTATTGATATTGTCCCTGCCAATTTACGATTTGGATTCAATATTTTTATATATTTTCAAAAGTATTCCTTAGCTTATAATTTCCTTCATAGGTACAATGGATTTCCATGGAATACAAGTTATAAAAATAAAGTACATTCTACAAAAAATAATGAGGCTTTTCACCAATATGCAGTGCCTTTATGTGTGCTTTTAATGTCCACTTAGTAACTGCTTTATAATCGCAATGGAAACATTGCTGAGGCCTCTCACTTGTATGATGAGCCATTATATAAAATTTTAAATTAGTTTGCGTGGTTGTCTTGTACTCGCAATGAAGACATTGATGAGGCCTCTCCATTGTATAACGAGCCATTATATGCTGTTTTAAACCACTTTCTGAGACTGTTTTATAGTCACATTGGGGACATAGATGAGGTCTCTCATTTGTATAACGATCAACTATATGTTTTTTTAAATCACTTTGTGTGACTGTATTCAGCTCCCAATAAGGACATTGATGAGGCTTCTCTTTTGTGTGACGAGCCATTATATGAAATTTTTAATTACCTTTCTGGACTGTTTTATAGTCACAATGATCACATTGATGAGGCCTCTAACTAGTATGACGAGACATTATATGTTTTTTTAAATGACTTTTTGTGGGTGCCTTAAACTCACAATGAGAACATTGATGAGGCTTCTCTTTTGTGTGACGAGACATTATATGAAATTTTAAATCACTTTCCTTGACTGTTTTATAGTCACAATGATGACATTGATGAGGCTTCTCTTTTGTGTGATGAGCCATTATATGAAATTTTAAATTACCTTGCTGGACTGTCTTGTACTCGCAATGAGGACATTGATGAGGTCTCTCCATTGTATGATGAGCCATTATATGTTTTTTTAAATTACTTTGTGAGACTGTTTTATAGTCACAATGATCACATTGATGAGGCTTCTCACTTGAATGACGAGACATTATATGTTTTTTTAAATGACTTTTTGTGACTGCTTTAAACTCACAAAGAGTACATTGATGAGGCCTCTCACTTGTGTGACGAGCCATTATATGAAATTTTAAATTACTTTCCTTGACTGTTTTATAGTCACAATGAGAACATTGATGAGGCCTCTCCATTGTATGATGAGCCATTATATGAAATTTTAAATTAGTTTGCGTGGTTGTCTTGTGATCGCAATGTGGACATTGATGAGGCCTCTCCATTGTATGACGAGCCATTATATGCTGTTTTAAACTACTTTCTGAGACTGTTTTATAGTCACATTGGGGACATAGATGACGTCTCTTATTTGTATGGCTAGCCATTATATGTTTTTTTAAATCACTTTGTGTGAATGTATTTAGCTCACAATAAGGACATTGATGAGGCTTCTCTTTTGTGTGACGAGCCATTATATGAAATTTTAAATCACTTTTCTTGAATGTCTTGTACTCGCAATGAGGACATTGATGAGGCCTCTCCATTGTATGATGAGCCATTATATGGTATTTTAAATGAGTTTGCGTGGTTGACTTATGCTCGCAATGTGGACATTGATGAGGCCTCTCACTTGAATGACGAGACATTATATGTTTTTTTAAATGACTTTTTGTGACTGCTTTAAACTCACAATGAGTACATTGATGAGGCCTCTCACTTGTGTGACGAGCCATTATATGAAATTTTAAATTACTTTCCTTGACTGTTTTATAGTCACAATGAGAACATTGATGAGGCCTCTCCATTGTATGATGAGCCATTATATGAAATTTTAAATTAGTTTGCGTGGTTGTCTTGTGATCGCAATGGGGACATTGATGAGGCCTCTCCATTGTATGACGAGCCATTATATGCTGTTTTAAACTACTTTCTGAGACTGTTTTATAGTCACATTGGGGACATAGATGACGTCTCTTATTTGTATGGCTAGCCATTATATGTTTTTTTAAATCACTTTGTGTGAATGTATTTAGCTCACAATAAGGACATTGATGAGGCTTCTCTTTTGTGTGACGAGCCATTATATGAAGTTTTAAATCACTTTTCTTGACTGTTTTATAGTCACAATGATGACATTGATGAGGCTTCTCTTTTGTGTGACGAGCCATTATATGAAATTTTAAATCAACTTGCTGGACTGTCTTGTACTCGCAATGAGGACATTGATGAGGCCTCTCTCCTGTATGACGGGACATTGTATGGTTTTTTAAATGACATAGCTTGATTGCCTGGTACTCGCAATGAGGACATTGATGAGGCTTCTCCGTTGTATGACGTGCCGTTATATGTTTTTTTAAACCACTTTCCGAGACTGTTCTATATTCACAATGAGGACATTGATGAGGTCTCTCACTTGAATGACGAGCCATTATATGTTTTTTTAAATTTGTTTGTGAGACTGTTTTATATTCACAATGAGGACATTGATGAGGTCTCTCACTTGAATGACGAGCCATTATATGCTGTTGTAAATGACTTTTTGTGACTGCTTTAAATTCGCAATGAGGACATTGATGAGGCTTCTCACTTGTATGACGAGCCATTATATGAAATTTTAAATTACTTTGCTGGACTGTCTTGTACTCACAATGAGGACATTGATGAGGCCTCTCACTTGTGTGACGAGCCATTATATGTTTTTTTAAACCACTTTCTGAGACTGTTTTATAGTCACATTGAGGACATAGATGAGGTCTCTCATTTGTATGACGAGCCATTATATGTTTTTTTAAAACTGTTTGTGAGACTGTTTTATATTCACAATAAGGACATTGATGAGGTCTCTCACTTGAATGACGAGCCATTATATGCTGTTTTAAATGACTTTTTTTGACTGCTTTAAACTCGCATTGAGGACATTGATGAGGCTTTTTAACTGTATGAAGAGCCGTTGTATGCGTTTTTAATTTAGAAGTGTTTGTTCCATTATGTTCAAAATGGTAACACTGATAAGTCTTTTCAACTTCTTTAATTTGTTCCATTAGGTATGTTTTCTGATCTTTAGCAGTTTGTTGAACATCTATGTTGTCGGACAATTCCTTGGTACCTATGAGCAATATTTCAAATTATATAAACAGAAAAATATGTTCATATGCACATAAAATACACACAAATGTAGATTAAGAAAAAGAGAGAGGGAAGGAGAAGGAGAGGGGGAGAGGGAAAGGGGAAAGAGAGAAAGAGAGGGGGTGGGAGAATAGAGAGGTGGAGCGACAGAGGGGAAGGGGAGAGGGCAAGAGGGAGTGATGAGGAGGGGGGTAGAGGGAGAGGAAGGAGTGGGGAGAGAGAGGAAGAGGGGGTGAGAGGGAGGGGGGCATATTCTAAAAAAAGAACCATCGACATAGAAATTTACAAACTTATTCCATAATGTTTAAAAACATAGTTGGATTGCTTCTGATGGTTAGAAAGTTATGAAAAGGTGGAGACCAAGGAGCCCGAGAAGGTGGTCGCAGGACCCTCCGGGTTGGTCCCACCCCCACCCCCAAGCAAGTACTGCGGCCTCATGCAGGCCCCGATGCCCCAGAGGAGCAGCGCTACCCCGATGTGCCAGGGTAGGAACATGGATGTGGACTCCAGCGAGGAGGAGGAACCGAACTGGGAGGTTGTACAGAAAAAGAAGAGGAAGAAGAAGAAGAAGAAGCAGCCAACCTCCCAGGAAGAAGAAGAGGCTCTACCCCCCTCCTTGGAAGGAAAGAAGATGGGGAAGAGGCTGACCTTCGCTGGAGTCCTGGCCAGGGTTCCCGCGGCGCAGACCAGGCCCAAGGACGCTCCCACCTATATCACCCTCCAAGGTACATCTGCAGGGTGGGATGCCGGGAAGATCCTGGAGCAGCTCCCATCCCAGGAGAAGCTTAAGCAGATCGTCGCCAGTGCTGGAGTGGTCAGAGTGACCAAGACTGGCGCCGTCCTGGTCAGGACAGGAGGAGCCGACCAGGCCAAGAAGATTATAGAGTGGGACGCCCTGAAGGAGAAGGGGCTCGAGGCGAGGCTGGCGGTGGCGAGAAGGCCTCGTCTGGAGCTGAGAGGCGTCCCCAACCACTGGGATGGGAGCGTGCTTGAGAATTACCTCTGGGGCAAGGTACCCCTGGAGAAGCCGGAGGAGGAGAGCGCCAGAAAGGCGTGGTTAAGACCCTGCTTCTCCACGCCCGCGAGGGGCGGGCTGACGAAGAGGTGGATCGTGGAGGTCAACCAGAAGATGAGGCTCGCCCTGATGGGCCTCACCCCGGAAGACGTCAGCGGCCGATGGTGGGGGATGGTCATCAGGGATTACCTCGACCCCCTGCTCTGCCTGAAGTGCCTTGAGCACGGCCACACGGCGAGGACTTGCACGGCGGAGATCACGTGCAAGTGGTGCCAGGACAAGCCGGCAAAGGCTAGAGGCACCAAACCTCAGTGTAGGCACTGCAAGGTGAAGGGCAGACAGGGGAAAGACTTGAACCATTGCGCGGGCAGCAGGGAGTGCCCGTCGTACCTGGAGCTGATGACCATCCAGATGAAGAAGACCTGGTATGCGTAGGCTGCAGATTCTGCAGGTCAACATGGGCCGAAGACGAGTGGTCGCGGACGAGCTGAGAGCTCTCACTAAGGAAGCTGACATCATGGCTATTCAGGAGCCATAGTGTCAAGGAAATGTGGTCGCCGGATTCGGTGTCGCGTCGAGGGTAGTCGCTATGGGCAGTGGAGAGAGGAGGCCTAGAGCGGCTATTGTGATAGTGAATCCAAACCTCGACGTTATGGAACTGAAGCAATTCACCACGGCGGATCAGGCGGCATGCTATGTCAGATGGGGGAGGATATCCTTCGCCCTCGTGTCGTCGTACATGCCGCCGAAGCAAAGGATAGAAGAGAATGTATCCGCCGTGGAGGCCATCGCAAAACGTTATAGGAGTGTGGTGGTCTGTTCCGACACCAATTCGTGGAGCACGGCCTGGGGTTCAGTGCGCACAGACGCCAGAGGAAGACTGGTGGATGAAACCGTGGCGAGGTGCCAGCTCTTGGTCTTGAACGAACCCTCTGGCCCAACTTTCGTTGGAGCCAGGGGCGAGAGCTGGATCGATGTCACACTCGCCACGGCCACCATGGCGAGGCGTATTGCGGGCTGGACCCTACGGTCTGACACGAGCTCCGATCACCAGGTCATAGCCTTCAGTGTGGTAGAGGAGGAAGGCGGAGTCTTACCAGTGGAGAAAGGCTTCGTGACCCGAACGGCGAACTGGGAAGATTTCTTCAGTGAACTGGAGGGAATATTGGTCGATAGAGAATGGGATGAGATGGCGCCGATGGAAGGCGAGTCAGCCGTTGACCGCAGAGTGGCGGGGCTGACGGGCGCCATCACGGAAGCGGCCAATATGACCCTCCAGCGCCGCAGAGCGAGAGCGCGTCCGATCCCATGGTGGACGCCTGCCCTGACGCTCCTCAAGAGGGAGTACTACAGGGCCAGGCGCAGGTACCAGGAGTGTAGGGAAGAGGAGAGGAGACCGGCACTCCGAGAGGAATCCAAGGCTAGGTACAGGGCATACCGAAACGGCGTGCGTCACCGGAAGAAGGTATCCTGGGACGAGTTTATCGTCCAGGAATCGGAGAAGAATCCCTGGGGAATCCCGTACAGGGTGGATCTGGGCAAGGTGAAGCCGCTAACCATGATGGCGGCTATCAGAGTGGGAGATGCCCAGGCAACCACCCTGGAGGAGACTGCAGATATGTATATAGGCTATACATACCCCAGGGATGATCCGTTCCAGGATACGGAAGATGACAAGATGGTGAGACGCACCACGGTGTGCCCTCCAGGTACCGAGCTGAGTCCACCATGATATATATATGGGACCTTCGTCTTGCCGTGGATAGGCAGAGGACCGGAAGAGCTCCAGGACTCGACGGAATCGAAGCCGCGATCTTGAAGAGGACCGCCCCCCTCATTGAGGATGACCTTCTTGGCATCTTCAATGAGTGCCTGGACCAGGGGCGGTTTCCGAGACAGTGGAAGATCGCGGATCTGAGACTCCTCTACAAGGGAGGAGGCAAGGATAAGGAGACGCCGAAGGCGTACTGGCGGATATGCCTCCTCCCGGTGATGAGTAAAATCCTGGAGAGTCTCATCGTCACCAGCCTAAGCCCGGTCCTTGATGCGGCGAGCCATCCACGGCAGTTCGGCTCGACCCGTGGCAAGGGAACGACCGATGCACTGTTGAGAGTGCACAGGGACGTAGAAGAGAGGGCGGAGAAGTACGTCATGTTAGTACTGTTCGACATATCCTCCGCCTTCGATAGCGTGTGGTGGCCCAGCGTACTCCAGCGGCTACAAGAGTTCGACGCCCCCAGCAACCTGTACTCCCTCGTAAGTAGCTACCTCAGTGAAAGGAGTGTCAGGATTAGAGGTAGCTACTACGAGGTGGAGAGGAAGATAGAGAGGGGTTGTCCACAAGGAGCGGCCCTCGGGCCGGCACTGTGGAAACTCGTCTTTGACCAGCTGCTGGGGGAACTGGAAGATCAAGGTTTCCTTGCCACGGCCTACGTCGACGACCTGGCAGTCATCGTGGCCGCGAACAGCAGAGCCAGAGTGAAGATGGAAGCAGAGAGGTGCGCCAGTCTCGTAGCGGAATGGTGCGTGAGGAGGAAGCTGAGTATGGCCGCTGCCAAGACCCAGGCCATACGCCTAAGAGGCTCCACCGACAGGGCTCACCCTATCACGTTGCAGAATACAGACGGAGAGGGTCAGACTAGGTGAGGAGGTGACGTACCTAGGCGTGAAGTTTAGGAGAAACTTCGACGCCACTCCTCACCTGGGATACCTGAAAGATAGGGTGACCCTGTCACTCAACGGACTGGGAAGGATAGGGGGTGTATTCTGGGGCCTCAGGTACCCAGCAACGATGACCATTTATAAAGGCGTGGTCTTGGGTATCCTGAGGTATGCATCCCCTGTGTGGAGCCGCAACCTCATGCAGCAGCAGAAGAGGAGACTGGCGACGATCCAGAGACTGGCTCTGCTACAGGTCACGAACGCGTACAGATCGGTGTCGCATGAGGCGGTGCAGGTGCTTGCCGGAGCCATGCCCCTGGACCTCCTCCTGAAGGAGGATGCCCTGAAGTACGAAGCGAAGAGGCAGGGGCTGGAGACGCTCCCGAGGGACTCCGTCAGAAGATCGGCGAGACCCCGAACCTGTGGAAGAGGATATTGAGGGAGGGCTCGATAGAGCAGTGGAACGGACGGTGGGTGACGAGCCAGAAGGGCTCTACGTTGAGAAAGTTCTTCCCCACCGTCCAGTCGAGGTTGTCTGCGACATGGGTCCTCCCGGACTACTGGGTCTCGCAGATGCTGACGGGACACGGTGGGTTCCGGGGAAAGCTCAGTGAGCATAGACGAGAGGTCGACCCCCGGTGCCCCACCTGTGGAGTCCCAGAAACGGCGGAGCATGTGTTGCTCTCCTGCACCGCTATGGAAGGACACCGTGCCAGGATGTCGAGGAAAACCGGGATCTTCGTCCTCGCCGAGGAAGACTTCCCCCGCCTCATGGAGGAGGACAATTACCCCTATTTCAGGGAGTTTGTCTACGGGTGGAAGGAGGTGGTCGGTCCTGCACACTTCACCATCAGCAGGATACGGCCACCCGGCGAGCCACCAGACCAGGAGACACCAATGCATTCGGAGGAGGACGAGCCCCCAGGAGGAGACGACTGAGGGAGTGGACTGGCCGGATGCGGCGGACCAGGAGGGCTGGACGGCAACCGGACGGATGCAGACCGGCCAGGAGGCCTTTAAGGTGCTGCCCCATCAGTAAGGTGCACATCCGTGCACCGGGCAGCACCACAGATTTTTATTTTGTTTAATATTGTACCCAGGAGATAAATGGTACCCCCCTTATTTATGTAGAATAAGAATTTATTTAAATAAAGAGTTGTTTTTTTTGGCGGTGGTGGGCGTGCGTAAACCCAACGTATCAACCCATCACCGCCGAACCCCGTATGCCAGCGATGGCAGGTAGGGGAAAAAAAAAAAAAAAAAAAAGGTTAGAAAGTTATGAAGCTGACTAGTATTTTCAGGAAATACTTGAGTTTCATAACTCCCCCAGTGGCTGTAGTGTTGCTACCCTGCACAGATAGAGAATTAAAAATAATACCGAATTAATGGAATTGTATAAGGAGTCTGATATTCTCTGTGCTATTGAGAAGAGCACTAAGATGGTTAGTGCCTGTGGAAAGAATGGAGCCTACAGGCTGCCTAAAATTATGCTAACTGGTGCTTGGGGAGGAAAAATAAAAAGCAGCAGGTTCAGGCGTCGGTGAATGGAAGATTTGCAGGAAAATTTGAAAAGGATAGGGGCAAGAAATTCGAGAAGCCTCGCTGGCCTGCAAAGAAAAGGCCTACTGCTGGAACGTTGGTAATGAAAGTGACCCTTCATGACAGTACTTTTTTGAGACAGAAAAAAAAAATAAAGGAACTTGTACCACTACAACCCATGAAGGATTGGTCACAATTAATGATGAGGAACCGAGAAAGTGAATGTATGTGGGTGAATCAAATATAAACGAGACTTATTTTTTAATTTTTACTTTGAACACAAAGAAAAGTACACCTCATTTTACATAGTCTCCTGATTTGGAAATACATTTTTCCCAGCGCATAGGTAATTTTCCAATCCCGTCCTCATAGAATGAAGTAGGTTGTGCCTTCAACCATTTGAGCACGTAGGCTTCAACCTCATCGTCACTGACGAATCTCTGACCTCCCAAAGCTTCCTTGAGTGGGCCAAACAGGTGAAAGTCACATGGTGATAAGTCTGGACTGTAGGGAAGGTGTTCTAGCGTCTCCCAGCCCAGTTGCTCTAATTTTTCTCTCGTCAGGGCGAGCATTGTCCTGAAGAAGAATCACTTCTCTCATCGGTAGATCCCTTCTTTTGCGGCGATATGCAAGTCTGACTTCATTCAAAATGTCGCAGTAGTATGCGGCATTGATAGTCCTGCGTTCATGCAAAAAATCAAGATGCAGCAAGCCACGCTGGTCAAAAAACACGGTAGCCAAAACTTTCCCAGCTGACAGCCGTGATTTGGCTTTCACTGGTCCAGGTTCCCCTTTCAGTCTCCATTCCATACTCGCTTGTTTTGATTCAGGGGTGTAATGGTGCACCCAAGTTTCATCACAGGTGATAATGTGAGTGAGAAATGAGGCTTCCTCAGCCTGAAATCTTGCAAGAAGACCTTCACAGACCTGCAAACTGTTCAGCTTCTGCTCAGCTGTGAGAAGTCGAGGAACCCACCTGGCACACACCTTACGAAACCCTAGCTCCTCTGTGAGTATGGAAAAAGTGCTTCTATAGCTTATCCCAAAATCACTTGCAATGGCACTGGTGGTTAGACGTCTGTCACCTTCAATAAGCTGTCGAACACGGCTGATGTTGTCTGCTGTGATGCTGGAGCGGGGTCTGCTGTCATAGCTTTCATTCTGAACACAATCACGACCCTCAACAAACTGTTTATGCCATGCAAACACTCTGGCACGAGAAAGTGTCTCTTCCCCAAACTGTACAGTCAACTTTCTTAAGATTTCAGCCGGTTTTACACCTTCAGCAGCAAGAAATTTGATGATAATACGTTGCGCAATCGAGGGGGATACATCCTGCTCAGACATCGTCACGACAGTAACTAGTGAGTTCGAGCACATCCGCCTGCCTGCTTCCCCCACTCCTGGCATCCCTACCCAACATCCCTAAACGCGGGAAAGTTCCCGCACCTTCATTGGGCTTCCAGGACAAATAGTCTCGTTTATATTTGATTCACCCACGTATATTAATTTGATATCCACAGCCAATACGAGCTGAAGCTATTAAAGTGCCAATTAGATAGTCAACCAACATAAGTGCAGCTATCTGACATTAAGGCGTTCATTTGAACGAAAGAAGCTTGGATGTACTGAAAATGTTTCTAATTTTTTTACTGGAGCTGGAGGTTGTACACACTCAGACCTGATTAACTACTAAACCTTATTGATTAACGACAATGCATTTGAAAATAGAGCTTCACAGGATATGAATATAATACTAGCATAATACCCTTGTGTTACAGTAGAACAACACAGCTAGTTGTACAAAGGAAAACTAAAATGTTACATATATTTAAAGACCCCCATCATTTAAACAAACTTCAAAATAATTAATACCCTCAATTTCAAAGATGAGTTATGGCATGTGAAATTATATATAAAGAGGCCAGAAAAAAGAAATATTTTGAGTACTTTTTCAATGCATTAAAATTGGTTCAGATTAACTTCAGGAAATAACCTCACTGAATGTTAAAAATATATGGGTTATAGTTTTATCCAAGTCGATGAGGCAATTTTAACAAAGCAAATACACAACACTCAGCAAGGCATCATGTAATAGAAGAGCAAAAGAAATTTTCTAATTTGCGGACATGGCCGATGAGAAAAATAGCAATATTTTCTCTAAAATTAGATTTTTTAGAACCATAACTTTATACTTACAATTATATTAAAAGAGAGCACTGTGTGATATATTTATAAAACCCATGTTACCATAAGAAAATATAGGGTTTTTAAATAAATAAATAAAAATAAAATAACTATATTAAAGAATGAGAGATTTAGCTGCCATCAATACTGAAGCAAACTAATATTACAACTTTCTTTATATCAAACAAACATTGATAAATCTTTTTATTTTGAAGATAAAAGATTTGACCTTGCCGGGAATCGAACCTGGGTCCTCCGCATCTCTAGCACGGGACTCTGCCACTAAGCTACCAGAGCTTGTCTGACCTGGTTACGAGCCCTAGTAGCTTAGTGGCAGAGTCCCGCACCAGAGAAGAGGTGACCCAGGTTCGAATCCCAGCCAGGACAAATCTTTTATATTAAAAATAAAAATATTTAAATACCACAATAAAAATAAAAAATTGATAAATCTTGCTTTTTAAATAACTCAATCATCAATACACAGGTCATGTCGCCAGAAAGGAAATGAATGCCAATTTAAGGGTACTAATGGCAAAGCAGTTGTGGGGACGTTGAGAGATATGTAGGCCCAGAGTGACATGGGAGAATTGTGTAGCTGATGATGCCAAGAGAGTGGGATTAACAGCTGGATAACGAGGGCAAGCGATAGAAGAGCATGGAGATCGATGTTTGAGGAGGCCAGGACTCGCTTGAGGGTTGTGGCGCCAGCATAATATTAATAATAATAAACTGTGGCAAAAAAAGATTTTGGGTATTGGAATACATTGATTGTAAAAAAACCTGAATAAATTAATAATAATAATAAAAATAAACTAAGAAATTAAAATTAACTTATTTTCATAATTTATAAATAGAATCTCAACTAACTAATAAAGTGTTATGTATTGTATATTGTATGTAGGTATGTATGTTAATATTCGTTATCTTTCATCTTCATATCAGCCACTATTTTAATTTTCTACATTACTTGTCACCATATTATTGTTACTGTACATTTTTATATTTTTTGTTCTGTTTGTTTCTCTCTCATAGCCCTGAAGATGACCTACACTGTAGGTCGAAACGTCGGCACATAATTATAAGTTTATTACTTATTCAGTATTTTTTTTTTACTGCACCCCCCCAACTATCTCCTTTACATTAGATCATCCAGTCAACTATTTTCATCTAATAATAAAGTGTTACTTTTGTGTTTTGTATAAAATATAAAATTATAAAATAAGAATAAAAAGCTTAATAAAATAAATGTTTCTCACCTTCATCTGAGACGAACATCTCTTCTTGTTTCACATGATCGATACTTAGTTCTTCAACTATAGAAACAACAACAAATACATAAGCAAATTTGGAGTCATGTACTAATATGGAATGAAATTTGTCTTTTAAAGAATAAGTGCATAAAGGTTGGCAAAATAAATGTTTCTTACCTTCATCTGGGATGAGAAACTCTGTTTCTTGTTTCACATAATTGAATCCATCTGTGTCAAAATAGTAATTAGTTTTATTACACTAAAAAAGAATGTAAGATCTCTTTTTATTTTTTAATATTTAAAAAAGAAACAGTTAATAAAACATGGAAATATCAAAAAGCATTTTAAATTTGTGATATTTAGTCTGGCACCCGGAATGCTGTGTGAACTCTATACATTCCAGTAAATCTTAAATAAATCTTGCTATGTATGTCCATATTTTTATTACAGTTTAAACAACATAAAAGTTAAGTTCACAATGAAATAAATTATTTCTAAATATTTTTCTGCCATGCGGGTTATTAGCCCAGCAATGGAGGCCTCCTATCCTCGGGACAGCTCTCCTGAACATTTATATATATATATATAGCTCTCCTGGACAGGTCTCCTGAACATTTAGTCCCCTCAGGAGAAAGGGTGACTAGACTAAACCCCTGGTACTGGGTTCCCCCAACCTGGAGGACCACTGGCTAATTGCAGTCAGATGACTGCGGGATGGAGCTGCCAACTCCCTAAGCCAACAAACATTTAAATTATGTTAATTTTACAAAATACTTTGTTGATTTCTTCTGGTTTAGATTGCGTTGATAAATTTTTCGCCAGCCATGCTGCTGACTTCTTCAGGGCTGAAATGAGAATGAGGATGATCCGCTCTCGGCCTTATATACCCACTCGGGTCCGTTTGGATCCATTCGTCAATTGTCGGATCCCTTCGTTAGTCGATCGGGTCCCTTCATGTTCTGGGACAGAGCCTACTTTTCCATGAACATGATTGGCTGGATTCTGATGGTTCGGGCCTAGGTTGATTGGCTTTTGATTTGTTTAGATCTTCTTGGTTAATCTGTTTTTTATTCATGGTCTCTGTTATGTTGGGGAGCCAGAGCTTACTCAATTTGTAACCGTCCTCCCTGTTGAAGTTATCCGCTTGTTTAATTATTTCAATGGCCTCCATAATTTTTCTTTCTGTGGCTTTGCTACATTTCTTTACCACTCTGACCTTATCAAATTCTATAGCATGATTTGTGGTGACAAAATGTTCAGCCAAGGCTGACGTCTGACCTTCTTTACACTTTTTATGTGTTCGGTGAGATGAGCCTACCGGTTTGTCCAATATATTCCTTTCCACAGAAGCACGGAATGCTATAAATCCATGGTGTCCTGAGTCCCAAGCCGTCCTTCGGGTTCGGCAGAACTTGACATAACTTCCTGTATATGGTTTTAATTTTAAACTTTTTTAGTGTTTTGGCTATTTTCTCTACCTTTTTCTGTATTATGTGGGCTAGTCTTCTGAGGTTTTCTAAATTCCTTTCTTATTATTTCCTCTTGATAGGCTTCTTCATGAGGGCTTTCTTTAGATGTCTTTCTTCTTTCTTGAAGTATGCCGGTTCTGAGATCCTAAGGGCTCTTGTCATCAATATTCTAATTACACCATGTTTCTGTGCTGGATGATGGTGTGAGCGTGTATTCAAATACTCGGTGTGGGTCGGTTTTCTATATACTGAGTGTCCCAACCGGTTTTCTTTCTTTTCCACCTTCACACCTAAATTCGTTTATGTGCTTTAGGAAGTCATTTAGCTTTTTCATCTCATGGACAAAGGTGTCATTTATGTATATGAACCAGTGGGACGGTTTTAATTTTGAGGATTTCAATGCTTCCCGTTCTAAATCTTCTATGTATAGTTCTGCAATGAGTGGACTTAATGGCGATCCCATAATTGCACCTTTAGTCTGTTTATAGTACTTTCCATTGAAAAGAAAGTATGACAATGTCAAGCATAGTTCTGCTAGTTCTGCGTCTGTTTTGCCAAGTGCCTTTTTGACCAGGATACCATACCTCGATCGGTATTTTGGTGAACAGGGGTTTGATGTCAAAACTAACCAGTATATCCTGTGGTTCAATTATTATTTCGGCTATTTTCTTCATGAAGTCATCTGAGTCCTTGATGTGGTGTTCAGTATTTCCAACCTGCAGTTTTATCTTCTTGCTCAAGTACTTGGCTGCTTCGTAAGTTACTGAACCGATGGAATCGACTATTGGACGTAAAGGTATCGGGTCTGACATAGTCAAACTTCTGCCTGTTTCTACTTTGTTGGTTTTTAAAAACTGGGTAATCTTTCTGTTTATCTTACCAGTTGGGTCTTCTTCGAGTACCTCATAAGATCCACGTTATTAATCTTTTTATCGAGTAACAAACAATATCTATGATATATTAAATTTATTTAGGTACAATAAGAACTAAGATTTTTTATTGCATAAATAACACAATAATTCAACGTTTAATAAACAATACACTCTTCAAAAAAATTAAAGAGTCAAGTTGTTACATTATGTTTTTGTCAATAATTTATTTTCATATTTTTGGTTGTTTTCTAGTTCTCTTTTAATTTCCATTGGGATATTTCTGTGCTTTCCCATTTAAGAGAACAAAAGAACAAAAAAAAATATGAAAATACATTATTGGCAAAAATAAATAATGTAACAACTTGATCCTTTAACTTTTTTGAGTAGTGCATAATGATTTTTAAGGTTTTATATTGGGCGTAGTTCATCATATAAGTTCATACAACAGTTTTAAATTGGGACTTTAAATATTTAGATAACGTAGTTTATAACTATTTATCAGATATTTTTTCTTACAAATATTATATCACAATTTTCATTGAACTTCATTTTCATTTGATACAATTAATTATTGGCCCTTAAATTCTCAAGCATGTCGGCATATTCATCGGCCAAGGAACTCCTATTTTTAAAATTCTAATATGATTTTTTTTTCAAATCGCAATTCTTTTTTTTTGTATCTGTTTGCCCTTTTTTGAAGGTTCTTAAGCTTCTTTATTTTTTCTCTTAGCGAATTCTTGGTTGAGCACAGTTTCTTCTGAGTAACACTACAACTTGAAGTCATATGTTCAAGTTAAGAAAATGCTTAATTGACTTTATTTGTCAATTCCCTCAACTAGTCATCCGCAAATTTTAGCATTTTTTATTTTCTTTTTGTCGGAGATCGAGCGTTTTTCAAACGTGGAATCGGAGACAATTGCCTTTTAATTGCTCGTTTCTCCTAAAAAAGAAAATAATAATAATAACCAAGTTATCGCCACCAGATCATATAGAAAGCATGTTCTAAAAGACGCATCAACGCCGGATAAATGTTGGCTATGCTTGGCTACATTGGAGTCAATCCAACATATCACTGGTGGATGTGGAGAGTTGGCTAGCACTGAATATCTACAGAGGCATAACAATGTGGCCAAAATTTTGCATCAAGCCTTGGCGGTGAAATACAAGATTCTAGATGTAATGGCACCCTATTATAAGTATCATCCCAATAGAATTCAACAAAAAGGTCCCCTTAAGCTATATTGGGATGAATCCGTTATACCATACAGTGCATCATAATAGACCAGATATCCTTCTTATAAAGTCGAGTGAGAGGAAAGCAAGTATAATAGATATTACGATCCCCAACGACAACAATGTAAACTCAACTGTTGGAGAGAAACTTCAAAAGTATCAAGAACTAGCGGCTGAGCTAAAGGAGCTATACCATATGGAAAGAGTGTAGGTAACACCTATTATAATCTCCACGAATGGATTGGTGTCTAAATCCACGGTTGAGGGCATTAAGAATCTGGGAATTCCAGTCGAGGTTATAAAGGTGGCTCAACAGGCAGTTTTGGACACAACAAGGATCGTCAGAAAATTTCTGAATGTTTGAAGAAGGAAAAAGGAAAAAAAGAAAAGAGCTGGTAACTGCAGATGGCTGGACTTGTCCCCATCTCTGTTTTGAACCCACAAATGCATGAAAAAATGGATGATCATAATAATAATAGTACATAAACCTATCGTGCTCAAAGTAACTGAAAAATATATTTACTACCTGAGTAACTTTAGGTTTCGGATATTCAGGAAAACTACCAAAAACTGACGGGACAACGCTTAACATAAGTTTTACATAAAATAGAGACGATATGTCAAAATCCTCTTCTTTGAAGTGCTCGGAGCACAACCGGCTGGTTTTTGTGGGCTTTCAGTTCCCTCCCCTCTTCTTATTGCTTGAACCCACTTTTTTAGTTCAATTTCTTCTGACGGTAAGCTAACCCGAAAGAATAAAATACCGAGGTCAAATTAAAAAGAATGAAAAAACTAATTTTATAAAAATAATTTTTTCCTAAGAAATATTCCGCAAACTTTTTTTTAGGTACTTATAATTAAGTGTTTGCTTTGCAATTTTATTGAACCACAACAAAGATGTGGGTCGATTATTTAAATTCAACCCGTATTGTTCTTTCTTTAGCATAATAACTAATAAGTAATTATTTGAGAAAAAATTGTTTTATATAATGAAAGGAATAATAAAGTTACGTGTGAAATGTTATTGGAGGTACTGCTTGTTTATCGGGCTTTTTTGTAACGCATCCAAAGGCGACATAACAAGGCATACCTAATTAAACTTATACAACAATAGTGACTCGAAAATAAATTACTACGAAAGTAAAAGATATCGAACGTGAATCAATAATAGAAACAAACAAGCGTACTAACAATAACTAACGTCTGAACTCAGAATGAACCGGCAACAATGGCCCAAGGGGGTTAAAGGAGAGGGGGAACACGCTTCAGAGCTGGTGCCATCCCACAACTAGCCTTTGCCGCTTCTAGTCTATTCAATGTTCTGTGTCTCTGACCTTCTTATTACAGTAAGAAACGTGCTGTCGCCTTGGTGCTTGGACAATGGTTAAAGTATCAATCCGCGCAAGGTGAACGTTCTGGCATTTACAAGAAAATGGAATGTGGTAATGAGATTACTGACGCTCAATGGAACCCAGCTTTGTTGGAGTGACACAGTGAAATACTTAGGTGAGACACTGGGCAACAAACTGAGTTGGAACCAACACGTGGTCAAATGGACTAATAAAGCCATTAGATGCCTTTGTGCCTGTAAGAGGGCAGTGGGTAAAACCAACAATGATCTACTGGCTGTAGCTGAACACACTATTAGACCCATTATGACCAATGCAGCCATGGTGTGGTGGCGTGGCGCTTGTAGAAGTGGACCCAAATTCATGCTGGGAAAG
Organism: Arma custos; assembly: GCA_037127475.1. Taxonomy (NCBI): domain Eukaryota; kingdom Metazoa; phylum Arthropoda; class Insecta; order Hemiptera; family Pentatomidae; genus Arma; species Arma custos. The sequence goes on from CM073759.1 coordinate 228,236,239, forward strand.
TTACGAAGATTGGTCTTTCTATTGATGACGGGTTCTATGAGGATAATTCCGACTGATACAGTGGAGATGGTGCTTAGTATAAGACCTCTAACTTTAGAATTAGAGTACCGAGCTATGATCTCCCTGTACAGGCTGAGTAAACTGAACATAATCCCATCTGCCTCGGCTCACTGCAGCTCATGGGAGCTGTTCTCGAGAATTGAGTCCGATCGCATTTTGGCTATGAGATCGGATTCGAAGATAAGGGACTTTATATCAACCAAATATAGGATCAAAATTGACATACGTAATCGTCACAAGCCTTGCAACGGCATCAACTGTTATACAGATGGCTCTCGGCAGGGTTCTGTAGGAATGACAAACCTGGGGTAGGCACTTGGATCTCCCTAGGTAGGTATACCTCTGTATTTCAATCAGAGGTACTTGCTATAAACTACTGTGTACGGTCACTACTGGAGGAGGGGATGTCTTCTAGAAGGATAACCTTCTTTACAGACAGCCAAGCTACCATTGATACACTGAGTGGGCACAGTACAAACTCACAGATTGTTTGGGACAGCTATACAGTTCTCAACCAACTGGCGGAGAATAACAGGGTTAGCATTGAGTGGGTTCCTGATATGCTAGCTGATAGGCTAGCCAGGCTGGGATCGGATAACATTCCATGTTCCATGTTCTCATGAACCAGTAAGCGGCATTAGTCTCAGCTATGCCAAGAGTAGAATAAAAGATATCTACCATAAGTCAGAGGACGAAACACCCTATCACGTCATCTGCCTATGTGATAGGTTTGCTGACCTACGATTTGCAATCTTTGGTCAGAACAGATTCACTAACCCCAGGCAGGTCGAACTAATCAACCCTGCAAATATTCTAAAACTTGTGGGTTCAGCCAAGTTAAGATTATAATAATCGCATACTTAAGGGTGCACAATAGACCAAGTATGGTCGCAGTGCAATTATGCCCAACTTAAAAAAAAAAAATATATCATATAACAATTAAATAAATTATAATAATATTAATGACTTAAAGTCAACAAGATCCAAAAATAAAGTAATGTTCAATTAACATTCTCCCCGTGTATACATCGCAAATTGCGAGAACACGGAGATATAGGATCAGTGAAAAGAATTGATAAGGCTGGCCAAGGAACGTGCCAGGGTGGCGGAGATGGTTGAGGTGTCACCACAGAGAGGTGAAATACCCGGGTTCGAGTTCCCGTCCTGGCCATATCTTTTCTTTTCAAATAAAATATTTTAAAAAAAATTATATCATATAACAATTAAATAACTTATATTAAAATTATTGTTTTTTTTTTTGTATTTTAATTTTAATTTAATAATTCCTCATTTAATTATGTTCAGTGCTCAATTTTTTTCATGAAATGAAAGGCCTGCTAATCATTGTTTTTTTTGTAAATTGTATTTTTTTTTCATATTTATGAATCATTTTCATTAAACATTGTATTTTTTTTTTAATTTTTGTAATTCTCTCGTTCATTAATTTTTTTTTTCATTTCAATATTTCCTGGTTTAATCTTTGTTTTTATTTTTAATACCATTTTTATTTCATTGGTGCTCAAATGATCGGCCATTGAAAAGAGGTTGCAGACTTACACCCTTGGTCATTTTTCTTTTATGGTGTCACTCGCCCCAACACATGCCATTATATATCTTTCATTATATTTACTCGATAAATTACTATTATACAGTTGTAAATTTCAAAAAATAAATTTTAAAATTTGTGTTATTAAAAAATATTAATTCAATTAGTAATATCTCAAAATGATCCTTTGGAAATTTATTTATTTCTTGAACAAGCAGAATAATTAGGATATTTTTCTCATAAAAGGGAAAATCTGCAGCAAGAAATGAATGATTAAAACAGAAACAATAAAAAATTGGCCATATTTTAAGAATTTTCAATAAAATTGACTATGAAACAGAAAATCGAACATGAAGTTTTAAACTGTCTTAAAAAATCTTTAAAAGATCTTAAAGGACATGACTCACCAGTAATCGCAGTTTCATCTTTTCTTTCTTCCTTTACATAAATCCCAGCGCTATCTGAGAAATTAAATAAAAGATATGAATAATGTATAATTTGCAATCTAAAAAAGTAATTCTTGTACAATAGGGAAACCAAGTAACCCAATTATTAAATGGAACCTTCAGAGATGTGACTTATTTGAAATAAAGGTATCTGAAATACAAATACAAAATACATATTTTCATGTTGCATCTAAAATACTTTTTTAAAATTCCTTATGTATCTTGTATTTAAATACCTTTTGTTTGGTATCTTAGTATTTTGTAAATACTCTTTGCTAAAATACTTTTAGTAATAGTTATCTATGCATTTATTCACAAAATGTGACAAAATTCTAATGTGATATTAATTTTAAATGTAAAAGAACACGCCGTTGAAATTTTATTCTGGGACCGAATTGATTGATGGCGACTCTTTCTTTTGACAAATCTCATCGGCTATGAAGTCCCCCCTTGACCCGTGACATTCATGATTCCATATCTTTTCAACAATATCGCCTTTGTGGGATTCAAGATCACGAACATGGAAACGTAGGTTTTATTTTTATGTTAAGCATATATTTGATTAGATTTTATATACTATGCGATGACAGGGAAGACGAAAATGTGTATGTAACCCGCGAACAGAACGGGAAGAGGTTAGAATAACAACAGACAAATGATCAATGATTTTTTTACGCATTTGTGTGTAATTGTTGTTGAACACTGTGGAATTTGTGTCCAGTGCAGCTGATATTTGGTCTTCCTCTAAAAGAAGTTTTTTGTGGGTTACAGTCCATTGGAATGAAAGTGAGACTTTTTTGAGATGAAAAGTGCTGCCATTGCTTGCATAAGACTCAAAGTGGCTCACATTTATGATAAAGTTGCAGAAATTACAGCTGATATACATTCTGACCATGCCCAGAATCTATCAAAAATTGTTTAAACAATTACATTTAACAGTTCAAATTTGGATAAGACTTTTGAAGTATTTGGAAAATCTGATTCAGAGATAGTTGAAAATGAGCATGTTTCATATGCGTATGAAGAAGATCTTGAAGAGACATCACTCGATGAAGGTAATGAAGATGAAGATGATGATTCATTGCTAGTACTACAAGCTTTTCCGGATGCTTCATCAGACTTACAAAGTGAAAATGATTGCCTTCTGCCTGGACATGAAAGATACGCTACACACACTTTGCATTTGATTGCCAATAAAGATTTCAAAGAAGCAAGATTGAAAAATACTTTTTATAAGAGACTGCATGACGTGGCCTTAGCAACATGCCAAGCACTTTAGAGCTTATGTTCTAGATCACCAAAAGCATGTGAAACATATGTGGAGATGATAGGAAAGTCACCAACTTCTCCATGCGCAATTCGATGGAAGTTCTATTATAATTCCATATTAGATCTTTTAGCCGTGCAGAACCGCCTAAGTGAAACCATGAAAATGTTGAAATTACCTCTGTTGAAGGTAAAGTAAATTCATTTTTTAAGTGAATATGTGGACTGTTCAAAGCCAATAGCAGAAGCTATTCTAAGCTTGCAAGGGGGAAAGAAGGACACTTACTATGGTTGTCTGTTACCTGAGCTACTAAGAATTCAACATATCATCATATCTCTTGGGATGGAAAATCTAAAATACTGCAGCTCTCTACTAGATGCCATTGAAGAAAATATAAATAGGCATTTTAAGTTAGAGTAAGAGAGCAATTAGAGCCTCAAGCAAATGATGCGATATTAGCCTCAGTGTCACATCCGTTAAATGAATCTGGGTAATGGGTACCAAAAGAGCAGAAGAATATGTAAAAGAACTTATCCTGACTGAAAAACAAAAATCGGAGGAATGAAAATGCTTATCCTACAAGAAATTTTTTTTTCAAATATAACACCTGTTCGCCAAGTTCTTCCACTACAGAGCGACCCTTCTCTTTTATTACTATTATGATTATAAGGCCTCATAAAAAAAAAAGAGTGATAAAATGTTTGAAGAACTGGTTTTACTTAAATCTCAACCTTAAAAATATAATTTTTAAGACTGTGGAAAAATTCCAACGAAAAGCCTTAAGTCTCCAAACTAAAACAGAAATAAAAATTATCTGTCCAGAAATTATTTGTGTTGCGCAAATGTGGCAAGACAAAATATCAAATTTAAAAATATAATATTTTGTCTTGCCACATTTGCACGATCAATGCGATCTATTCGTAAATAATGCATGTAAAAAAATTAACTTAAATTCAATAAAATGTTGCTTTCTTTTATCTTTAAAAAGTATTTAAAAATACGTATTTTGTATCTAATATTTCAGATACCATTCCAGAAAGTATTTTGTATTTGGTATGTGAAATACTTAATTTAAAAGTATCTTTCATTTTCTATTCCAGATACTTTGTATAGGGTATCTTTCACCTCTATGGTAACCTGAATATACAGCAAATAATGTAGAACAATGAATGAAGTGAAGGACCATTCTCTGAAATAGTTCCAAATTCAAATTACAACTTATAAAATTCAAAATTTTTTCCATCAATTTAATGAATTAAATTTACTAGGATTCAATTTTGGGAGTAAAGGATTATACAGCTAAGTCACACAAAATCGGAATGAGATCAGGTAAGGAAAGAAATGGAAAAGGTGCTGGGATGACAACAGCTAGCGCCCAATGCATGAGTTATACAATTTGTTTTAATCAACTTTAGTTTAAAGGTTAGAATTCAATTGATATAACAATAATCATATCTAATTAAAATGTCATTTAATATTTGTGCAATTCAAACTCATAATAACTTAAATAAAAATGTAGTACAAATTTTCCTTTGCCATAAAATATTCTATATATATTGTATTTTAGGTCATCATTATTTGAATTGTTTACTTGTTGAATCACTATACAGGACAATAGTGAGTACTTAATAACCATGTATGTTTATGAATAATATATTATGGAATTAAATTATATAAATTGATAAATAATCGTTTTGCAAAAAATAACGATATGTATTTTATTTCTGACAATTTTGAGATTATATTTGTTATAAAATTTGGTAATTGCGATTTGGCAGATTCCCATGAAACCTCTTCTAATCACTTATCTTATTTTGAGTTATTTGTGTACGTGCTATTAAATTGCTTTCCTTTTTTAATGTTTTTGCCTAATTAATTTTGTTTATTATTATCAAGGATAGAAATGGGAATCTTATTGTCGAAAGTATAGGGAAAACATTTATATAAAGAGAAAGGTGGCTAGAGGGGTTAGAATCAGAATTTTATTGTTACATTTTGTATATTACAATTTACATTAATATAAATAAGAAGATGAGTGTTATCAGAATTACATGTGTTCAGGTTATAAACAATAGCGGATAACCTGTCCATGGCTATTGCTAAATTACAAGCATGTACCTGAAATTTTATTAATTTTCAATTTTTAAAACTACATAAAAAAATCCGAATGAACAACTAGAATTCATCTGAGGTGAGCATCTCTTCTTGTTTCACATGATTGACACATGGTTCACAAATTATAAAAACGAAAATAAATATATAAACAAATTTGGAGTAAGGTACTAATATAGAATTTGGGAGTAGGTAATAACTGAAATAGAATAAATTTGGTACTTTGTAGGATAAGAATTTAAATCTTTAACTGTTGGAAAACGCAGTAGAGGTTTGAGGTTGCCGTGAAACTAGTGCACGAAAATACTTTAGTACTCGGGGTGTTCTCTTACAACTGCGAAAAACTCTTTCAGTGGCTTCATAGGGAAGGCCTCTGGTTGCTTCTTCAGGAGATTCCAGACCAATGGCTACCAATCTGGGAGGGATTTTGATTATGAGGGGGCTATAAATAAGAGGGGTTGATGAGAAATCAAAGAGGGCAAATTAAAATCGTATTGCACCATATAAGTCGCCAGGTAGCATGGAATCAAGGATTGAAGATTTGACAAAGTTACGAATTCCGAATTGGATTCTAGATCCATTCTTGTTTGAACAATTGAAGCTATGGATAAGCTTGACAACTCTTTGCATACGGGGTTTCTTGTACATATCTGAAGTATGACTGCAAGGCAAAAAACATTTCAAACCAGAAAGATTACGGAGTTGGTCTGGACAACGGTTATGGACACCTATCCACAATTGTGGGGAAAAATTAAACCGCTACTAATCTTGTTCCTGTCATCACATTTCATTGAAAAAGGAATTAGTTCTGTTGTCCAGCTCCTCACAAAACAAAGAAATAAGTTGGATGTTTGCCTCAAAGAAGACTTGCGGCTGAACTTGACGAACATTAAGCCGGTTCCCAAGCTTAATTTTTCAATTTAATTTCATTAATTTTCCAATTTAAATTTAATTAATTTTTCAAGCTTAACTGAAATCCACTAAGCACAAGGCAGCTATTAAAACTATAACAAAGTTTTGAAACTTTTAATTGTTTTTCAAACTTCAACGGCAACTTTCTTAATTTTTCCAGATTCCTATTTTTAATAAAACCATGATTTCCTGTTAATAAATGATCACCAATGATCCTAGTAATTTATTCCACTTCTCCGTTCTTAAAAAAAAACACAGTAAAAATTATACATTTTAATTGTTTTCTGTTTTATTTAAGAACACCACCCCAAAATTGCTTTCGCTGTTTTTATACACGGTAATAAAATTGTTCAAATTAATAAAACTGCTTCATTATTTACAATTTACTCCAAATTAAAATTAGAAAAACAATGAAGATGAAAAGGGAGAAATAGATATTAGTAGACCTTCAGATTGGGAACCACTGCTCTAGATTGCATTACACAGACAATTTCTTATAAAATTGAAAAAAGTCACTCAATATTTTGTGTTATGAAAGTGAAAAGCTGTTGCAAGAAATAAATATTTGAAACAGAAACAATAAAAAACTTGTCACATTTTAAGAATTTCGAATAAATTGATTATAAAAGGACAAATTGAACATACAGTTCTGAACCCTCACAGTATTTAAAGTTCACAGATCTCAAACGCACAACTTACCATTAATCTCAGCCTCATCGTTTATTTCTTCTTTTGTGTTGTAAACAAGGAGAATGACAAGCAGAAGCGAACTGTTTCTTTGCTACCAGTGAACAAAGGACTATGTATTGAAGTTTTTAAACCTAGCAGTGCCATGGTCCCAAATCCTGGATGAAATAAGATAATGGAATACAATTGCCTTTTAAAAATTATGGCTCATTTTTGGGAGCAGCGTGGAATTAATATCACACATCGAAGAAATAGAAACTAGAATCTAAATTTAAATATAATGCTAAAGTGTAATAAAAAAAATATTTAGTTTACTTTGAAATTATTTTCATTGAACACTAGATCATTAAAAAATCAATGAAAGCACCATAGAACAATAAAGAATACAAAACAAAAGGAAAACCTGCAAAAAAGTGATTAAAGCACAAAATCAAGGTCAATTGGGCTTGGAAGAACATCTCTGACCGTTTCCACCATTAGAGTGCAACGGAAGAAGTTACGGTCGACCCCAAAGCTTTCGAGCAACCACAATATCAATTGTTTGAATAAAACATAATCTTAACTAATAAAGAGAAACATTTGAATTTTGTAAATAAATCTACAAAATTTAACATTGGTTAATAAAACAAATGTTTCTCACCGTCATCTGAGATGAGCACCTCTTCTTGTTTCAGATGATCAATACATGGTTCTTCAACTATAAAAACAATAACAAATATATAAACAAATTTAGAGGTATTGATTTGTATAGAATGAAGTTTCTACATTAAATATAGCTGTTTCTATATTAATATAACTGTTTAGAGGTTGACGAAATGATTCTCACCTTTATCTGAGTATAAGTTCCCTTCTTGTCCCACATAAATGATGCATGGTTTAACAACTATAAAAACAAAAATAAATATACAAGCGAATTAAGAGCTATTTAACAACTATAGAATATATTTTGTATTTCATAGGATATAACTAAACGTTAGCAAAATTACTTTGTTCACCTTCATCTGAGATAAAATTCTCTTCTTGTTTCACACGATTAACGCATGGTTCATGGACTACAAAAACAAAAATAAATAATAAGAAAATTTGGAGGTATTAACTCAAACGGAATGAAGTTGGTACTTTGCAAGGTAAATGTTTAAAGCTTAGCAAAATAGAAGTGTGTCAACTTAGATAATCATCTCTGATCCTTGATTCACATAATTGGGTCCATCCATCAAAATTGTACTTTAAGCATGGAAATATAAACAAAGCATTTTTAATCTGTGATGTTAAAAGAAATTAATTTAATTAGTTATATTAACTCAAGAGTATCCTTTGGGAATACAATTATTTTTTGAGCAACCAGAATAATTTGCACATAAAAATGAAAATCTGTTGCAAGAAATAAATATTTGAAGCAGAAACAATAAACAACTAGTAACATTATAAGAATTTTGAATAAACTTATTATGAAAAGACAAATCGGACATGAAGTTCTGAACCCTCACAATATCTAAAGTTGACAGATCTCAAAGGGCACCACTTACCAGTAATCTCAGCCTCGTCATTTATTTCTTCTTTTATATAAATTCCAGCGTTATCTGAGAAATTAAAAAAAGATACATGAAAAATATATATTTGTGATCTTAAGTAAATCTTTTGCAATTGAGAAACTAAATAATCTAATTATTAGCTCTATAGAATGGAATGAAGTTGGTACTTTGTAAGGTAAGAGTTTAATGGTTAGCGAATTAGATGTGTGTGATCTTATCTTAGACAATCATCTCTGTTCCTTGTTTCATATAATTAGATCCATCCATCAAAATTGTAATTTAAGCATAGAAATATAAAGAAATCATTTTTAATTGGTGATGTGATGCATGTGATCAAGATTATGTGAAGATGCCAAAAACAAAAATTACTAATGTTCAGCAAAATATTCTAAGAAAATAAAAAACCTAACCAACAAAACTAAACTAAACGTTGGCTCTTCAATAAACAGTTCTCCCCACATAAAAACCTAGCAACTGCAATCGCTCCTCGCCGATCTAATTACATTTCCAGAGCAGTTATACTAAAATGGCAATCACAACAGATATATGAAATATAAATACGCTGCTTACCAACAAAATCCATTATTAGGAAAACCAATCTCTCTTCCAATTCAAGATAATCGTTGGCTGAGGAAGGCTCTATCAACTGATTAAGATGGCAACGAGGTTCATTGACTGAAAACTCCAAAGAGGTAAATCGTAAATTTTGGCGGAATGTTGGTTATGAATAACGTTCTTGTTAAATTTTAGTTATTTCCTCGTCAATAAACTATAACCCGTAGAAAGGATAACACTTTTTTATAGTTTGAAAATATCATGAACAGTCATTCCATAAAAAAATTGGGCAGTATTTATTTTAGTTAATATTATTCTTCACTTCGTCAACATCTATTGCTTGGTCACTATTTAAACGTTATGCTTTCACAGTACTGTCTATTATTAAAACTAGTAGGTAGTTTGTATTAATAAATTAAAATGATGATTCTCAACAACTTAACGTTTTTCTACCGGCAGTGCCATGGGCGGTGTGTAGACGGCGCTGGTTATCACCTACGTCACAAAACCAGCTGTTATCAAAGTCGTAAATCGTCTAAACAATAACCCATATTTTTTTGGCAGCTAGATATATATTTTTTCACTTTCTTGTATGCCGTTAATTTCTTTTTTCTTTAAGAAAGAAGGGCAGTTTTTCAAAAAAGAGTCGTGTTGACCTTGGCAGTTAACACACTTTATGGGACCATTTATTCTACTCCTTCATGTTTTAATTTACCACAGAATCTGCACAGTGGTTCTTTTTTACAAAAAGTTGTGTAGGAATGGTGGGTTTGTTGAAGGTTATGAGATAATTGTTATGTTTTTATAATATGTCAGTGTTTTTACGTCTTCTATATTTTGTGATTTAAATTTTCCCTTTATTTCGTCAATGAAACAACAATTGAGATCAGGGCACAATATAATTCCTTTCCTTTGATTTAGCTTGCCATGCGGCTCTACTTTAACAAGAAAGTTGTTGAGTAGGTTTCATATTTTAGTAATTTGTTCCATTAATTTTCTGAAATGATTTCAACTAATAGGGCACCGTCTCTTAATTTTTTTGTAGCTTTCACATCACCAATTAAATTTTTTAGACTCTTATATATTAGGAACGGTGAAACTATTTTGTAATCGAAAGGATTTCCATCATTATCCGTCCCGATTCTTTTTATAATTAAAAATCGTTAGAAGTTATTACTTTGTTTGTTTTCGTTATTTAACAAAAATGCTTCTTTAAATTTGGCTTTCTTCCGCTTAGCGGGCGGAGATTCAGCCATTGTCTTTACAGAGATAAATAAGTTAAAAAGGAAGTAAAAAAGGAAAAATGTAAAAAAGAGAAAACTTTTTTGATAGAAAAATATTGTAAAATAAATTAAATAAAAGGAAGATGCTACTTATCGCTTGTTTGGTAGATAACTAATCGTCAGGAGCTCACTAAATTTACATCCTCACTGCACCAAGCATCAACACAAATCCATTAGATTGCCTGTAGAATTTTTCCAAGAATCGGAGATACAAGTGGATACGAACTCGTTTGTGGCGGATCTCATCCTTCAAATGAATCTCCTTCGATCCTTGAATACTCAAAATCAGTCATCATACAAAATTTATGATTACAAGGATCTTGCAATATCATCTCATGCGTTTGTCCGCGTGGATCGAACAAAGAAACCTCTAGAACCACCTAGGGTTCGTAGCCCGGCAGGTGGCCCTAGGATTTTTTTTAGGGAGTAAAAAATCCTTAGTTATGCCGTCCTTCGGAAGGGACGTTAAACGGGGGTCCCGAGCCTGTACGATGTCAGGTACTCGTTAAAAATCCCTATCCTAATTAAACCTGGAGGGTAAAATTTAGAGCTCCCACTGTAGCATCGTCCGATTAGCCATAGCAGCATAAAGTGACGTTAAATGAACAAACAAACCTAGCTATGAACTTTTTGAAGTGACGCAGCGCAACCCAATTTTTTTCAAATTTAGGGTTAATGGCAAGGAAGTTGTCATATCAATCGACAGGTTGAAGCCCGCCTATTTCCTGTCAGACACGTCACTGACTACAGGCAATCGCGTAACTAGAGTTGACTCATGGGGGGGGGTTAACCCCCACCAGTCAACCACTCCAACATACCTTCAAAAAAGATGTATCGTTATATAGGTATAATATATATTATACTAAATCATGTAGCTTCAAATTAAATAAATAGGTTATAATTTTTTTTAAATATTATTTTGGAAGTTATAAATGCTATTTTTGGAAGGGCAATAAACAAATAACTTTTAAATACAAGTAACCCTATTTATTGGTTAAAATAACTTACTACACTTAATTGCATAGGAACTTTCTAGACCCATCCAGACTTTACTTCTAGATCTAAGAATTGTCTAAACTTTTCTTTTCACATTTGCGATGTTATTGTTGCCGCTAGATGCCACTATAATAATATAATTAATTGTAAATAAACAGTATTACGTTTTGTTTTGTCATTTTAGTGTACCTATTATTCATTAAAATAATTGTGTTTGGACATTCATTGTTGTGTTTTTGGCATTATTGACCCTTACTTCTGTAATCTCACAATAATAGCTTTTAAAAAGCAAAATCCTTCAAATTTTTATTTTTAAAAAATTTCTTCTAAGCAATGGCGGGAGGTTACATCCCCCCCCCTCGTTACGCCAACGACTACAGTCGACACTACACTTTCAGTTGACGTACCAGCACCTAGAGATGCAGGAATCAACGACTCTGAGCGTACCAACATATTCTCGACGAGGTAGCCAGATTCGACTTCCAGTCGGTTCGCGACGAAAATGTCAAAAGCTAATGTCCTTAATTTGATTGTTTCAAATGTTTTAATGTTTCTTTATCTAACAATTTTATTTTTATTTTTAGTGTATACTTTTAACAAACATTAGTATTTGAACTTGTCCTAACAGGATATTAAGTTACTGAGAGAGGAGTGAGGGAGATACTAAATATTTATAATTATTTTAAATTAACATATTCAACAATTGGATCTCCAGCTGTTTCATCTTTGAGCATTCCTACAATTGTTTTGTTTTTGTCAGAATAAGAACGATGCTGTCGGATAATTACTAGTTGTTTAAGTTAGAGGGGGGGTCCCTATACGGGATTTGGTACCTCTGATATGATTTGAGTGGACTGTATGTTAATAGATTTTGAATGAAGAAAATAAAATACATCGTAATAGTACATAGTATAATGACAAGAAAGAAAATTACATAATTAGTAATTACTGAGTATTATTGTCCTCTTTGAATGACTTGTCATCTCTCTGATGGCTGTGGGTTCCTCCTCCCCCTGCTGGCTTCCTGCTAGTGATCTACTCCATGCTTATACGTGTGAAGCACATTCTACTCTGGCTGTTCCTTGTCCTGTACTGGCCTACCTGGCCATTTTGCCTCACTAGTAGTTGACCCAGGAAGTGATAGAGGGCTCTGCCTCAGTTACAAGGAGGTAGGGAAGGCAGAATGAGATGAGCGGTCGTTTTACTAAACATTGTTTACTTATAAAACGATCCAAAGGGATTAAAAAATGCGCAGTTTGTGAATTCACATTTCAAGAATATTTAGATACTATAAGAAATTACGAGTCGATGTACAGTCAATTTCAAATTATACAATCAAAACGACATACAGTGCAAACAGTATTAATAAATAGAAAGTCTCTTTCCCCATATGATGATAAACGCCATACAGCAATTAACAATATAGATACGCTACCTTACGGCCATTATTCATTGCATTAGTTATATAATTGTTAATTTTTATATGTAATTGTAGCTATAAGTATATATTGTAGTAATTGTATATATTAGTTGTAATAAATTAATTCTAAAATATTAATAAATGATTAATTAAATTATAGAAGTGTAAGTTAAAAAAAAAAAAAAAAATAAGAACAGTAATTATCAATCACTAGATTTATTTTACATGTAATAGCAGCAACAAGTCAATAAAAGTTTTGTTGTAAAAAATAAATAAATAAATGTCTAATAAAAGAGTGTTTTTTTTCTTTCACAACATTATGCAATATCCTTTCTGTCAATTCAGCTGCGCGAGAGGTGGGGATAGATGAAGTTTTTCTATTCTTTTTACAAGTTGATTTATTTCGTTTCTGTTTATTTCATATAAAACTATTTGGTTTTTTATATGAGAAAGTTGTTGAACGTTGAAACATTTAAACCTCTTATGCATGTTAGTAGCATCCACAGCTGTTTTCCTGTTCTTTTTTATTATCAACTTCATCTATTATTATTAATGGTAGCTTCTCTAGTTGTTCCAAGTACTCGATAAACGGACAATATTTAGACCATTTCTTGTGATATACAAAAGGGTCATCATGTACCATCCATTCGTGTAATATTACTCCACAAAAAGGACACCTTGTTCGGTCTGATTTTTTCAAATAATAAAATCCTGCTGATGCAAGCTTAACGGCACTCACTGGTGAAGGCCATCCAACAAATGTAGATAGACGATCATCCTCATACCTCAGGCTCCAACCTGTTCGCTTCCCCATCTTGAATTATTTGAAAGAACGGGAGTGGTGTCCTGATGACATGATTAAAAGGACAGAGACCTGCTCTGACGGACCTGACGTCACAAGGTCATTTTTACGCACTTGCGCCTTATCATCCGTGAGATAAAGAAGTTATGCTTAGCACAGCATGATAACGCTGAAGATGTCCCCGCGAAAACTCTGACGTCACAAGGCCAATGCCCTCGAGACGTCACAAGGTCATTCTTACGATCTACAGCTCAAATATAAACAAAGATGGCCCCGGAATGACTCTGACAAGGTCAATGCCGAAGTAGTAGAGGTGTCCTACTACTGCTCGAATGTAAACAAACAGATCAAATGTAAACAATGACGAGAAAACCAGCGAACACTCTGACGTCACAAGGTCAATGCCCCCGTCACAATGTCATTTTTACGATCTTCAGCTCAAATATAAACAAAGATGGCCCCGGAATGACTCTGACAAGGTCAATGCCCAAGTAGTAGAGTTGTCCTACTACTGCTCGAATGTAAACAATGACGAGAAAACCAGCGACACTCGGACGTCAAAAGGTCACCTCTACTACTGCTCAAATGTAAACGATGCGATGTTGCCAAATCTAAAACATTCCTTGCGACGTTGCCAAATGGGGCAGGCTCACAGCTCCAACACCTCAAGGACGCTCCCCCTCGCCCTAGTGTGAGATTGAAATACTGCAGCCCTACCGTACATTTGCACAAACCCCTAAATATAACTACTCGTCATCATTGAACTTTTCCAGGTCCGATATCTCCCTCCTGATATCTTGTGCATTGGCCATTTTTAATTTCATCCTCTCTTGCTCATTCGTCTCTTGTGCTATCCTATTTGCTTCTTGAGCTGCTATGTCTGCTCTCGCCATTGCTAGTGTGGTAGATGGATATGGAAGAAACTCAGGATTCGCCTGTTCTGGCTGCGGCGGCTCTAAGGTTAACGTTGCCGGTCTGAGGATACTTTGTCCTTGTTCATTCATAGTGAAATTTGTTTTCCCGGTTTCTTGAGAAGAAAGAGACAAAACAACAGAAACAACAAAAAAAAAAAAAAAATATCCTTGTGACTTCTAACAATTTCCCGGGTTTCGGCACCACTTAAGTACTTTGGCTCGCGAAACATAAAAAAAAGAGAGTAAATTGGGAAAGAAACTACAAACTAGCAAGCTGGTAAAACACTAACTTTATTTATCAAATAATCCTTCTTATATAATATCTGGGAGTTGTTTACACTCTCAGTAGGATTAAGATCCACTATTACCAGGCCCTGACCCTTAACTTTTATATATATATGATGGTATTTAATTATTTTATAATAGACTCCAAAACTTTCAATCTTTGATTTTACCTAACTTTCCATAAATTTATATTTTACATTCGTCCTCTGAACGGAGTTTTTTTTACACTTATCCTGTAGTGGGGGTATACCTGCCTTCCGATCCCGCTACCACTTAAACTATTCCATGTTAGATAGTATGTGAATTAAGCTTGTGAAGGACCTATCAAGCCCCCCACCCACCCCCGCGACAGGTAATTTATCTTATATCTTTACATTACAAAACACATAATACAATTATTTCCACTATTTCTGAAAGGCGTTTATTTATTTATTCTTTAATATTTCCCACCAAGTATCAAATTATGACATTCATCAGGTTCATCTTCACTCACTATTTTCATTTTTAATTATAGTTTTACTCAACCATACTAGTCCAATATAGCTCATCCATTGTAACGTACTTATCGCACTTGGTATACAACTTTTACATGTTTATTTCACTATCAACAATGTTCTCCTTTCTCACCATTTTATACAAATTATTATACATTGTACTACGTGTACATCAATCATTTATAATATTTCATGAACATTTTGTATACATCTTTGTCCCAATTGGCAGTTAACAGTATCCCTCACTTCCATTACTTAACATTATCGTTTCTTATGAACATTTTCATTTTATTACATTATGCCTATGTATTTTTATTACTTGATTTATTACTTACTTTATTTATTACATACTGGATTTTTTAAATATATTTCATAATTTTTTATTTCTTACTGTATTTCTTATTATTTTATATTTTTAATTTTATTTTACTACTGATACCTGATACTTAAGTGTTTATTAATTTAATATTTATCTTTATTAACTTATTCTTTAATTTTCAACACTTTCTGTCTTATTCTTTATTATGTATTTTACTACCTTCCTGTCACTTGGTTGTTAATACTATACACTCTTACATTTTAACCTTTACATTTACCATGCTGTGCAATTTTTATCATTTTTTAATTTTCAATTGACTGTATTCACCATACTTTTATTATTTATATTTACCATGTTTAAAATTTTTTTTGTTTTCTCAATTGTCTATATTTTGCATATAGCACTGAAGAAGACCTACAAAGTAGTTCGAAACGTTGGCTACTTAATAAACATTTCTCCAATTCTAAGAACAATTCATTGCCATCTACCCGAACCATTTTCTTTCACACTTATTCAATAAGTATTATTTATAGAGATACAAATAAATAGTTAATTTAAATTTAAAACAACCAGCTCTGCTTGATTCCCTCAACTCACTTTGTCCTTCATAACATTAATCGTCATTCCCATATATGTTTTACAGACCTTTAGCTCAAGGCTCTGTGAACGAGAGGAGCTGTGTCTGCTTTATCAAATATTATTGGGTTCCTTCATAAAATAATAAAGGATTACTGTTTTAAAAGAAAAAAATACTAATGACTATTAACTGTTTTTATTAATTAAAATAATCTACATTACATTTGAATGTTATTTGATCAATAATTTTTTTATTTTGTAAATAACAGTCCAGGTGTCTAAAATATGGCCCAGTGAGTAGAGGGGGAGTGGTAGAGTCTCGTAGCAAAGCTCCAACAATTTTTGGAAAGTCAAATGTGAGATATGTGGCTGAGCGTTGTCATGCAACAGAATGGGGCCCTTTCGATTGACTAAAGAAGGCTTATTATTGCCAATTTCTGATGCACTTCAACTTGGTTACAATGTGATGCAGTAATCATGTTGTTGCCAGAATTCGCAGAACGAATTACTGTCTTTGCTGCAGACTTCTTTGATATTTTTATTGATATTATCCCTGCCAATTTACGATTTGGATTCAATATTTTAATATATTTTCAAAAGTATTCCTTAGCTTATAATTCCCTTGATAGGTACACTAGATTTCCATGGAATACAAGTTATAAAAATAAAGTACATTCTACAAAAAATAATGAGGCTTTTCACCAATATGCAGTGCCTTTATGTGTGCTTTTAATTTCCGCTTAGTAACTGCTTTAAAATCGCAATGGAAACATTGATGAGACCTCTCAGTTGTATGATGGGCCTTTATATGTTTTTTTAAATACCATTGTGTGACTGTTTTCAACTGACAACAAGGACATTGATAAGGTCTCTCATTTGTATGACGAGCCATTATATGTCTTTTTAAACAATTTTGTGAGACGGTTTTATAGTCACAATGATGACATTGATGAGGTCTTTCTTTTGTATGACGAGCCATTATATGTTTTTTTAAATAATTTTGTGAGACTGTTTTATAGTCACAATTATGACATTGATAAAATCTCTCATTTGCATGATGAGCCATTAAATGTTGTTTTAAATTAGTTTGCGTGGTTGTCTTGTGATCGCAATGTGGACATTGATGAGGCCTCTTACTAGTATGATGAGAAATTATATGTCTTTTTAATTTATTTTCTGTTAATGTTTTATAGTCACAATGAGGACAATGACAAGGCCGCTCACTTGTATGACGAGCCATTATATGTTTTTGTAAATGACTTTTTGAGATCGCTTTAAACTCACAATGAGGACATTGATAAGGCTTCTCTCCTGTGTGACGAGCCATTATATGCAATTTTAAATTACATTCCTTGATTGTTTTATAATCACAATGATGACATTGATGAGGCCTCTCCATTGTATGATGAACCATTATATGAAATTTTAAATTAGTTTGTGTGGTTGTCTTGTGCTCGCAGTGTGGACATTGATAAGGCCTCTCTGATGTATGACGAGCCATTATATGTTTTTTTAAATTACTTTGCTGGACTGTCTTGAACTCGCAATGAAGACATTGATGAGGTCTCTCATTTGTATGACGAGCCATTATATGTTGTTTTAAATGACTCTGTGTGACTGTTTTATAGTCACAATGTTCACATTGATGAGGCTTCTCAATAGTATGACGAGAAATCATATGTCTTTTTAGTTTATTTTCTGTTAATGTTTTATAGTCACAATGAGGACATTGACAAGCCCGCTCACTTGTATGACGGTCCATTATATGTTTTTTTAAATGACTTTTTGTGACTGCTTTAAACTCACAATGAGGACATTGATGAGGCTTCTCTCTTGTGTGACGAGCCATTATATGCAATTTTAAATTACATTCCTTGACTGTTTTATAATCACAATGATGGCATTGATGAGGCTTCTCTTTTGTGTGACGAGCCATTATATGAAATTGTAAATTACTTTGCTGGACTGTCTTGTACTCGCAATGTGGACATTGATGAGGCTTCTTAACTGTATGAAGGGCCATTATATGCGTTTTTAATTTAGAAGTGTCTGTTCCATTATGATCAAAATGGTAACACTGATAAGTCTTTTCAACTTCTTTAATTTGTTCCATTAGGTATGTTTTCTGAACTTTAGCAGTATGTTGAACATCTATGTTGTCGAACAATTCCTTGGTACCTAGAGCAATATTTCAAATTATATAAACAGAAAAATATGTTCATATGCACATAAAATACACACAAATGTAGATTAAGAAAGAGAGAGAGGAGAGGAGAAGGAGAGGGGGGAAGAGAGAAACTGAGGGGGGGAGAGAGAAAGAGAGGGGGGAAGAGAGAAAGAGAGGGGGTGGGAGAAGAGAGAGGGGGAGCAACAAAGGGGAAGGGGAGAGGGCAAGAGGGAGTGATGAGGAGGTGGAGGGGGGAGAGGGAGAGGAAGAAGGGCTGAGTGGAAGGGGGACATATTTGAAAAAAAGAATCATCGACATAGAAATTTACAAACTTATTCCATATTGTTTAAAAACGTATTTGGATTGCTTCTGATGGCTAGAAAGTTATGTGTAATGTTGCTACCCTGCACAGATAGAGAATTAGAAATAATACCGAATTAATGGAATTGTATAAGGAGTCTGATATTCTCTGTGCTATTGAGAAGAGCACTAAGATGGTTAGTGCCCGTGTAAAGAATGGAGCCTACAGGCTGCCTAAAATTATGCTAAATGGTGCTTGGGGAGGAAAAATAAAAAAGTGGCAGGTTCAGGCGTTGGTGAATGGATGATTTGCAGGAAAATTTGAAAAGGATAGGGGTAAGAAATTGGAGAAGCCTCGCTGGCCTGCAAAGAAAAGGCCTACTGCTGGAACGTTGGTAATGAAAGTGAACCTTCATGACAGCACTTTTTTGAGACAGAAAAAAAATAAAAGAACTTGTACCACTACAACCCATGAAGGATTGGTCACAATTAATGATGAGGAACCGAGAAAATGAATGTATATTAATTTGATATCCGCAGCCAATAAGAACTGAAGCTATTAAAGTGCCAATTAGATAGTCAACCAACATAAGTGCAGCTATCTGACATTAAGGCGTTCATTTGAACAAAAGAAGCTTGGATGTACTGAAAATGTTACTAATTTTTTTGCTGGAGCTGGAGATTGTACACACTCAGACCTGATTAACTACTAAACTATATTGAGTAACGACAATGTATTTAAAAATAGAGCTTCACAGGATATGAATATGATACTAGCATAATACCCTTATGTTACAGAAGAACATAAGCTAGTTGTACAAAGGAAAACTAAAATGTTACTGTGCCGTATTTCGGCAGTTTTTCTTTTAATTTAATTTTTTCCTAGTTTTTAACTCCCACCTCTTATAATTTGTACTACTAGCGCCGTTAATTTTATGTTCTTCCGCACTTCAGGCAGTGGACTGTTTTAAATCCGCGTAGTCTAGTTTGAATGGTCCTTGAGAAACATCTTCTGTATCAACCATGCCTTTAGTGGTAGACAAACACCACCTGATATTTGTTTTATGTGTATGAGGATGCGTACAGGTATTTTTTACTCCTTTTTATTCCTTATTTTACACCTTTCTCCTGTATTACTCAGAACCTGGTACATCTCATTACACACGTAAACCTGCTAGAGAAACCATTAGATTATAGAAGATGCAGATATTCAGGTGAGCTGATATTTTTTTCTTACCCTTTTTTATTTCAATTTATTACCTTGTAATTAATTTCCAGACTAAAATTATTTCTTTTATTACAATATTATAATGGTCCTCCGTACTATGCGACGACACGCCAATTAAGTATTTTGAATTCGATTGGCTACGTGAACTAGAAAGAGAAAATTTAAATGATCAAATTCTTAAATTCTTTTTTCTCTTACAGTTACATATATTTAAAGACCCCCATCATTTAAACAAACATCACAATAATTAATACCCTCAATTTCAAAGATGAGTTCTGGCATGTGAAATTATATAAAAAGAGGCCAGAAAAAGGAAATATTTTGAGTACTTTTTCAATGCATTAAAATTGGTTCAGATTAACAAGCAATATTAACAAAGCAAATACACAATACTCAGCAAGGCATCATGTAATAGAAGAGCAAAAGAAATTTTCTAATTTGCGGATATGGCCGATGAGAAGATATTGCAATATTTTCTCTAAAATTGGATTTTTTAGAACCATAACTTTATACTTACAATTATATTGAAAGAGAGCACTGTGTGATATATTTATGAAACCCATGTTACCATAAGAAAATATAGGGTTTTTAAATAAATAAATAAAAATAAAATAACTATAATAAAGAATGAGAGATTAACTGCCATCAATACTGAAGCAAACTAATATTACAACTTTCTTTATATCAAACAAACATTGATAAATCTTTTTATTTTGAAGATTAAGGATTTGACCTTGCCGGGATTCGAACCCGGGTTCTCCACATATCCAGCACAGGACTCTGCCACTAAGCTACCAGGGCTCGTAACCAGGTCAGACAAGCCCTGGTAGCTTAGTGGCAGAGTCCCGTGCTAGAGATGCGGAGGACCCGGGTTCGATTCCCGGCAAGGTCAAATCTTTTATCTTCAAAATAAAAAGATTTATCAATCACTAAAATAGAGCCAAAAACTCAAAAAGAAACACTATTATTTATTATAATGCAATTGGGAAAAACCACAATGCAAAGCCTTATGTTTCAAAAAATACACCTACTTACCAGTCGACGTTTCGCCTATTCAGGCATTATCAAGACACCAAAATCAAAAAGGGGTTATGTGAATCGCATCTCGAAGAAAAAGGTGCAAAACATCCCAAAGATCAACAGCCCAAACAGGCTCCAAACATGAGACAGCACCCCGCCACCAAGACGTTCAACATACAACTGAACGAAAGTAATAAGCAACCAGCTGGGAAGGTTATAGAATCAGCTGATCCACAAACCATATCAAGTAATATTAGCCTATAAAAATGTATACATATTAGCAAAGTTAGCCAAATTTTTCTTTTAAAATATTCAACGTTTCCGAATAATATTGGTTCAAATTTCTGCAATCTGTTTTATAATTTACCGAAATGTCAATCTTTTGTGCAATCTGCACTTCAATTCTTAATGGATCGATTATATTTTAATTTTATTCAGGACTTAAAGTCATTAGTAATTAAAGAAAGTTTCCAATTAGTGAATAGTTATGCTAATTATTTTAAAAGACATATCTCTGCACTTGGTAAGAAATTTTACTTACTCGAACATAAAAAGGCAGGTATGATTCCTAAGCATTTTCTTGATGCACTAATAAAAGTAGATAATGTATTTAATAATAATTTTTTGCAATCCAATAAACACCTGAATGTATTAAATAATATTGGAATTAGACTTGTAAACCTTGATATAAAACAGGCGTACTGGTTGTGCAAAAAAACTAAAGCGAACCTTGTAAATGCGGAAAATTTACTTTTTAAAGCTAACAAAGAGCACAAATCAGAAATTAAGACCGTGAAAGATAGATTTTTTGAATAAATTACTGGGAAATTATATCATAATTTGGAATTAAAAGTTAAGAAAATGCATTTTTACAAAATGAATAAACCATATAACCACATGAATGGATACTAAAACCACTCTTGATAGTCCGAATATTGATAAATACATTAGACTAAAAAAACATACTAGAAATGATATTTTAACTAAATATAATAATTTACATAAGCAGCAATTGGTAGAGAACTTAACTAACTTATACATTCCTCGCAATATACTTAATTTGTTGAGCTTAAGTGATAGTGCTAATATGTTTCCTAAAAACCTAAATAGTGACATCTTGAGCATGATTGCTGACACAGAAACGTTTTTGGAACGCATAGATACTTCAGATAGCCAAAAAAATGGAATTAGGAATAGTATAGCTAGAAAAATTAACAATTTTATGAAAGGCAAGAATAGGCATGGTGATATTATAGATAAAACTATAAGGAGAGATTTGGAGGATTTTATAAGATTTAAAAACAGGAATCGTGATGTATATGTTGTTAAATCTGATAAATCAAAAAAAGTAGTTTTCATCACTAAGGAAATGTATAATGACAAGATGCATGGGCTGCTCAATAATCCTGATACTTATAGAATACTTAATAAAGACCCACTTGTTAATGTAACCAATAAAATTAATAAGTATGTTGATAAATTATACATTAATAAATATATTGATAGGGTTTCAAAAACTAAATTAACTACTTATGCCCCGCAGCATCCTAGAATATATGGATTAATTAAGTTGCATAAAGAAAACAAACCTCTCAGACCGATTGTAAATAGCATTAAGGGACCTTCTTATAAACTGGAAAAATTCTTTAAACCGTTCTTAAATGGCCTGTACAATAATAACCCGTTCGATGTTAAAAATGCATTTGATGCTAAAAATAAGATTGATAATTTGAAAACTTTAGAAGAAAATGAACGACTTATAAGCTTTGATGTAGTCTCTCTGTTTACCTCGGTGCCACTTGAAATGGTATTTGAAATAATTTCGGAGCAATGGGAGCAAGTTGAGCCTTATACGTGCATTAAAGATAAGGTTATGTTTATAGAAGGGCTGAAAATAATTTGCGAGAATGGTTTTGTGAAATATGATAATAAGATTTACCGACAATTAAGAGGGTTGCCTATGGGTGGTGTATTGTCCGTTACGCTTAGTGTGATCCTTATGAACAAATTGCTGGATGATGTTATCAATACTACTAATATCAAACCTAGATTGATCATGAAATATGTGGATGACCTTTTGCTTGTGTTGAAAGAGGATGAGATCGACAGGTTTTATGAGGGTCTTAATGGTTTTCATAATAATATCAAATTCACTTATGAACTGGAAACTAACAATAGGATTAGATTCTTAGATATGTATGTTAACAACAATAGTGCAATTTTGAGAACCATGTGGACGAGAAATGAAAACAGTAGTCAACGTATATTGAGTTTTATATCTAATCACCCTAGACATATGTTAATAAATAACCTTAAAAACAGCATATTTAAAGCCATTAAACTGACTGATATAAAATATATAAGCTCCGTGAAAGAGACCATCTGCACGATGTTCGAAATTAACTTGTACTCTTCATTCCTCATTAAAAAATATTGGAATTTGAACTATAACAAGATTCACAATAATATGAACTGTACTTCTAGTGGTGGGGATCTTGCATTGTCGGATAGTGGTGGTGCCGAGAGAAATAATATGAATGGTGTCTTTCTTGCATGCACTTATATTAAGGGCCTGTCAGAATGTGTTAAAGATATATTTAAAGAGTATGATGTTTACGAGATTAGTCTTGCGAATAAGATTACAAACAAGATGAGTAAATTTTACACTCCATTGAAAGATAAAATACTTACACAGCAACAATCAGATGTGGTGTATGAGATTAGCTGTTTGCAATGCCCTAAAATATACATTGGTGAAACATCACAATTGTTGCACAAAAGAGTGTATCAGCATCAATATGATTGTAAAAATATTGGTGGCAAGGAACCTAACACAGCATTGGCCCAGCATACCAAAACTTGTAAGCATCAATTTAATTTTGAGAATGCTAAAGTTATTTACAAAGAGAGTGATGGCTCTAGAAGGAAGTAGTTCGAGGCCATGCAGATTGCACAAAAGATTGACATTTCGGTAAATCATAAAACAGATTGCAGAAATTTGAACCAATATTATTCGGAAACGTTGAATATTTTAAAAGAAAAATTTGGCTAACTTTGCTAACTTTGTCCTGCAAGAGATTCAACAATGAGAGGAAGAAACATATCGAGGGGTCGGCCCTCAGTATACCAGAAAAATTAAAGGGACAGGACAGAGAAGGACTTAGTCAGATTATAAAATTCCTTAGGAAAACAAAAATAAGACTTTAACATTTAAACTATCATAGTTTGCTGGCAAAATAGGACTTTGAAATTAAGTCTTAAAGCCATAATAAAAAAAAAAAAAATTTTATAGGCTAATATTACTTGATATGGTTTGTGGATCAGCTGATTCTATAACCTTCCCAGCTGGTTGCTTATTACTTTCGTTCAGTTGTATGTTGAACGTCTTGGTGGCGGGGTGCTGTCTCATGTTTGGAGCCTGTTTGGGCTGTTGATCTTTGGGATGTTTTGCACCTTTTTCTTCGAGATGCGATTCACATAACCCCTTTTTGATTTTGGTGTCTTGATAATGCCTGAATAGGCGAAAAGTCGACTGGTAAGTAGGTGTATTTTTTGAAACATAAGGCTTTGCATTGTGGTTTTTCCCAATTGCATTATAATAAATAATAGTGTTTCTTTTTTGAGTTTTTGGCTCCATTTTAGTGATTGATAAATCTTTTTATTTTGAAGATAAAAGATTTGACCTTGCCGGGAATCCAACCCGGGTCCTCCGCATCTCTAGCACGGGACTCTGCCACTAAGCTACCAGGGCTTGTCTGACCTGGTTACGAGCCCTGGTAGCTCAGTGGCAGAGTCCCGCGCTAGAGATATGGAGGACCCGGGTTCGAATCCCGGCCAGGACAAATCTTCTATCTTTAAATTAAAAATATTTATCAATGTTTGTTTGATATAGGAGTATTGTTAGGAGTAATAGCTGGATAACAAGGGCAAGTGATAGAAGAGCATGGAGATCGATGTTTGAGGAGGCCAGGACTCGCTTGAGGGTTGTAGCACCAGCATAGTATGATTAATAATAAACTATGACGGGAAAAGATTTTGGGTATCGGAATACATTGATTGTAAAAAACCTGAATAAATAAATTAAAAATAAACCAAGAATAATTACCTTATTTTCATTATTTATAAATTGTAGCTCAACTAACATCCAAAAAAAAGATATCAATTGCTTGAGACAAATAGAATCTCAACTAAATAATAAAGTGTTACTTTTGTATTTTGTAAATAAGAATAAAAAGGTTAATAAAATAAATGTTTCTCACCTTCATCTGAGACGAACATCTCTTCTTGTTTCACATGATCGATACTTAGTTCTTCAACTATAAAAATAACAAATACATAAGCAAATTTTGAGTCATGTACTAATATGGAATGAAGTTTGTCTTTTAAAGAATAAGTGCAATAAGGTTGGCAAAATAAATGTTTCTTACCTTCATCTGGGATGAGCAACTCTGTTTCTTGTTTCACATAATTGAATCCATCTGTGTCAAAATAGTAATTAATTTTATTACACTAAAAAAGAAACAGTTAATAAAACATGGAAATATTAAAAAAGTATTTTAAATTTGCGATATTTAGTCTGGCACCAGGGACTGCAGTGTGAACTCTATACATTCCAGTAAATCTTGCTATGTATGTCCACATTTTTATTACAGTTTAAACAACATAAAAGTTAAGTTCACAATAAAATAAATTGTTTTTAAATAATTTTCTGCCATGGGTTATTAGCCCAGCAATGGAGGCCCCCTATCCTCGGGACAGCTGGTCTCCTGAATATTTAGCCCCCTCAGGAGAAGGGTGACCAGGTTAAACCCCAGGTACTGGGTTTCCCCTAACCTGGAGGACCACTGGCTAATTGGAGTCAGATGACTGGGCGATGGGGCTGCCAACTCCCTACGACAACAAACATTTAAATTATGCTAATTTTATTTATTTATAAATTGCAACTCATTTAACAACCAACAAAAATGCCAATTTCTTCAGATAAAAGGAATCTCAACTAATATAGAGTTACATTTGTATTTTGTAAATAAGTCCCCAGTTTAGTTGAGTACCATCACACTCAGAACAGTACACAATACATTTAATCTAACATTAGGTCACAGACAGTACACACCATAGGATCAGTCAGCATCTTACTCCATACATTTGGAAACGGCTTTGTTGTTGATAAAATGATGGTTCAACAAGTTATCAACAACAAGCCTATCACTACTAGACTTTGCATGATTCGTCTAAAAGGAAAATTCTACAATATTAGTTTAATAAATGTGCATGCCCCAACGGCAGTGTCAGAGGATGAGGAGAAGGATTCCTTTTATGAAACACTGGAAAAGTGCCTGGATGAATGCCCTAAGTAATATATGAAGATCGTAATTGGTGACTACAATGCACAAATCGGAAAGGAGGAGACATTTAAGCCTACAATAGGACCTCACTCATAGCTTGCCCGATATTTCAAATGATAACGGAAGAAGGCTGGTAAACTTTGCAGCTTCCAAGGGACTTATTGTTGGAAGGAATACACAAAAGAAGAAATATAGAAACATAAAAGAAGAAATAGAGCGATGCATTCTTTCCGTGAAACGCACATACTTAGCACTCCAAAAGCATATAAGGAGCAGCGTATTGTCCAAAACCTCTAAAACTAGGATTTACAAGATGCTTATCAAACCTGTGCTTACGTATGGTTTAGAATGGTGGACGATGACGAAAGCCCAGGAAGAAGCCCTTTTGAGATTCGAAAGGAAAGTGCTCCGCAGGATATATGGAGGTGTGTGTGAGCAGGGTTCCTGGAGAAGACAAACAAATGCCGAAATAAGTGTGATGTATAAAGACGTCAATCTTATCACCTTCATCAAATTCGATGGGCTGGCCATGTCATGAGTACGAACCAGGCCGATATCCCATTAAAAATTATGTCTGACCAAGTGTATGGTTCAAGACGAGTAGGATGTCTCAAGCTTCAATGGGAGGATTGTTTGGCTGCGGACTCCAGAATGCTACTTGGACTAAGAAATTGGAAGGCAGTGGCGCGCAACTCCGCCTGCTTTCTTGGGGCAGTTGCCGGTCCCAAGCCCGGATAAAGGAGGAGGGTAGGGCAGAGGGCTAACTTCTCTCCCCCTAAAAACCAAAAACTAGTTCAGAAACAAAAACCATGCCTCAGATTGGATCGCCTTAATTATAAATTGAACACGGCGTAACCATCGCTTTATGGAATGTAAGAGGACTTATGCAGGCTGGACCCAGCTGCCAGATACTAGAACAGCAATTATCCTATACAGGAGATAAAATGTTGGGATAATGGACCTGATAGAATATACACTCATCAACAGTGGGCACCAGGCTAACATTCGCGGAACAGGTTTTATGATTAGAAAGACGTTAAAGCAAGCAATAATGGAAATAAAGCTAGTTAATGACAGAATATGTTCAATTAAAATGAAAGGTCGTTTCTTTAACATGAAGATTATTAGTGTGTATGCGCCAACTGAAGACGGGAGTGAAGAAGAGAAGGATGCGTTTTATGAACTCATATCAGCAACCTATGATCAGGCCCCAAAGTATGAAGTAAATATAATAATTGGAGACAGGAATGCAAAAATTGGAAAAGAGCCCCAATTCAGATCAATAACAGGCAATCATAGTAAACACGAAATAAGCAATGAAAATGGGTTAAGAGTAATTGATTTTGCAGCAGAAAAGGGTATGGTTGTAAAAAGTACTATTTTCCCTAGAAAGGATATATACGAAGAAACATGGATATCCCCTGATGACTCAGTTAGAAATCAGATTGGTGCAAATTGTGACTCTGATCACTTTCTAGTTAAAGTAAATTATCGATTCAGAGTAGCTGTAAAACGCCACAGAAAAGGAAAAAGGAGGCAGCATTTATGCAACCTCTTGAATTCAGGTAAGGAGTGTCATGTAATAGGTGCAGATGCCGCTGATGAAATTTTCGGCAAAGCAGAAACGGATGTAGAGGTTGAAGAGCCCCAGAGAAAGAGGAGGTGGAGGATATTATAGGCAGCCTAAGAAACTATAAGTCTCCAGGGCCAGATGAAATGAGTGCTGAACTCCTGAAATGTGGTGGTGAGGAACTTCAGGAAGAACTGTATCAGCTAATATGGGATGTTTAGACGGAAGAAAAGATCCCAGACGAATGGAACCTGGCGACTATTGTACTGAAACACAAAAATGGTAACAAAACCGACTCCAATAATTACAGGGCATTATTCAGCATTGCGTACAAGATATTTGCAATACTTTTGCACAGAAGGCTGTCAGTGTGGTCTGAGTTAACAATTGGGGCTTATCAATGTGGGTTTAGGCTGGGCCGATCAACGAATGACCAGATATTCGCTCTACGACAGGTATTGGAGAAAGACTACGAATATAATGTTGACCTGCATCATCTCTTTATCGACTTTAAGCAGGCCTACGATAGCATAAACCGTAGCAAACTGTTACATGCCATGCTGGAGCTAGGACTACCAAGAAAACTTCACCTTACAAAGATGACCCTCACAAACACGAGATGCCAAGTTAAAATAGGGATCATGCTCTCTGAGGAATTCGTGGTGGTTGATGGTCTGAGACAAGGTGACCCATTATCGCCAGTGCTCTTCAATTTAGCCCTCGATACAGCAGCGTGTGCAATCCGAACAAACCCAGGTGAAACAATACGCTATAGGAAGACTCAACATTTAGCCTATGCGGATGATGTTGTTCTAACTGGCAGGAGTAAAGCAGCACTCGCAGGAGCCTTCCAAGAATTCCACCAAGGAGGAGAAAAAAAGGGTTTGCATATAAACGAGGCCAAGACCGTGTACACGTGTAGCTCAAGAAGGAACATACAGGTAGAACAAGCCCCGTTTATGGAGTTCAGTTTTAAGCAAACTCAAAAGTTTAAATACCTAGGCGCAAGAGTGACACACAACAACCAGATAGAGGAGGATATAGAAGCAAGACTTGCTGCTGGTAATTTTGGTTACTATGCAATACAAAAGGCTCTTAAAACTGGGCAATTGTCAAAAAGGGCCAAGATCACCTTATATAAAACCACTGTCAGGCCAATAGCGACATATTGTTGTGAAAGTTGGGTCCTGAGAAAAAAAGCAGAAAGAATTATGGTGAATGTCTGGAAGAGGAAAATACTAAGGCGGATTTATGGAGCCATCTACAACCAGGGAACATGGAGGATTTGTAATAATGCAGAACTCCGACAACTTCACGGAGAGCCAGACTTAGTTTCTTTCGTAAAAAGAGCTAGATTGAGATGGTTGGGCCATGTGATGAGGATGCCGGAGACAAGAGTGCCCAGAAGACTGTTGTTTGGGAAGCTTTGTGATAGAAGACCCAAAGGAAGGCCCCGTACGAGATGGCTAGATGATGTGGAGGCCATCTTCACCAGCTAGGAGTCAGACATGGGAGAAGACTTGCTAGGGATCAAAGTGATTGGCAGGCAGTAGTGGATGAGGCCCAGGTTCTTGTAGGACCACAGTGCCAAGGAGTGAGTGAGTGGCATGCATTAGAGAGGACTGGCAATTCTTGTTAGAGCAGGCTATGACTCATCATGTAAGTCGTGATGACAGATAAGAAGTAGAAATAAGTCTAAGGATTAATAAAATAAATGTTTCTCACCTTCATCTGAGATGAGCATCTCTTCTTGTTTCACATTATTGGGTCCATCTACCAAAATTGTACTTAATATTATTGCACAATAGTTTTAAATTAAAATAGTTTAAAACTTTTAGAAAACAATAAATATTTATATAATTGAATTGGGACTTATAAACTATAATAGAAAGAATTTTGAACATTGTACGATAAGCATGTTTTAAAGATGGAAAAATAAATGTTTCTCACCTTCATCTGAGATGAGCATCTCTTCTTGTTTCACATTATTGGGTCCATCTACCAAAATTGTACTTAATATTATTGCACAATAGTTTTAAATTAAAATAGTTTAAAACTATTATAAAACAATAAATATTTATATAATTGAATTGGGATTTATAAACTATAATAGAAAGAATTTTGTACATTGTACGATAAGCATGTTTTAAAGATGGAAAAATAAATGTTTCTTACCTTCATCTGGGATGAGCATCTCTTCTTCTTGTTTCATATTATTGAGGTGGTATGGTTCATCAACTACAAAAAAGCAAATTTGGAACTATTAGCTAGTAAAGAATAAATTTTGTATTTCATACGATATTTTTTAAGGTTAGCTAAATTAATGTTTCCCACCTCCATCTGAGATGAGCATCTCTTCTCGTTTAACATGATAGACACATGGTTTATCAACTATAAAACCAACAACAAACATATAAGCAAATTTGGAGTCATGTACTAATAAAGAATGAAGTTTGTACATTATAGGATAAGTGTTTAAAGGTTGGCATAATAAATGTTTCTCACCATCATCTGGGATGAGCATCTCTGTTTCTTGTTTCACAAGACTGAGTCTTTCTGTCAACATTGTTATCAATTTTATTATAACAAAAAGAAACAGTAAATAAAACATAGAAATTATTGTGTCTTTGAGGTGATCTATTGATACAAGCACATGTTTTTAATATCACTTTTATTAAATAATATTATTACAAGTTCATATAATATATAAATATAACTCCATTTTAAAAAAAGGTCAACTGGACTCAATCATATAATTATTTTTTTAAATTTGGAGGAAAAAAAACCTAGATCCAGTAAATATTTTTTATTACTTATTTATCAATATACGTTTCGGCCTAGGCCATTCTCAATCTTCTGTTTAACATTGTTTAATTTTTTTCATATTGATGATAATTGTTGACCTATGATAATTTAATGTTGAAGAAATTGGTCCGGGTAGAGGTCACTGAATGAAATTCTCAAGTAATTTCAGAAGATCTTTATTGATAGCCAACGTTTCGACCTACGCTGTATTCAGGGCTATATGCAAAATACAGACAATTTAAGAAAACGGTACGAATATATTAAATCATTTTAAATATAGATAAACTAAAAGAAGGTGAATACAGGCAAAAAAATTGATAAAGATGTACAGTAAGGTAATTATGAAGGTTAAAATGTATAAAATAATAAAAAACATGAAGAAAATAATAATAAAACAGAAAGTGTTGACAGTTAAAAAATTAAGGTATTACAGATAAAAAATAAAAACTGAATATACAATAGGAATGTGAAATGATATGGGTAAATTAGAAAGTGATAAGAATTACGCACTAAAAATTATAGGTAATAAAAAAGAAGAAATAAAAATTGTAAAATTATAAAAATCTAGAAACGAATTATATAAAATAAAATAAAAATGAAAATAAAAAATATTTTAGAAAATACAGTATTAATATTGATAGGTAGAAAATACTTTATACTAGTGTAAAGAATATTAATTGCATAAGAAAATGTAAGAAGATAGTTTATATAAGTGTAAAATATCAATTGTATAAAAGTAGGTATATTTTAAGTAAAGTAAGTGATAATACAACCAGGCTATATTGGACTAAAATACGTATAAAAACAAAACAAAAAAAACGGCAAGGATATGGTATAATGATATTATGATATTATGATACATATATTGATGAATATTTAGGGTGGTATATAGATAACTAAACAAATAAACGCCTTACAGTAATAGTGAGCTTGGAAGTAGTGATAATAACGGTAAATTGAGTATAGTACTGTTTTAGGTTATGAGGGAAAGAAATTAAAAAGAAATGGAGGAGGGAGGGTGAGTAAATAGTGCAAAACATAAGTTACCTGTGGGGATGGGACGGTGGGGGGGGGGGGAGGAGGGTCCTCTCTGGCTATGAAACACTGACTGATATAATTGAGAAGGAAGGATGGTCCCCCACCCTTACTACGTGTAAAAAAATTTCTCAGAATATAAAACCCGTTACAATGGCTATAAATAACGTATAAAGGGAAAAAAGCAAATAGTGTAGAAGCCTCATATAAAGACTTGAAAATCCATACACACACACCCACATACATATACTCGTATGTATGTATATATATATATATACACACACACACACACACACACACAGACAACAGACATAGATACACGCACAAAACATACATACTTATACATATACATATAATATTGGCACGCTGGGGTGGGAGGAGAAAGTCATTAGGAAGCGGGGGTGGTTAGTTCTTTTGTATTAGGTCTAGTATGTGTCTGTAAACTATTGATAGGTTATTTTTGTCAGTCTTTATGTTTAACAGATTTTTTTCGAGGTTAATATATAATGATTCTGTAATTAGTCTTTTGGTATAATTAGGAACCGTGGCGAGAACAGAGGATTGGTCAAAGTTAAAGGTGTGGTTAAGGGTTAAAGCATGTTCTGATAATTTGGAAGCAGATATGTTCCGGGTAGATATAGAGGTCTTATGTTGTGATAGTCGTCTGTAAAAGTGGTTTTTTGTTTCCCCAATGTAGGAGGAGGTACAGTTTGGGGCAGAGCAGGGGATTCGGTACACAATGTTTGAGAGATTTTTAATGGGGATCGGGTCTTTTAAATATGTGAATAGTTGGGATAATTTGTGGTATGGCTTAAAACCAAGGCGAAGGTTGGGAAAGGTAAGATTTATGATTTTTTGGATATTGTCAGACAGACCAGGAATGTAAGGAAAAGATCGGTATATGAAGGAACTGGGGGTCGGTACTGTTGGGTACGGGGAGGGGTAAATTACATTACTAGGGTGTTTAAGGGGGTTTAGTAGTTTATTGGTAATGTGGGCTGGGAAGTTATTAGAGAGTAGTATGTTTTGGATTCGTAGGATGTTGGTTGGTCGAAATTGGGTGTCTGATAAACACCGGTGAATGAGGTTTTTTGCTGTATTGATCTTCTGGTGGTAAGGGTGCTGTGAGAAAAAATTGAGGAGTCTGCCGGAATATGTGGGTTTGTTGTACCAACCAAAGGACAAGGAGCTATCATTATTTCTTATAATGAGGAGATCTAGAAAGGGGAGGGTGTGATTGCTTTCAGTTTCTATGGTAAATTTGAGACGGGGATGGTAGGAGTTAAAGGCTACTAGTATTTCAGGGATTTTTTCAGGATTGAGAACTAAAAGGAGGTCATCGACATATTTCTTGATGAGGAAGATGTCATGGGGGAATAGAGGGATGATGGAGTCAAGAAGGTCATTAAGAACGATGTTAGAAATGTCTGGAGCAAGGCAATTACCCATGGCCAGACCTGAGATTTAATTGTAAAATTTACCATGGAAACTAAGATATCCGGATTTACAACACAGTGTAAGGGATTCAAGGTAGGAAGTGAGGCAAAGAGTGGTGTGGGGTTGGATGATATTCCAGTTTTTTTCTATAATGCTGAGGGCTTTGTCAATGGGAATATTGGTGAATAGACTAGTGGCGTCAAGGGAAGCTAAAATGAATTGGTCAGGAATGTGAACGGAAAGTAATTCTTGCTTTAGATGAAAGGAATTAGTAATGTCATAGGTGTTGTTATGGCTGAGGGTTTGAAGAGAAGGAAGAAGAAATTTGCTAAGTTTGCTGGATGGAGAGTTTATGTTAGAAATAATGGGGCGGAGTGGATATCCTGGTTTGTGGATTTTGGGTAAACCATATAAACGAGGAGATATGGAGTTATAAGAGATAAGATTGTAATATGTATGTTTATTGATTTGTCGGGTTCTATGAAGGTCCTTTAGGTGATAGTTGAATTTAGTCATGAGAGAGAGGGTGGGATCACGGGGGATGGGTGTATATGTTGTCGTGTCAGATAGGAGGGAACAAATTTTTCCAGTATAGTCATCAGTGTCCATTATTACAGTCACGTTGGCTTTGTCTGCTTGGTAACTGTAAGTTGTGGGTTTGATCTGAGGAATGTGCGAGTGGTGGCAATGTCTTTAAAAAATGAGGGGGGAAGAGGAGGGGGCTGTTTTTGGGAGCGTTGTAAGTGAATGGTGATTAAATTGGTGATGTGGACACGGGATATTTCTTTCTCATTGTCCGGGACTGTAAAACTGTCATCTCTGTATATGTGTTCTAGGTCTGTGATGAGATTGGGGATGAGTTTGGTGGAGTCAGAGGAAGGGGTGGAAAAATTTGGGCCTAAGCTTAGGATCTTTGATACTTTTGGAGGGATGCGGTAGATGATATATTGTGGACCCATTTTTCGTTACCTGTGGGGTAAATTTTTTTGGCTGTTGATGTTATATAGAGGTCTTTAAATTTAGATATGAGGGACTGTTTTTTGTGTTTTTTTAAAGATGTACAGAAATTGTTAATGAAAGAAATGAGGATGTTGATGTAACTATGACCGATAAGGGTAGAAAGGGTTGTCTTAAGGAAAGAAATTTGAGTATGGATGGAATCTATCTGTTGAAAAATTTCTTTAATTTTAAGATTAAGTAAAGTTTTCTTGAATAGAAAAGAGGACCGGTAAAATCTATATTGAAAGGGTTGGCATATGTGGATATTTTTGAGAGAATTCTCAATTGATTTCGGAAAAAGTGAATTAGTTCGGCATTTTAGGAGGAAGGTTCGTTGTTCTATTTTAATAGTAAGGCGTTTATGTAAGTAACAAAATAGATTAAGATTCTTATTACAATGGGAAAATATTAGATTTGAGAGAAGAGAAAAAATTAACATTATGGTCAGAAAGAGTTTGTTCATCTGTGGTGTTAGCAGATGTGGTAAATTGTAGAGGAAGTCTGAGAGAGGTGAGCTAGTGGTGGACTGGTAGAAGAAGACGGCTGGGTTAGTACTCCAGGTCTGCGTAGTTGGAGTCTGGCACTGCGACGAAGAAGTGGTTGAAGATTGTCTGTAAATTCAGAGGACATGGTTCCCTCTGAATTTAAATGATTTTTAAATAGAATAAAACCACTTGAAATGGTTATTTGTTGGACAATAACAGAATTTATGTACAGATTTATTTATTGAATTATTTATATTGTTACAATTGTAGAATTTATGCATGATTTTTACAGATTAATGACTTATGGTTGAACTGTTAACCATATAATAGGAAAAAAATGAAACAATGTTAAACAGAAGATTGAGAATGGCCTAGGCCGAAACGTATCTTGATAAATATGCAATACTGGATCTAGGTTTTTTTCTCCAAATTTAAAAAATAAATTATAAATATAACCAAAAACTAGCCTCCTGGCAACAATGTGGTAAGAATTACTTTAACTGAGAGGTTACCCACGGCTATCTTAATACTAGAAATCACCACAGAAATATAAAGAAAGAATTTAAAATTTTTGATATTAAAAAAAATTAATTGTTTATATCAACACAAAATGATCCTTTGGGAATATATTTATATTTTGAGCAAGCAGAATAATTTGCTCATAAAAATGAAAATCAGATGCAAGAAATAAATGTTTGAAACAGAAACAATAAACAATTGTAACATTTTAAGAATTTTGAATAAATTAATTATGAAAAGACAAATCCGACATGAAGTTCTGAACCCTCACAATATCTAAACTTCACAGATCTCAAAGGGCACAACTTACCAGTAATCTCAGCCTCATCGTTCATTTCTTCTTTTATATAAATGCCAGTGTTATCTGAGAAATTAAAAAAAGATACATGAAAAATATATAATTTGTGATCTTAAGTAAATCTTGTACAATTGGGAAACTAAATAATCTAATTATTAAATGGAAAATCAATATAAAACAATAAATGAAGTGAAGTGCCATTCTCTGATATCGTGTCCAAATTCAAGTTTTCAATTTTTAATTTCAAGTGTTGTCCAAATTTCATCAATTCAATGAATTAAATCTACACAAATATTGGCAAAATTGCACATTAATTAATTAGCATTTCTTAAATATTCTAAATTTAATATAATTACACTAACAAATTATTTTTTAATTAGCTTTCCTAGGATAAGTCCTATTAAATTTTAGATTGACAATTTTAATTTTATTTAATTATTTCATTGGTGAAAAGGAAATAATCAATGATTATTTTGAAAAAAATCGAAAAACTGTGATAGTTTCTGAATAAAACAGAATATTTACTGTGCTTTATCTGCTTAATAATAACTTAGAAAAGTTTCTAATAACATAGAAAACTAATTTTTAAAAAACACATATTAAGTTCTTTGTTTTAAAACTCTGCTGTTCATAAGCTGCTGGAATTTATTTTTTAACAAAAGAACAAACAAGAATCTGATGTCAACCACATCCCCTCGACTCAGACCGATAAATTAGATTTGTTTTACAAAATAATCATATGATAGTAATAAAAAGAATAATGTCAATCAATACACCTTCAACACCAAGGGCAAGTCAATTATTATTATAAATGTAAAACAGTAGAAACCGAGCTGCTTAAAGTCATTACACTTTCCTTTACATCACTAAATCACTTAATGATAGGTAAATAAATCTATTAAGGTGAGATGGAACATAGAACATATAGCTACAAGTTTGAGTGAGGATTGTTGAACAAGTGTAACCAGGCTTTTACTAATTATCCTGAAATTAGAAACAGTAATCAAACAACTAAATACTCTCAATCCTTCACACAATGGTTGCTTATCAGATGACTGATAGATTATTAACCATAACTTCCATAAAAAAAAGTTTAATTCCCAGTTTTAAAAAAACTAAAGAATCAACAACAGGACTAAATTCTACCATAGTACCTAACCTACCAGTAGGTCATTACAAGTTCTGTACCTTTTACTGATCTGATTTGAATTATCAAATGTTTCAAGATTATGTGAAGATGTCAAAAACAAAAATTACTAATGTTCAGCAAAATATTCTAAGAAAATAAAAAACCAAACCCACAAAACTAAAACTAATCGTTGGCTCTTCAATAAACAGTTCTCCCTACTTAAGAGCAATTTTTTGACCACCACCCAGACCATTTTCGTCCACATAAAAACCTAGCAACTGCAACCGCTCCTCGCCGATCTAATTACATTTCCAGGGCAGTTATACTAAAATGACAATCACACCAGATATATGAAATATAAATACACTGCTTACCAACAAAATTCATTATTCTGAAATCAATCTCTCTTCCAATTCAAGATAATCGTTGGCTGAGGAAGGTTCTATCAACTGATTAAGATGACAACGAGGTTCATTGACTTACAACTCCAAAGAGGTAAATCGTACATTTTGGCTGAATGTCGGTTAAGAATAACGTTCTGGTTAAATTTCAGTTATTTCTTGGTCAATAAACTATAACCCGCAGAAAGGATAACACTTTTTTATAATTTTAAAATATAATGAACAGTTACTCCATAAAAAAAAATTTGGCAGTATTAATTTTAGTTAATATTATTATCCAATTTGTCAACATCTATTGCTTGGTCACTATTTAAACGTTATGCTTTCACATTAATGTCTATTATTAAAACTATACGGTAATTTGTATTAATAAATTAAAATCATATTATTTATTTTAATATCTGTGTGTATTATGCAGTTACTGTTGACTGACAGCATACTTATAAATAAATAAATAATAATAAACGAAGTGAGTAATCATAATTTAAGTAATTCTATCTGACACCATCGAGTATTATCTGCAAAATTACGGGTTCCAAATCTTATATCACCGGTAATGAATTGTATTTCTTTCATATAATTAATACTCGTATAAAATGAATGCACGCAAATATACTATTTGCCATGTATGCCATTAATGAGCACATTAATACTCGTTAGTATCGTTTTCCTTCTAACTGGTTGTACTTCATTAAATGACTATTCACTGAATCTATACAGAGAGAAAAAAATATATCATTTACAAATGTATCTTAATATACATAGATACATCATAAATATACATACATCATAAATATTCGTGCACATTAATAAATTAAATAGCTTTTTTAAATTTAAAAATATTTTTTGTATCTGTGTATTACTTTAGAAGTGATTTTTGATACCGAATGTAACCGGACTAGATCGGTAAAAGGGAGCTCAGTTGAGTGCTTGGTTAAACGAAGACTCGTAAATCCTGACCATTAGAGGGAGAAAATGTGCAGAATAACTTGAATATTTAAAAAAAAGTTGTGTGGTTTTATGAAACCACGATGCAAGTGAAACTTTTTTTCGGTTCGTAGGCATTTAACTAAAAAAAAATGGAAAATTAATCGATTTAGGGTATTAAAATTACTTTTTTAATCGTAATTTAATTAACAGTAGACAAAATATTCAATTCTAAAATTTCAATTCAATTTGCGTATTAGAGTACGGAATACATAGTTAATATAATCATAAATTAAATGATAAACGCATATTAAAAAGTAAGAGCAATATTTATTTAAATCATTGAATCGTTGTCAACTTCAATTATTCTATCAATAAACTAAAATAAGTAAATGCTTGTACCTCGACTCGTATCACTGCCACTCTTGTTTTAATTAGAACCGGCGCCCGTTTTATTAATTTTATTCTGACCCTTCGCTTTTATAAGGTTCAGTCTTTTTTCCCAATTTCTATAGGCCACGTGTGGGCCTCCGCAATTTGCGCATTTAGGGGGGCTGTTTTTAGGGGTTTATCGTTTCGTAGTTTTCACCACAACGGACGCATTTTACTATTCACCCGCAGTAATTTTTGGTATGACCAAATTCCTGGCAAGCATTGTATTGCCTGGGGCCATTTATGTTCTTCATTTTTTCCACCCCATGTAATGAATGAGGGGTCCAGTTTGTAAATTTTTAAATTTAAATATTTTGTGTTCTGGTGGATGTATTTGTATTCGTGTTTGTGTATTGATGTTGTAGGATGGTTATTTAGTAGTGTGAAACAGTTTTTAGTAATGGTCGGGGTTATGTCAGGTCTCGGTATAAAATTCATGGCTTTTTTAACCTATACTAATTGGAAACCGTCCGTGTCAATTTGTGTTAAGCTAGTTCGTTTTAGTTTAGATTTGATACGTTGTGGTAATGGTGTTTGTGTTGTGTTATTAGAAGGAGTGGTGTCCCTGGCCGTGACCGGGTTCATCATCGTAATGAATAGGTAAGTAAAAATTAATAATTAAATATTTTATTTATCTATCTATGATTTTATCTGTTACTCGAGGTAACTCTTCTTGGTCTAAATCAGGTGGTGGATGCGGCTTCTTGGGATCTAAGTCTAAAAAATGATTCATTTGTTTCGAGTTTATTTAATTGTTCAAGAAGTTCATAATTTTTTTTTCTGTAATTGTTTATATTCGTCATTTTCCGTATTGTGAGCTTTACCTGATACAGTTCTCATAGATACCGTTTCTGGTCTTTGAGTTTTTCAAAATTATGTTGTGCACTAAATTGATTCGATGATGGTTTATGAAAGAATTGATGCTGGTCTTGAGGTGACCATTGTTGATTATACGGTTTTTGATAATTGTTTCCAAGTTGACCACTTCCACTCGGTTGGGAATAAAATTGTTTTTCATATTTAAGTGGGAATTGTTGCATCTGATATCTCGGTCGAAATTGTTGTTGTACCTGATGGCTTTGATTCTTATTATGTTTGTAAGAATTATTCATTTTATTTGGATTATTAAATCTTTGTTTATTAAAATGTGTTTCTTTATTATCCCTATTTCTTTCTCCGTATAACTGATATACTATAGTGTTAAATGTATTTTTCAATGCTAATTAAATATATATATAATATTATTACAAACAATATGTGTGAATTGTCTTTCTAAACCTGGATGTAAATTACTGTTACGGCCACAGAGAGAAAGACGGGCGCAAGGGATTAAGCCCATTTGTCGGCAGAAATTAAAGAGACTGTTCTGGGAGGTTCGAGATCCCCCCACGCCGTGTCGGCCTTGCCTATTTAAATACCCTCTCGGCGTGAGTGTGTCAGAGTATTAAACCAAGCTGTGTAATGAACATCTACCAACCAGTAATAAGTCAGTGTAATAAGTGTATCAGGAACTGTGACAGTTTGTGAGTGTAATTGTGTGTCAGTTTGTTATAGTAGCTGAAGTGTAAGTGTTAATTAGTAGTAGTTAATTAGTTAAGTAGTAGTTGTAATTTTATGGTAATAATTAAATAGGAGTTAGGCCTAGATAATAATAATTTTTTATTTCTTACTGTATTTCTTATTATTTTATATTTTTAATTTTATTTTACTACTGATACCTGATACTTAAGTGTTTATTAATTTAATAGTTATCTTTATTAACTTATTCTTTAATCTTCAACACTTTCTGTCTTATTCTTTATTATGTATTTTACTACCTTCCTGTCACTTGGTTGTTAATACTATACACTCATACATTTTAACCTTTACATTTACCATGCTGTGGAATTTTTATCATTTTTTAATTTTCAATTGCCTGTATTCACCATACTTTTATTATTTATACTTGCCATGTTTAAAATTTTTTTTGTTTTCTCAATTGTCTGTATTTTGCATATAGCACTGAAGAAGACCTACAAAGTAGTTCGAAACGTTGGCTACTTAATAAACATTTCTCCAATTCTAAGAACAATTCATTGCCGTCTACCCGAACCATTTTCTTTCACACTTATTCAATAATAAGTATTATTTATAGAGATATAAATAAATAGTTAATTTAAATTTAAAACAACCAGCTCTGCTTGATTCCCTCAACTCACTTTGTCCTTCATAACATTAATCGTCATTCCCATATATGTTTTACAGACCTTTAGCTCAAGGCTCTGTGAACGAGAGGAGCTGTGTCTGCTTCATCAAATATTATTGGGTTCCTTCATAAAATAATAAAGGATTATTTTTTTAAAAGAAAACAATACTAATG
This sequence comes from Arma custos, assembly GCA_037127475.1. Classification (NCBI taxonomy): domain Eukaryota; kingdom Metazoa; phylum Arthropoda; class Insecta; order Hemiptera; family Pentatomidae; genus Arma; species Arma custos. The sequence goes on from CM073759.1 coordinate 228,276,901, forward strand.
ACTATTAACTGTTTTTATTAATTAAAATAATCTACATTACATTTGAATGTTATTTGATCAATAATTTTTTTATTTTGTAAATAACAGTCCAGGTGTCTAAAATATGGTCCAGTGAGTAGAGGGGGAGTGGCAGAGTCTCATAGCAAAGCTCCAACAATTTTTGGAAAGTCAAATGTGAGATATGTGGCTGAGCGTTGATATGCAACAGAATGGGGCCCTTTCGATTGACTAAAGAAGGTTTATTATTGCCAATTTCGGATGCACTTCAACTAGGTTACAATGTGATGAAGTAATGATGTTGTTGCCAGAATTCGCAGAACGAATTACTGCCTTTGCTGCCGACTTCTTTGATACTTTTATTGATATTGTCCCTGCCAATCTACGATTTGGATTCAATATTTTTATATATTTTCAAAAGTATTCCTAAGCTTGTAATTTCCTTGATAGGTACACTAGATTTCCATGGAATACAAGTTATAAAAATAAAGTACATTCTACAAAAAATAATGAGGCTTTTCACCAATATGCAGTGCCTTTATGTGTGCTTTTAATTTCCGCTTAGTAACTGCTTTATAATCGCAATGGAAACATTGATGAGGTCTCTCACTTGTATGATGAGCCTTTATATGTTTTTTTAAATAACATTGTGTGACTGTTTTCAACTCACAATAAGGACATTGATGAGGTCTCTTATTTGTATGACGAGCCATTATATGAAATTTTAAATTAGTTTGCATGGTTGTCTTGTGCTCGCAATGATCACATTGATGAGGCCTCTCACTAGTATGACAAGAAATTATATGTATTTTTAATTTATTTTCTGTTAATGTTTTTTTAATGACTTTTTGTGGCTGCCTTAAACTCACAACGAGGACATTGATGAGGCTTCTCACTTGAGTGACGAGCCATTATATAAAATTTTAAATTACTTTCCTTGACTATTTTATAGTCACAATGATGACATTGATGAGGCCTCTCCATTGTATGATGAGCCATTATATAAAATTTTAAATTAGTTGGCGTGGTTGTCTTTTACTCGCAATGAAGACATTGATGAGGCCTCTCCATTGTATGACGAGCCATTATATGCTGTTTTAAACCACTTTTTGAGACTGTTTTATAGTCACATTGGGGACATAGATGAGGTCTCTCATTTGTATGACGAGCCACTATATGTTTTTTTAAATCACTTTGTGTGAATGTATTTAGCTCACAATAAGGACATTGATGAGGCTTCTCTTTTGTGTGACGAGCCATTATATGAAATTTTTAATTACCTTGCTGGACTGTTTTATAGTCACAATGATCACATTGATGAGGCCTCTAACTAGTATGACGAGAAATTATATGTCTTTTTAAATCTGTTTGTGAGACTGTTTTATATTCACAATGAGGACATTGATGAGGTCTCTCACTTGAATGACGAGTCATTATATGTTTTTTTAAATGACTTTTTGTGGCTGCTTTAAACTCACAATGAGAACATTGATGAGGCTTCTCTTTTGTGTGACGAGCCATTATATGAAATTTTAAAGCACTTTCCTTGACTGTTTTATAGTCACAATGATGACATTGATGAGGCTTCTCTTTTGTGTGATGAGCCATTATATGAAATTTTAAATTACCTTGCTGGACTGTCTTGTACTCACAATGAGGACATTGATGAGGCCTCTCCATTGTATGATGAGCCATTATATGGTATTTTAAATGAGTTTGCGTGGTTGACTTATGCTCGCAATGTGGACATTGATGAGGCCTCTCACTTGAATGACGAGACATTATATGTTTTTTTAAATGACTTTTTGTGACTGCTTTAAACTCACAATGAGTACATTGATGAGGCCTCACACTTGTGTGACGAGCCATTATATGAAATTTTAAATTACTTTCCTTGACTGTTTTATAGTCACAATGAGAACATTGATGAGGCCTCTCCATTGTATGATGAGCCATTATATGAAATTTTAAATTAGTTTGCGTGATTGTCTTGTGATCGCAATGTGGACATTGATGAGGCCTCTCCATTGTATGACGAGCCATTATATGCTGTTTTAAACCACTTTCTGAGACTGTTTTATAGTCACATTGGGGACATAGATGAGGTCTCTCATTTGTATGACGAGCCATTATATGTTTTTTTAAATCACTTTGTGTGAATGTATTTAGCTCACAATAAGGACATTGATGAGGCTTCTCTTTTGTGTGACGAGCCATTATATGAAATTTTAAATTAGTTTGCGTGGTTGTCTTGTGATCGCAATGTGGACATTGATGAGGCCTCTCCATTGTATGACGAGCCGTTATATGTTTTTTTAAACCACTTTCTGAGACTGTTTTATATTCACAATGAGGACATTGATGAGGTCTCTCACTTGAATGACGAGCCATTATATGTTTTTTAAAATTTGTTTGTGAGACTGTTTTATATTCACAATGAGGACATTGATAAGGTCTCTCACTTGAATGACGAGCCATTATATGCTGTTTTAAATGACTTTTTGTGACTGCTTTGTAGTCACAATGATGACATTGATGAGGCTTCTCACTTGTATGACGAGCCATTATATGAACTTTTAAATTAACTTGCTGGACTGTCTTGTACTCGCAATGAGGACATTGATGAGGCCTCTCACTTGAGTGACGAGCCATTATATGAAATTTTAAATTACTTTCCTTGACTGTTTTATAGTCACATTGAGAACATTGATGAGGCTTCTCCATTGTATGACGAGCCATTATATGTTTTTTTAATTCACTTTCTGAGACTGTTTTATAGTCACATTGAGGACATAGATGAGGTCTCTCATTTGTATGACGAGCCATTATATGTTTTTTTAAATCTGTTTGTGAGACTGTTTTATATTCACAATGAGGACATTGATGAGGTCTCTCACTTGAATGACGAGCCATTATATGATGTTTTAAATTACTTTTTTTGCCTGTTTTAAACTCGCAATGAGGACATTGATGAGGCTTCTTAACTGTATTAAGAGCCATTGTATGCGTTTTTAATTTAGAAGTGTTTGTTCCATTATGTTCAAAATGGTAACACTGATAAGTCTTTTCAACTTCTTTAATTTGTTCCATTAGGTATGTTTTCTGATCTTTAGCAGTTTGTTGAACATCTATGTTGTCGGACAATTCCTTGGTACCTATGAGCAATATTTCAAATTATATAAACAGAAAAATATGTTCATATGCACATAAAATACACACAAATGTAGATTAAGAAAGAGAGAGAGGGGAGGAGAAGGAGAGGGGGAGAGGGAAAGAGAGGGGGAGAGGGAAAGAGAGAAAGAGAGGGTGGGAGAATAGAGAGGTGAAGCGATAGAGGGGAAGGGGAGAGGGCAAGAGGGAGTAATGAGGAGGGGGGTAGAGGGAGAGGAAGGAATGGGGAGAGGGAGGGGGGCATATTTTAAAAAAAGAACCATCGACATAGAAATTTACAAACTTATTCCATAATGTTTAAAAACATATTTGGACTGCTTCTGATGGCTAGAAAGTTATGATGCTGACTAGTATTTTCAGGAAATACTTGAGTTTCATAACTCCCCCAGTGGCTGTAGTGTTGCTACCCTGCACAGATAGAGAATTAAAAATAATACCGAATTAATGGAATTGTATAAGGAGTCTGATATTCTCTGTGCTATTGAGAAGAGCACTAAGATGGTTAGTGCCCGTGTAAAAAATGGAGCCTACAGGCTGCCTAAAATTATGCTAAATGGTGCTTGGGGAGGAAAAATAAAAAGTGGCAGGTTCAGGCGTTGGTGAATGGTTGATTTGCAGGAAAATTTGAAAAGGATAGGGGCAAGAAATTCGAGAAGCCTCGCTGGCCTGCAAAGAAAAGGCCTACTGCTGGAGCGTTGGTGATGAAAGTGACCCTTCATGACAGTACTTTTTTGATACAGAAAAAAAAATAAAAGAACTTGTATCACTACAACCCATGAAACATTGGTCACAAATAATGATGAGGGACCGAGAAAATGAATGTATATTAATTTGATATCCACAGCCAATAAGAACTGAAGCTATTAAAGTGCCAATTAGATAGTCAACCAACATAAGTGCAGCTATCAGACATTAAGGCGTTCATTTGAACAAAAGAAGCTTGGATGTACTGAAAATGTTACTAATTTTTTTACTGGAGCTGGAGATTGTACACACCAGGTCTTGGTTAACAACTAAAATATTAAATGTATGAGATGAAAATAGTTGACTGGATGATCTTATGTAAAGGAGATAGTTGGGGGGGTGCAGTCAATAAGAACACAGAATAAGTGAAGTACTTATATTATGTGCCGACGTTTCGACCTACAGTGTAGGTCATCTTTAGGGCTAACAGAGAAACAAACAGAACAAAAAATGTAAAAAAATATAAAAAATGTACAGTAACAATAATATGGTGACAAATAATGTAGAAAAATAAAAAGTGGCAGATATGAAGATAGAAGATAACGAATATTAAAAAGGAGCCAGATTATAATAAAATAAATATATAGACAGATTTAAAAAATTAATGATAATGAAAAGGAATTAAACTAGTGGCAGATATAATAAAATTAAGATAAAGACAAATATAACAAAATTATTGAAATAGTGACAGATACAATTATTGAAAATGTGACAGAATATAATAAAATTAAGATAAAGACAGATATAACAAAATTATTGATAATGAAAAGAAAATGAAAATAATGGCAGATATAATAAAGTAAGACAGATTTAATAAAATTAAAGAAAATGAGCAGAAATGATAAATAATAAATAACGCATATAAAATAAAAAATAGAAAATAAATGTACAGAATGGATAGTACAGTACAAAATAATAATATAAAGGAAAATCAAAAGGAGTTAAACAAAAGAAACAAAAATGAGGATATTTACATATACAGAAAGGTTGGAATATGAAGAATAAAGAAAAACTAGTAAAATAAAGGTATAAAATGTATGATAACGGACTTGATGATGTTACCAAGTTACAGAAAAGTATGGAACTATATGTACAATAACAAATGTGAATAATAGAAATACTATCGTACAATAACAACAGTGCACAATGACTGTTTTGAAAATATAGTTGATAGGAATAGAATATGAAAAGTTAAAATAAGTGAAAACTCTTTTACAGTAACAATAGTTTACAATGTATGTATGAAAAAAGGTAGATGGGATTAATGAATTTGAAAAATTAAAATAGGCGTTTAAAAATATGAACTCTTGATTACCAACATATGATGGATGCCAAAATGATAAGGGGGAAAAAAATAGGAAAATTAAAATTGGAGAAAGGATAAAGAGAAAAGTTTAAAATAAATAAAATATAAAGAAGATATAAAGAAGAGGAGACATACCAAATGTTGGAAAGCGTGGCCGTTACATATAACGGCTGGTACGTACTAAGCAACTATGACCGTTAAGAACGGGGGAAGAGATAGGAGCGGTATCTAGTGGCCGAAAAGTTAACTATAGCAGGTAAACTATACTGGAGTATAGGAAAAGATGGGGAAAGTGAATAAATGGATAAAATTAAAACAATGAAAGAAATGTCGATAGAGTGATAACAAAAGAAACATCAATGTCGAAGTAACGGGATTTTATCGGATTCCAGCACAAGACCGTTAAGACCGGGGGAAGAGATAGGAGCGAAATCTAGTGGCCAAAAAGTTAACTATAGAAGGTAACCATACTGGAGTATAGGAAAAGATGGGGAAAGTGAGTAAATGGATAAAATTAATATAAATAAAATTGAAACAATGAAAGAAATGTCAATAGAGTGATAACAAAAGAAACATAAATGACGAAGTAACGGAATTAAGGTCTTTTGAGTAAATTAAAAATTTGGGAGTAGATAGAGGAAAGGTGATGAGAGTCAGACTTAAGATTGATAGAGGAGGAATCTAAATTTATGTGGATAGTTTCAGAGAGGATGCGTTTGTCATGGTTATGAGCTGTGGCTAGGATAGACGTTTTTTCAAAATCAAAGGTGTGGTTTAAAGAAAGGGCATGTTCGGAAAGTTTAGAGGAGGTATGGTTATGGGAGGAAATGGCATATTTGTGTTGAGTAATACGGTCTTTAAGGAAGTTTTTGGTTTCACCTATATATGAAGAGTTGCAATTAGTAGAAGAACAAGGAATCCGATAAACAACATGGGAACGAAGCTTGAAGGGAATAGGATCTTTGATACGGGTATAAATATGGGAAAGTTTGTTATGGGATTTGAAGGCAATACGTAAATTGGGGATAACGAACGTAAGTATTTTTGAATGTTATTAGAGAGAGTGGGTATATATGGCAAGGATCTGTATATAGGGATAGATGGTGGATGTGGCGATCGGGTGGGGGTGGGGGGGTTATAGTAGTCATGGATGAGTTTATTAACAATATAGGGAGGGAAATTGTTTTTAAAGAGGATTTCTTTGATACGGTGGGTGTTGGTTGTATGGAAGCAGGCGTCAGAGAGGGATAGGCCACCGTGAATGATATTTTTAGCGACGTTAATTTTAAGGTGGTGTGGATGTTGGGAGTAATAATTAAGAAGTCGGCCAGAGTAAGTGGGTTTAGTATACCAATCAGTGGATAAGGTGTGGTCAGAATTTTTAATGATAAGGAGGTCAAGAAAAGGTAGTGACTTATTGGATTCGACTTCAACGGTGAAATGGAGGCGGGGATGGTATGAATTGAAGGAAGATAATAAATCAGTAATGATGTTGGAATTGATGATAAGGAGGAGGTCGTCTACATATTTTTTGATGAAACAAATATCGTCACGGAACTGTGGTAGAATGGAGTCTAGAAGGTCATTTAGAACAATATTAGAGAGGTCAGGAGCTGGGGGATTTCCCATGGCAAGTCCAGAAATTTGGGAATAGAACTGTCCATGGAAGGTAAGGTAGCCGGATTCACAGCAAAGTTTTAAAGATTGAAGGAATGAGGACCGGTTAAGAGATGTATGGGGTTCTGTTAGTGACCAGTGGTTATCTATTATGTCAAGAGCTTTATCTAAGGGAATGTTGGTGAAAAGACTTTCGACATCGAAGGAAGTGAGGATGTAATGATCAGGAATGGTGAGGGATGTTAAAAGATCACGTAGGTGAAAGGAGTTATGGATATCGTATGGGTTGTTACGGCTGAGGACTTGTAAGGATGAAAGTAAGAATTTGCTAAGTTTTGTAGATGGTGAATTGACGTTGGCTGTAATCGGACGGAGGGGGTTGTTGGGTTTGTGGATTTTGGGAAGACCATAAAAACGTGGGGCTAAGGAGTTATAGAGTTACTTTTGTCAGCAAATTATACCCGACTTATTGACTGACTTAGAATACATCCATAATGACCCCCTCCTCAACCATTAACATGTTCAACCAGATCTTTCACGCGTCTCTGTAGCTAATATCATTTCCAACACCCCCATTCCACCCCTTCTAATTTCTTCCCGCAATTTTTCAAAGACCTTGCGTCCACACGTTCTTTTCTTCAATCTCATGCTGACTTAATTGTAACCAAAGCTGACAAAGGTAACTCTACTGTAATTATGGACCTTTCTGATTATAACCTCAAAATTAATTCCCTTCTTTCCGATACTTCCACCTATAAATCTATACCTCGTGATCCTACTACATCTCTCCTAAAACAATTCAACCTCCACTTAAAAAGCCTTGTCAATTCTAAATTAATTACTTATCCCGTTTACAGAAACCTCATTTCCTATAACTCCTTAGCCCCACGTTTTTATGGTCTTCCCAAAATCCACAAACCCAACAACCCCCTCCGTCCGATTACAGCCAACGTCAATTCACCATCTACAAAACTTAGCAAATTCTTACTTTCATCCTTACAAGTCCTCAGCCGTAACAACCCATACGATATCCATAACTCCTTTCACCTACGTGATCTTTTAACATCCCTCACCATTCCTGATCATTACATCCTCACTTCCTTCGATGTCGAAAGTCTTTTCACCAACATTCCCTTAGATAAAGCTCTTGACATAATAGATAACCACTGGTCACTAACAGAACCCCATACATCTCTTAACCGGTCCTCATTCCTTCAATCTTTAAAACTTTGCTGTGAATCCGGCTACCTTACCTTCCATGGACAGTTCTATTCCCAAATTTCTGGACTTGCCATGGGAAATCCCCCAGCTCCTGACCTCTCTAATATTGTTCTAATTGACCTTCTAGACTCCATTCTACCACAGTTCCGTGACGATATTTGTTTCATCAAAAAATATGTAGACGACCTCCTCCTTATCATCAATTCCAACATCATTACTGATTTATTATCTTCCTTCAATTCATACCATCCCCGCCTCCATTTCACCGTTGAAGTCGAATCCAATAAGTCACTACCTTTTCTTGACCTCCTTATCATTAAAAATTCTGACCACACCTTATCCACTGATTGGTATACTAAACCCACTTACTCTGGCCGACTTCTTAATTATTACTCCCAACATCCACACCACCTTAAAATTAACGTCGCTAAAAATATCATTCACGGTGGCCTATCCCTCTCTGACGCCTGCTTCCATACAACCAACACCCACCGTATCAAAGAAATCCTTTTTAAAAACAATTTCCCTCCCTATATTGTTAATAAACTCATCCATGACTACTATAACCCCCCCACCCCCACCCGATCGCCACATCCACCATCTATCCCTATATACAGATCCTTGCCATATATACCCACCCTCTCTAATAACATTCAAAAATACTTACGTTCCGTTATCCCCAATTTACGTATTCCCTTCAAATCCCATAACAAACTTTCCCATATTTATACCCGTATCAAAGATCCTATTCCCTTCAAGCTTCGTTCCCATGTCGTTTATCGGATTCCTTGTTCTTCTACTAATTGCAACTCTTCATATATAGGTGAAACCAAAAACTTCCTTAAAGACCGTATTACTCAACACAAATATGCCATTTCCTCCCATAACCATACCTCCTCTAAACTTTCCGAACATGCCCTTTCTTTAAACCACACCTTTGATTTTGAAAAAACGTCTATCCTAGCCACAGCTCATAACCATGACAAACGCATCCTCTCTGAAACTATCCACATAAATTTAGATTCCTCCTCTATCAATCTTAAGTCTGACTCTCATCACCTTTCCTCTACCTACTCCCAAATTTTTAATTTACTCAAAAGACCTTAAATTCCGTTACTTCGTCATTTATGTTTCTTTTGTTATCACTCTATTGACATTTCTTTCATTGTTTCAATTTTATTTATATTAATTTTATCCATTTACTCACTTTCCCCATCTTTTCCTATACTCCAGTAGGGTTACCTTCTATAGTTAACTTTTTGGCCACTAGATATCGCTCCTATCTCTTCCCCCGGTCTTAACGGTCTTGTGCTGGAATCCGATAAAATTCCGTTACTTCGTCATTGATATTTCTTTTGTTATCACTCTATTGACATTTCTTTCATTTTTTTTAATTTTATTCATTTTATTTATATTAATTTTATCCATTTATTCACTTTCCCCATCTTTTCCTATACTCCAGTAGGGTTACCTTCTATAGTTAACTTTTTGGCCACTAGATATCGCTCCTATCTCTTCCCCCGGTCTTAACGGTCTTGTGCTGGAATCCGATAAAATCCCGTTACTTCGACATTGATGTTTCTTTTGTTATCACTCTATCGACATTTTTTTCATTGTTTTAATTTTATTTATATTAATTTTATACATTTATTCACTTTCCCCATCTTTTCCTATACTCCAGTATAGTTACCTTCTATAGTTAACTTTTCGGCCACTAGATACCGCTCCTATCTCTTCCCCCGTTCTTAACGGTCATAGTTGCTTAGTACGTACCAGCCGTTATATGTAACGGCCACGCTTTCCAACATTCGGTATGTCTCCTCTTCTTTATATTTATTTATTTTAAACTTTTCTCTTTATCCTTTCTCCAATTTTAATTTTCCTATTTTTTTCCCCCTTATCATTTTGGCATCCATCATATGTTGGTAATCAAGAGTTCATATTTTTAAACACCTATTTTAATTTTTCAAATTCATTAATCCCATCTACTTTTTTTCATACATACATTGTAAACTATTGTTACTGTAAAAGAGTTTTCACTTATTTTAACTTTTCATATTCTATTCCTATCAACTATATTTTCAAAACAGTCATTGTACACTGTTGTTATTGTACGATAGTATTTCTATTATTCACATTTGTTATTGTACATATAGTTCCATACTTTTCTGCAACTTGGTAACATCATCAAGTCCGTTATCATACATTTTATACCTTTATTTTACTAGTTTTTCTTTATTCTTCATATTCCAACCTTTCTGTATATGTAAATATCCTCATTTTTGTTTCTTTTGTTTAACTCCTCCTTTAGATTTTCCTTTATATTATTATTTTGTACTGCACTATCCATTCTGTACATTAATTTTCTATTTTTTATTTTATATGCGTTATTTATTATTTATCATTTCTGCTCATTTTCTTTAATTTTATTTCTGTCACTATTTCAATAATTTTGTTATATTTGTCTTTATCTTAATTTTATTATATCTGCCACTAGTTTAATTCCTTTTCATTATCATTAATTTTTTAAATCTGTCTATATCTTTATTTTATTATAATCTGGCTCCTTTTTAATATTCGTTATCTTCTATCTTTATATCTGCCACTTTTTATTTTTCTACATTATTTGTCACCATATTATTGTTACTGTACATTTTTATATTTTTTTACATTTTTTGTTCTGTTTGTTTCTCTGTTAGCCCTGAAGATGACCTACACTGTAGGTCGAAACGTTGGCACATAATATAAGTACTTCACTTATTCTGTGTTCTTATTGACTGCACCCCCCAACTATCCTTTACATAAAATATTAAATGATTAACGACAATATATTAGAAAATATCACAGGATATGAATATGATACCCTTGTGTTACAGTAGAACATAAGCTAGTTGTACAAAGGAAAACCAAAATGTTACATATATTTAAAGACTCCCATCATTTAAACAAACTTCAAAATATTTAATACCCTTAATTTCAAAGATGAGTTCTGGCATGTGAAATTATATATAAAGAGGCCAGAAAAAGGAAATATTTTGAGTACTTTTTCAATGCATTAAAATTGGTTCAGATTAACTTCAGGAAATAACCTCACTGAATGTTAAAAATATATGGGTTATTGTTTTATTCAAGTCGATGAGGCAATATTAACAAAGCAAATACACAATACTCTGCAAGGCATTATGTAATAGAAGAGCAAAAGAAATTTTCTAATTTGCGGATATGGCCGATGAGAAGAAATAGCTATATTTTTTCTAAAATTGGATTTTTTAGAACCATGACTTTATAATTACAATTATATTAAAAGAGAGCACTGTGTGATATATTTATGAAACCCATGTTACCATTAGAAAATATAGGGTTTTTAAATAAATAAATAAAAATAAAATAACTATATTAAAGAATGAGAGATTTAGCTGCCATCAATACTGAAGCAAGCTAATATTACAACTTTCTTTATATCAAACAAACATTGATAAATCTTTTTATTTTGAAGATAAAAGATTTGACCTTGCCGGGAATCGAACCCGGGTCCTCCGCATCTCTAGCACGGGACTCTGCCACTAAGCTACCAGGGCTTGTCTGACCTGGTTACGAGCACTAGTAGCTTAGTGGCAGAGTCCTGTGTTAGATATGTAGAGAACCAGGGTTCGAATCCTGGCTAGGACAAATCTTTTATCTACAAATTAAAAATATTTAATAAATTATTGGAAAAGAAAAGATATGACCAGTACCGGTACTTGAGGCCAGGTCTCCCACCTCTCCGTGGTGGCGCCTTAACCATCTCGGCTATCCTGGCTCGCTTCTCGGACAGTCATATCTCTTCTTTCACTGATCCTATATCTCCGTGTTCTCGCAATTTGCGATGTATACACGGGGAGAATGTTAATTGAACATTACTTTATTTTTGGATCTAGTTGACTTTAATAATAAATTCTTTATTGGCTTTAATGTATAACATTGTAGCCATTGAGTCTGGCCCACTTAGTGTTAATTTTTAGTAATTAGTATATCGTCACTTAATTACAGTTATTTTTATTTACAGTTATATAATATCTACAATATGTAAATATTTTACAATAATTAAATAATCAACACTCGTTTAATAAATAAATAAACAAAATTTTTAGTCAGAACAGAACAGTATCAATTATAACAAAAGAATAACAATATTCCAAACAAATAACGCAAATAAGGCATATACCTAAGGAAATAGATAAATAAAATACAATGGAATTAAAGTATTTAGGTACTAACCCGCTGATACTTTATTGTAACAGTTATCTTATTCTTTCTATACATTACAATAAAGGTATTGTAGAAGTATCCGAAATCATAAACCACAATTAAAGCCCGGATTCCGAATTTTTACATATAAACTGAAGATAGAAAAAAATGTTGTTTAATTTTTCCACGCTGTCCATAGTGAGTACATTTTGAAGTGATAATTCATCCTCATGCTGGACAATATATTTTTGCAGAAATTGTTTCTGTGTGTTAACGAAAAATTTACAATGCAATATTATATGCTTCAAACTATTGAATATGGTCCCATGGCACCACTGACATTTTTCATCAGTTCTGAGAACACAGGTGTTGTTCCTATAAAATATTTTCAGGCATTCAGGGTTTGAAATTCTTATTTGACTCACGGTTCTTAATTTTTCTATGTTTATCTTAAATTTTAAATATCTTTCAGGTTCAGGGTTGGTATAGGTGCAAATAGTTCTGTATATTGGATTGTAATTTGAGTTAAGAGCTCTATCAATATCCTTCGACAGTAAATGATTTGTTACTTTTTCAAGAATAGCATGTTTATTAGCTAATAAAACATTGGGGTTATGAAAATCTGCAAAATAATCTTCAATATGATGGGTTGTAGCTACCATTATAAGTTGTGAGATCCAGTTAAAAGTCAAGTCCTGTTTTTTCTTATCTAGCTCCAAAAGTCTATCGAAACATTTACGGGGTAATCTATAATCAGGGATAGACAGTATTTTTAGGCAGAAGTTAACAATTTCCTTTAGGATTGTTACGATAAGTGGGTTACGACCTGTTTCTAGACGTACAATATAATTTGGAGTGCATTTCGGCCAATAATATAGGTATTTTAAGAATTTTAATTGAGCTACTTCTATTTTTGTATAATAGTTTAAACTCTAAATTTCTGCAGCATAAAGGAGCGTTGAGGATACCATAGAATCAAAGAGTGTCATTTTTGTCTCCCATGCATCACTTTTACCTCTTCTGAGAATGTCTCTCACTTTCGCACCTGCTACGTTAGATTTTTCAATAAAATACTCAGATGCCAGAAAGAACCTTCCGGAAGATGAAAATGGGACTCCTAAATAGGTGTAAGATTTTGTATATTCCAGTATTTTAGCATTTCAAAATAGTGGCTTTAGTTTTTTTATTTTGGGGGATTTATGCAACACTAAAGTTTTAGATTTTTCAGGATTTAAAATTAAAGAATTTTGAACGCAACATAATTCCATTAATTCTAGGTATCTATGAGTATCATGCCATGAAGTATTTAATAGTACTATATCGTCGGCTAATAGGAGCATTTTAACTTCGTTTTTATCATCAATGGGGACTCCTTTGGCACCATTATTTTGGAAAAACGTAATTATATCCGACAGAAATAAGATAAAGAGGGTTGGACTGAGACTCTCCCCTTGTAAGAGACCGGAACTAATACCTATCTCCTCGGATAATTTGTTGCCGATTTGAATTTGCATTATTGCATTGTCGTAGAGGGCTTTTAGTAATCTTATTATTTTACCACTGACACCAATGTCGAACAGTTTTTGCCAGAGAAGGGGGTGGTTTATGGAATCAAATGCCTTTTTGAAATCAATAAATGTAGCAAAAACATAACTCCCCTTATTATGAAGATTAATGCCAATCAATGCCATAAGCGAAAAAATGTGCTCGACACATCCTCTTCCCGTTCTAAACCCTGCCTGTTCTTCGGGGATCAGTTTTTCACTTTCGGCCCAATCCTGTAATCTATAAGCCAAAATAGCTGTGAATAGTTTTCTGATATTGTTGATCAGGGATATACCTCGGTAATTATCTACATCTTTTTTGTTCCCCTTTTTGTGTAGTAGAATTAGTTTTGATTTAGACCATAAGATCGGAATTTCTTCCGTTTCCATTATATTAATGAAGAGATTTAGCAGGTAATGTTCCCACTCCGGAGTTAAACTTTTAAAGACTTCATAGGTTATATTATCGAAACCGGGAGATTTATTATTTTTCCTAAGTTTAATACAGTTTTGGAGTTCATCTAAAGAAAATGGCAGATCTAAAACTGGATGAGTTACTGAGAAAAACTTAATTTCTAAAATATGTTTTTGTCCATACAATAAACTATAATGATTTACCCACTCATCAATACTTATTTCATTAGGCGACATTTTAAAAGGTTTAAAAGAATTCACTGCTTTCCAAAATTCGTTGCTATTCTTAACATTCTGCAATTTCATAATGATGTTTTCCCTGTGTTCCTTTTTTTTATTGTTTAGCAGTTTTCTGAAATTATCCTTTGAATGAAAATAATCTACGACCGCATTGTGAGAGAAATTGTGTTTTAGCAAGGGTTTGTATTTTCTTCGGAGACTTCTTTTTAGTTTCCAACATTCGGGGTCAAACCATTTATTTTTTGCCTCAAAATTCATCTTATTATTTTGGTTTTTGTATACCATTAGGCCAGAGTCAATTAAAGATTCGGACATGCATGTAACAAAGTTATCGTAGACTGCATTCAAATCCCCTGAGTGGAAGTAAATTCTGTTTGACGAGGAGGTATATTTTTTAAAATATTTAGCTTTATTATAATCCCATTTTAAACACTTCAGTGATTTTTGACCGGGTTTTTGAAGTTTAATGTTTTTTGTTGGATAATAGTTAATTGTGAAAAAGCAGGCTAAATGATCGGAAAAAATCGAAATATTCATATCTCTAAATAACCCGATGCAATTTTCATTTATCCAAATCAAGTCTATTGTGCTCCTGCCTTTCTTTGAGATATATGTGAATTTGCCTGGCCTATCAGATAGTGACCGTCCATTACACAGAATCAGACCCAGTGACTCCATTGCATCTACGAGTATTTTACCTCGCTTATTAGTGGTTTTATGACTAACTACTCTTGTTCCGTAGAGGTATGAGTTTTCGAATATACTTTCATCCAAATTATTTAAACGGCCGACGTGACTGTTAAAATCGCCGCATAAGACTATATAGCTGTTAGGAAAATCAGTTATAATATTTGACAATAAATGAATAAAGCTATCTATGCAGTTATCAAACTCACATTCTTGTGGTAAATAAAAATTTCCCAGTATTATGATCTTATCATTAATATAAAATTTCACTATCACCATATATTGATTACATTCTATTATAGTAATATTGTGAGCCATAGCTTTGTTTATAAAAATGATAATGCCTCCGCTTGCTCTACCAGTACGTTTCGTTTTAATACCATTACTAATAACAGAGTTATAGTTCCTCAACCAAAATGGAGTAATAAATTTATTATCAGTTAACCACGTTTCTACGATGCATACTGCTAAATTGTTATCGGAGATATTAATATCAGAAGGGTTTACATTCAATAGATTTGAATAGCCTTTTATATTACAAAAAATTATATTAGTTGTTAGTGTGTTAGTGACATTTTTTATACCAGTTTGTATTTCCTGTACACCTAAATGGCCTGTAGGGTCCGAGGGTTCGAGAGGAATAGGTCAAGAACTGTTTATCTGTGTCGATGCTGAAGTAGAAGCAGCCGCTGAATTAGATCTTGGCCGGAACCGAAACTCCTCCAACTTTTCTTCTATTTTCCTTTTCTTGAGTGAAATATTTTCTACCGCACTGTTATTTCCAAAGGAAATATTTGCAATTTCTTCTGCTTCTTCTAAACGATAATTAATTCCTCTGAATTTAAAAAATCCTCGTTTATAGGTAGCATTATTATCAATCTCTTTTAGTTTATTAATGCAGTTATAAATTCGCTTCCCTTCTTCCCTTTCCTCTAAAGTTCTGTCATGGCTGATTCTTAGGCCTCTCTTTTATTCATAATAGCCTCTTTTATGATGTAACTATTAAGGGATATCACTACGGGTTTGGGATCTGGTCCTTTTCCTATACGAAAACAATTGTTAATAGAGTGTTCGGGTAAATAAATATCTATTTCTTCTAATGTTTTAATAATTTTTGTTGGTAATTTTTCATTTTCCGAACTCGGCAAGTTAAAAACCAAAAAGTTGTTTCTTTTTTTGTCTTTTCTCAGCTTTTTTATTTCATTTTCGAGAAAGTTTATTTTTGTTTCTTGAACCTTACATTTCTTCCTTATCTCAGACACTTCGCTGATTAACGAGTCCAACAATTCAGTTAATTTATTTAATGAGCTTTTTGACTCCTCGTTTTTATTAATAGTTATAAGGATTTCTTCATTTGTGACTGGCATATTTATTTATATTGGTATAATCTGACCTTCAGATAAGATGGTTTGCGGAATGGGGGTGAACAGAATATTTCTTGCTTAATCCTAACTGATAAGGCTGCGAAACGTCCTAGAAAATTGGTTTCGTTTGTTCCTCTACACTCTTCTGAACACCTCCAAACTTTGTAAGCACAATGTTTAATATAAACTGCCGAATCGTACCAAAAATTGCACTTAAGAAGCGAGTTTAACTTTAACTTTTAAGGAAGTGAACACGGACACGATCTAACACCGTTGACTGCTCGGGCCAGACTCCGATCTAGTTGACTTTAAGTCATTAATATTATTATAATTTATTTTATAGTTATATGATATAATTTTTTTAAATATTTTATTTGAAAAGAAAAGATATGACCAGGACCGGGACTCGAATTAGTTCAATTAACATTCTCCCCGTGAATACATCGCACATTGCGTTATGGAGACTTGGGAAGTCTTTTAAAGAATAAGTGCAGGTTGGCAAAATAAATGTTTCTTACCTTCATCTGGGATGAGCAACTCTGTTTCTTGTTTCACATAATTGAATCCATCTGTCTCAAAATAGTAATTAATTTTATTACACTAGAAACAGTTAATAAAACATGGAAATATTAAAAAAGTATTTTAAATTTGCGATATTTAGTCTGGCACCAGGGACTGCAGTGTGAACTCTATACATTCCAGTAAATCTTGTTATGTATGCCCATATTTATATTACAGTTTAAACAACATAAAAGTTAAGTTCACAATAAAATAAATTGTTTTTAAATAATTTTCTGCCATGGGTTATTAGCCCAGCAATGGAGGCCCCCTATCCTCGGGACAGCTGGTCTCCTGAATATTTAGTCCCCTCAGGAGAAGGGTGACCAGGCTAAACCCCTGGTACTGGGTTTCCCCTAACCTGGAGGACCACTGGCTAATTGGAGTCAGATGACTGGGCGATGGGGCTGCCAACTCCCTACGACAACAAACATTTAAATTATGCTAATTTTATTTATTTATAAATTGCAACTCATTTAACAACCAACAAAAATGCCAATTTCTTCAGATAAAAGGAATCTCAACTAATATAGAGTTACATTTGTATTTTGTAAATAAGTCCCCAGTTTAGTTGAGTACCATCACACTCAGAACAGTACACAATACATTTAATCTAACATTAGGTCACAGACAGTACACACCATAGGATCAGTCAGCATCTTACTCCATACATTTGGAAACGGCTTTGTTGTTGATAAAATGATGGTTCAACAAGTTATCAACATCAAGCCTATCACTAGTAGACTTTGCATGATTCGTCTAAAAGGAAAATTCTACAATATTAGTTTGATAAATGTGCATGCCCCCACGGCAGTGTCAGAGGATGAGGAGAAGGATTCCTCTTATGAAACACTGGAAAAGTGCCTGGATGAATGCCCTAAGTAATATATGAAGATCGTAATTGGTGACTGCAATGCACAAATCGGAAAGGAGGAGACATTTAAGCCTACAATAGGACCTCATAGCTTGCCCGATATTTCAAATAATAACGGAAGAAGGCTGGTAAACTTTGCAGCTTCCAAGGGACTTATTGTTGGAAGGAATACACAAAAGAAGAAATATAGAAGCATAAAAGAAGAAATAGAGCGGTGCATTTTTTCCGCGAAACGCACATACTTAGCACTCCAAAAGCATATAAGGAGCAGCATATTGTCCAAAACCTCTAAAACTAGGATTTACAAGACGCTTATCAAACCTGTGCTTACGTATGGTTCAGAATGTTGGATGATGACGAAAGCCTAGGAAGAAGCCCTTTTGAGATTCGAAAGGAAAGTGCTCCGCAGGATATATGGAGGTGTGTGTGAGCAGGGTTCCTGGAGAAGACAAACAAATGCCGAAATAAGTGTGATGTATAATGACGTCAATCTTATCACCTTCATCAAATTCAGACATTAAAAATGATGTCTGACCAAAAATGATGTCGTGTATGGTACAAGACGAGTAGGACGTCCCAAGCTTCGATGGGAGGATTGTTTGACTGCGGATTCCAGAATGCTACTTGGACTAAGAAATTGGAAGGCAGTGGCACGCAACTCCGCCTGCTCTCTTAGGGCAGTTACTGGTCCCAAGCCCGGATAAAGGAGGAGGGTAGGGCAGAGGGATAACTTCCCTCCCCCTAAAAACCAAAAACTAGTTCAGAAACAAAAACCATGCCTCGGATTGTATTGCCTTAACGGTACATTGAACACGGCATAACCATCGCTTTATGGAATGTAAGAGGACTTATGCAGGCTGGACCCAGCTGCCAGGTACTAGAACAGCAATTATCCTATACAGGAGATAAAATGGAGGAAAGTTGGGATAATGGACCTGATAGAATATACACTCATCAACAGTGGGCACCAGGCTAACATTCGCGGAACAGGTTTTATGATTAGAAAGACGTTAAAGCAAGCAATAATGGAAATAAACCCAGTTAATGACAGAATATGTTCAATTAGAATGAAAGGTCGTTTCTTTAACATGAAGATTATTAGTGCGTATGCGCCAACTGAAGACGGGAGTGAAGAAGAGAAGGATGCGTTTTATGAACTCATATCAGCAACCTATGATCAGGGCCCAAAGTATGAAGTAAATATAATAATTGGAGACAGGAATGCAAAAATTGGAAAAGAGCCCCAATTCAGATCAATAACAGGCAATCATAGTAAACACGAAATAAGCAATGAAAATGTGTTAAGAGTAATTGATTTTGCAGCAGAAAAGGGAATGGTTGTAAAAAGTACCATGTTCCCTAGAAAGGATATATACAAAGAAACATGGATATCCCCTGATGACTCAGTTAGAAATCAGATTGGTGCAAATTGTGACTCTGATCACTTTCTAGTTAAAGTAAATTATCGATTCAGAGTAGCTGTAAAACGCCATGGAAAAGGAAAACGGAGGCAGCATTTCTGCAACCTCTTAAATTCAGGTAAGGAGTGTCATGTTATAGGTACAGATGCCGCTGATGAAATTTTCGGCAAAGCTGAAACGGATGTAGAAGTTGAAGAGCTCCAGAGAAAGAGGAGGTAGAGGGCCAGATGAAATGAGTGCTGAACTCCTGAAATGTGGTGGTGAGGAACTTCAGGAAGAACTGTATCAGCTAATATGGGATATTTAGACGGAAGAAAAGATCCCAAACGAATGGAACCTGGGGACTGTTGTACCGATACACAAAAAAGGTAACAAAACCGACTGCAATAATTACAGGTGTTGAGGCCACAATGCCAGAATGTTTTAAAAAGTTATAATTATGTTTTGAGATTTTTAAATTGTATAAATTATTTTTGAATCATTCATTCTAATGAGTAAAAAACCTTTTTTCTAGTCAAAAAATTGTTTTTCTTTATTTAAAAATACGTTTCGACTTATTTAGTCATTTATGATTTTCTTTTCTTACAAGTATATTTTTATTTAATTTAAATATGTTTACTGATAAATTTGTACATAGTGTATAAATTAATATGTATAAAGTATATCAAGTTTGTTTATGTACGAGCTGAGCGGCCGATGCGTAAACAGACTTGCTTATATATAGCGGCAACACGCACCGCCGGACGGGATTAACACAGTGCAGAGTTCTTCTAGTTCTGCAGTTACGTTCACAGTGTACACAGTGAAATAATATTGGGACCATGTCCTCACTTCTTCACTCCAGTATCTTCCGCGTAGGAACAATCAATACGATTCTGGTCGTGATGAACTACTGTAAACGTTTTCAATCATTATTATTACTTTCACACTGTATTTTATTTTTTATTAACATTTTTTTTTGTATAGAATATTTTTATTTGGCTATGTCTTTTTTATTTTATTGCAATTATTATGTTTTTTTTGCAATTTATGATCATTAGTATTGTTTGGTTTTGTTTTTTTGTCATTAGTATGTGTGTGTGAGATATTATTATTTTCATTTTTGGTTTTCTCACAAGACATCATTTATTTTGAATAGGCAATACATATTTTGTTAATTTTTTTTTGTTTTATATAAATCTCATTATTTTATTTCCATGAAGAGCCCATTGCACTATCCAGCCACTTTAACACAACATTTATTTGACGGTTCGTGCTCAACCTTTTAATTTGTGAAAGGCAGACGGCCGCCACAACAGGGGTATTGCATTATTCAGCATGGTGTATAAGATATTTGCAATACTTTTGCACAGAAGGCTGTCAGTGTGGTCTGAGTTAACAATTGGGGTTTATCAATGTGGGTTTAGGCTGGGCCGATCAACGAATGACCAGATATTCGCTCTACGACAGGTATTGGAGAAAGGCTACGAATATAATGTTGACCTGCATCATCTCTTTATCGACTTTAAGCAGGACTACGATAGCATAAACCGTAGCAAACTGTTACATGCCATGCTGGAGCTAGGACTACCAAGAAAACTTGTTCACCTTACAAGGATGACCCTCACAAATACGAGATGCCTCTATTAGGGATCATGCTCTCTGAGGAATTCGTGGTGGTTGATGGTCTGAGACAAGGTGACCCACTGTCGCCAGTGCTCTTCA
The DNA here is from genome assembly GCA_037127475.1 of Arma custos. Taxonomy (NCBI): domain Eukaryota; kingdom Metazoa; phylum Arthropoda; class Insecta; order Hemiptera; family Pentatomidae; genus Arma; species Arma custos. The sequence goes on from CM073759.1 coordinate 228,297,990, forward strand.
ATTTAGCTCTCGATACAGCAGCGTGTACAATCCGAACAAACCCAGGTGAAACAATATGCTATAGGAAGACTATGCGGATGATGTTGTTCTAACTAGCAGGAGTAGAGCAGCACTCGCAGGAGCCTTCCAGGAATTCCACCAAGGAGGAGAAAAAATGGGTTTGCATATAAACGAGGCCAAGAACATGTACACGTGTAGCTCAAGAAGGAACATACAGGTAGAAGAACAAGCCCCGTTTATGGAGTTCAGTTTTAAGCAAACTCGAAATTTTAAATACCTGGGCACAAGAGTGAACACAACAATCAGATAGAGGAGGATATAGAAGCAAGATACAAAAGGCTCTTAAAACGACGACTGGGCAATCGTCAAAAAGGGCCAAGATCACCTTATATAAAACTACTGTCAGGCAAAGAGCGACATATTGTTGTGAAAGTCGGGTCCTGAGAAAAAAAGCAGAAAGAATTATGGTGAATGTCTGGAAGAGGAAAATACTAAGGCGGATTTATGGACCCATCTACAACCAGGGAACATGGAGGATTTGTAATAATGCAGAACTCCGACAACTTCACGGAGAGCCAGACTTAGTTTCTTTCGTAAGTAGATTGAGATGGTTGTGCCATGTGATGAGGATGCCAGAGACAAAAGTGCCCAGAAGACTGTTGTTTGGGAAGCTCTGTGATAGAAGACCCAAAGGAAGGCCCCGTACGAGATGGCTAGATGATGGAGAGGCCGATCTTCACCTACTAGGAGTCAGACATGGGAGAAGACTTGCTAGGGACCGAAGTGATTGGCAGGCAGTGGTGGATGAGGCCCAGGTCCTTGTAGGATCGTAGTGCCAAGGAGTGAGTGAGTGAGTGGCACGCATTAGAGAGGACTGGCAATTCTTGTTAGAGCAGGCTATGACTCATCATGTGAGTCGTGATGCCAGATAAGAAGTAGAAATAAGTCTAAAGATTAATAAAATAAATGTTTCTCACCTTCATCTGAGATGAGCATCTCTTCTTGTTTCACATTATTGGGTCCATCTACCAAAATTGTACTTAATATTATTGTACAATAGTTTTAAATTAAAATAGTTTAAAACTATTAGAAAACAATAAATATTTATATAATTGAATTGGGATTTATAAACTAGAATAGAAAGAAGTTTTAACATTGTACGATAAGCATGTTTTAAAGATGGAAAAATAAATGTTTCTTACCTTCATCTGGGATGAGCACCTCTTCTTCTTGTTTCACAAGACTGAGTCTTTCTGTCAACATTGTTATAAATTTTATTATACCAAAAAGAAACAGTTAATAAAACGTAGAAATTAATGTTTTTTTGAGGTGATCTATTGATACAAGCACATGTTTTTAATATCACTTTTATTGAATAATATTATTACAAGTTCATATAATATATAAATATAACACCATTTTAGAAAAAGGTCAACTAGACTCAATCATATAATTAATTTTTTTAAATTTGGAGAAAAAACTATATCCTATATCCAGTAAATATTTTTTATTACTTATTTAGCAATGTACGTTTCGGCCTAGGCCATTCTCAATCTTCTGTTTAACATGGTTTCATTTTTTTCCTATTATATGGTTAACAGTTCAACCATAAGTCAATAATCTGTAAAAATCATGCACAAATTCTACAATTGTAACAATATAAATAATTCAATAAATAAATCTGTACATAAATTTTATGTACAATAACATTGTAAAGAAACTTTACACACTTTTAATTTTGAAAACCCAAAATTTAATTTTTTTTAAATTTTTTGAGAGTTGTTTTTTTATAATATTAAATATAATTAAAGATTTTGAAGGATAATATGAAAGATCATAATATACTAAGATCAAAGTTTAACTTATTATTAATTGACTATAGAGGACATGGTTCCCTCTGAATTTAAATGATTTTTAAACAGAATAAAACCACTTAAAATGGTTATTTGTTGGACAATAAAAGAATTTATGTACAGATTTATTTATTGAATTATTTATATTGTTACAATTGTAGAATTTGTGCATGATTTTTACAGATCAATGCCTTATGGTTGAACTGTTAACCATATAATAGGAGAAAAATGAAACAATGTTAAACAGAAGATTGAGAATGGCCTAGGCCGAAACGTATCTTGATAAAGATGCAATACTTGATTTAGGTTTTTTTCCTCCAAATTTAAAAAATAAATTATAAATATAACCAAAAACTAGCCTCCCGGCAACAATGTGGTAAGAATTACTTTAACTGAGAGGTTACCCACGGCTATCTTAATACTAGAAATCACCACAGAAATATAAAGAAAGAATTTAAAATTTTTGATATTAAAAAAAATTAATTGTTTATATCAACACAAAATGATCCTTTGGGAATATATTTATATTTTGAGCAAGCAGAATAATTTGCTCATAAAAATGAAAATCTGATGCAAGAAATAAATGTTTGAAACAGAAACAATAAACAATTGTAACATTTTAAGAATTTTGAATAAATTTATTATGAAAAGACAAATCGGATGTGAAGTTCTGAACCATCACAATATCTAAAGTTGACAGATCTCAAAGGGCACAACTTACCAGTAATCTCAGCCTCATCGTTCATTTCTTCTTTTATATAAATTCCAGTGTTATCTGAGAAATTAAAAAAAGATACTTGAAAAATATATAATTTGTGATCTTAAGTAAATCTTGTACAACTGGAAAACTAAATAATCTAATTATTAAATGGAAAATGAATATAAAACAATAAATGAAGTGAAGTGCCATTCTCTGATATCGTGTCCAAATTCAAGTTTTCAATTTTTAATTTCAAGTGTTGTCCAAATTTCATCAATTCAATGAATTAAATCTACACAAATATTGGCAAAATTGCTCATTAATTAATTAGCATTTATTAAATATTCTAATGTTAATATAATTACACTAACAAATTATTTTTTAATTAGCTTTCCTATGATAAGTCCTATTGAATTTTAGATTGACAATTTTAATTTTATTTAATTATTTCATTGGTGAAAAGGAAATAATCAATCATTATTTTGAAAAAACCCAAAAACTATGATAGTTTCTGAATAAAACAGAATATTTACTGTGCTTTATCTGCTTAATAATAACTTAGAAAAGTTTCTAATAACATAGAAAACTAATTTTTAAAAAACACAAATTAAGTTCTTTGTTTTATAACTCTGCTGTTCATAAGCTGCTGGAATATATTTTTTAACAAAAGAACAAACAAGAATCTGATGTCAACCACATCCCCTCGACTCAGACCGATAAATTAGATTTGTTTCACAAAATAATCATATGATAGTAATAGAAAGAATAATGTCAATCAATACATCTTCAACACCAAGGGCAAGTCAATTGTTATTACAAATGTAAAACAGTAGAAACCGAGCTGTTTAAAGTCATTACACTTTCCTTTACATCACTAAATCACTTAATGATAGGTAAATCAATCTATTAAGGTGAGATGGGACATAGAACATATACCTACAAGTTTGAGTGAGAACAAGTTTAGTGTAACCAGGTTTTTACTAATTATCCTGAAATTAGAAACAGTAATGAAACAACTAAATACTCTCAATCCTTCAAACAATGGTTACTTATCAGATGACTGATAGATTATTAACCATAACTTCCATAAAAAAAAAGTTGATTTCTCAGTTTTAAAAAAACTAAAGAACCAACAACAGGACTAAATTCTACTGTAGTATATAGTAAATTATACTAACCTACCATAGGGCATTACAAGTTCTGTGCCTTTTACTGATCTGATATCAAATGATTGAACATTATGTGAAGATGTCAAAAACAAAAATTACTAAAGTTCAGCAAAATATTCTAAGAAAATAAAAAACCTAACCCACAAAACTAAAACTAAACGTTGGCTCTTCAATAAACAGTTCTCCCTACTTAAGAGCAATTTTTGACCACCACCCAGACCATTTTCGTCCACATAAAAACCTAGCAACTGCAATCGCTCTTAGCCGATCTAATTACATTTCCAGAACAGTTATACTAAAATTACAATCACACCAGATATATGAAATATAAAAACACTGCTTACCAACAAAATCCATTATTCTGAAATCAATCTCTCTTCCAATTCAAGATAATCGTTGGCTGAGGAAGGTTCTATCAACTGATTAACTTGCCAACGAGGTTCATTGACTTACAACTCCAAAGAGGTAAATCGTACATTTTGGCTGAATGTCGGTTAAGAATAACGTTCTGGTTAAATTTCAGTTATTTCTTGGTCAATAAACTATAACCCGCAGAAAGGATAACACTTTTTTATAATTTTAAAATATAATGAACAGTTACTCCATAAAAAAAAATTTGGCAGTATTAATTTTAGTTAATATTATTATCCAATTTGTCAACATCTATTGCTTGGTCACTATTTAAACGTTATGCTTTCACATTAATGTCTATTATTAAAACTATACGGTAATTTGTATTAATAAATTAAAATCATATTATTTATTTTAATATCTGTGTGTATTATGCAGTTACTGTTGACTGACAGCATACTTATAAATAAATAAATAATAATAAACGAAGTGAGTAATCATAATTTAAGTAATTCTATCTGACACCATCGAGTATTATCTGCAAAATTACGGGTTCCAAATCTTATATCACCGGTAATGAATTGTATTTCTTTCATATAATTAATACTCGTATAAAATGAATGCACGCAAATATACTATTTGCCATGTATGCCATTAATGAGCACATTAATACTCGTTAGTATCGTTTTCCTTCTAACTGGTTGTACTTCATTAAATGACTATTCACTGAATCTATACAGAGAGAAAAAAATATATCATTTACAAATGTATCTTAATATACATAGATACATCATAAATATACATACATCATAAATATTCGTGCACATTAATAAATTAAATAGCTTTTTTAAATTTAAAAATATTTTTTGTATCTGTGTATTACTTTAGAAGTGATTTTTGATACCGAATGTAACCGGACTAGATCGGTAAAAGGGAGCTCAGTTGAGTGCTTGGTTAAACGAAGACTCGTAAATCCTGACCATTAGAGGGAGAAAATGTGCAGAATAACTTGAATATTTAAAAAAAAGTTGTGTGGTTTTATGAAACCACGATGCAAGTGAAACTTTTTTTCGGTTCGTAGGCATTTAACTAAAAAAAAATGGAAAATTAATCGATTTAGGGTATTAAAATTGCTTTTTTAATCGTAATTTATTTAACAGTAGACAAAATATTCAATTCTAAAATTTCATTTCAATTTGCGTATTAGAGTACGGAATACATAATTAATATAATCATATATTAGATGATAAACGCACATTAAAAAGTAAGAGCAATATTTATTTAAATCATTGAATCGTTGTCAACTTCAATTATTCTATCAATAAACTAAAATAAGTAAATGCTTGTACCTCGACTCGTATCACTGCCACTCGTGCCTTGATTAGAACCGGCGTCCGTTTTATTAATTTTATTCTGAGCCTTCGCTTTTATAAGGTTCAGTCTTTTTTCCCAATTTCTATAGGAATTTGCGCAATTTGCGCATTTAGGGGGGCTGTTTTTAGGGCAGTTTATCGTTTCGTCGTTTTCACCACAACGGACGCATTTTACGATGCGCCCGCAGTAATTTTTGGTATGACCAAATTCCTGGCAAGCATTGTATTGCCTGGGGCCATTTATGTTCTTCATTTTTTCCACCCTATGTAATCAATGGGGCCCAGTTTGTGAATTTTGTCAAGGGTGACTTCGTAATCTGTAGTTACTATGATGTTGCTTAGAATCTTTTTGTTGCCAAATTCGTCAATTTTTGACATCCTCCAGGCGTTTTTAAACCCTGGTAGGTGGGACTGGAGGTGTTTTGTGATGGAATCGGTCTACGTCAAAACCCTTGAGTATGTACTTTCTCAGAGGTTTAGTACCTCTGGGAGCATAGGAGTGATAACTGTCCAAAAACAGTCTTAAAGTCGTCTTGGGTTTGAAGGAATATTTTGTCTTCAATCTTATTTGACCGAATAAAAAAGATACTATTCCAGCATCGATTAGTTGCCTTCTAATAGCCACAGCAGACATTGCCGGTCTGATTAGAATAGGAGCCGGCTTGTGTGTGGTTGTATTTTGTGATCTGGTGGATGTATTTATTTGTATTCGTGTTTGTGTATTGATGTTGTAGGATGGTTATTTAGTAGTGTGAAACAGTTTTTAGCAATGGTCGAGGTTATGTCAGGTCTCAGAATAAAATTCATGGCTTTTTTAACCTATACTAATTGGAAACCGTCCGCGTCAATTTGTGTTAAGTTAGTTCGTTTTAGTTTAGATTTGATACGTTGTGGTAATGGTGTTTGTGTTGTGTTATTAGAAGGAGTGGTGTCCATGGCCGTGTCCGGGTTCGTCATCGTAATGAATAGTTAAGTAAAAATTAATAATCAAAATCAACCGTCTACTCGCTATTAATATTAAATGCACTGATTAATGTCAACTAGTTAAAATATTAATAATAAAAGATTGTACTCACACCGTTACGCCACGTGGTAAAGGACGCTCAGATGCTCACGGTATGACGGCCAATCAGAGACTGCTTAAAGTGAAGAGCGGATGGTGGAGTCAGGGTATATATACCTTAGGGGTGTGGTCTCGGTTGAAGTCTGCCTTCTCATTGGCTCGCTTGTGCCGAGTCCGTAGATAGTGTTGTGTTCGGGTTTTTTTAATTTTTCAACAAGTTCATAATTTTTTTCTCTGTAATTGTTTATATTCGTCATTTTCCATATTGTGAGCTTTATCTGATACAGTTCTCATAGATACCGTTTCTGGTCTTTGAGTTTTTTCAAAATTATGTTGTGCGCTAAATTGATTCGATGATGGTTTATGAAAGAATTGATGCTGGTCTTGAGGTGACCATTGTTGATTATACGGTTTTTGATAATTGTTTCCAAGTTGACCACTTCCACTCGGTTGGGAATAAAATTGTTTTTCATATTTAAGTGGGAATTGTTGCATCTGATATCTCGGTCGAAATTGTTGTTGTACCTGATGGCTTTGATTCTTATTATGTTTGTAGGAATTTATGTTTCATTTTATTTAGATTATTAAATCTTTGTTTATTAAAATGTGTTTCTTAGTTATCCCTATTTCTTTCTCCGTATAATTGATATACTATAGTGTTAAATGTATTTTTCAATGCTAATTAAATATATATATAATATTATTACGAACAATATGTGTGAATTGTCTTTCTAAACCAGGATGTAAATTACTGTTACGGTCACAGAGAGAAAGACGGGCGCAAGGGATTAAGCCCATTTGTCGGCAGAAATCAAAGAGACTGTTCTGGGAGGTTCGAGATCCCCCCACTCCGTGTCGGCCTTGCCTATTTAAATACCCTCTCAGCGTGAGTGTGTCAGAGTATTAAACCAAGCGGTGTGATGAACATCTACCAACTAGTAATAAGTCAGTGTAATAAGTGTATCAGGAACTGTGACAGTTTGTGAGTGTAATTGTGTGTCAGTTTGTTATAGTTGCTGAACTGTAAGTGTTAAATAGTAAAGTAGTAGTTGTAATTTTATGGTAATAATTAAATAGGAGTTAGGCCTAGATAATAAATACTTAAAATATTGTTATTGTAAAGTTATATCATTTTAATAATTTAATTGTATTCATTTTGTCACTTTGTGAATAAATATTATTATCTTTAATTAAGGAATAGTTTAATTCATTTTAATACTCAGTAGCCCGTAACATTACGAATAACTGTGTCAGCTATATCACTATCATGATATTTTATTTCATCATTTTTATTTTCGGCAAATAATTTTGATTAAAAATCTTGTCGTTTTTCTATTACTCGATTTACATAATCAACAGGATGTTCTTTATGTTTTGATTCCATCATTAATATTTCATATTTAATTGCTTCAGCAGTTCTGGAATCATAAAATTATTTCTTTAAATAATCAATTAACTCATGAATATCTTCGAAATTTTTAGCCTTACAATCTTCGGCTTCACCAATTAATTTACTTTGAGCTGTAATAAGCGTAGCTTGTTCATTTTCAATTTTATACGCGTTCGTATTTTGACAAAAACGATGATGCAAAGTCTCTAATGCATTTACAAATTTCCATAAGTTCTTAGCAGTAGTAGTTCATCCCAATTAGCAGTTAACAGTATCCCTCACATCCATTACTTAACATTATTGTTTTTATGAGCATTTTCATTTTTATTACACTATGCCTATGTATTTTTATTACTTAATTTATTTATTACATACTGGATTTTTTATTTCTTACTGTATTTCTTATTATTTTATATTTTATTTTACTACTGATACCTGATACTTAAATGTTTATTAATTTAATAGTTATCTTTATTAACTTATTCTTTAATCTTCAACACTTTCTGTTTTATTCTTTATTATGTATTTTACTACCTTCCTGGCACTTGGTTGTTAATACTATACACTCATACATTTTAACCTTTATATTTACCATGCATTGTCATGCAACAGAATGGGGTCCTTTCAATTGACTAAAGAAGGCTTCATTATTGCTAATTTATGATGCATTACTTCAACTTGGTTACAAAGCGATTCAAAGAATTCGCAGAACAACTCACTGCCTTTGCCCCAGACTTCTTTGATATTTTTATAGATATTGTTCCAGCCGATTTACGATTTGGATTCAATATTTTAATAGATTTTCAAAAGTATTCCTTAGCTTATAATTTCCTTGATAGGTACAATAGATTTCCATGGAATACAAGTTATAAAAATAAAGTACATTCTACAAAAAAAAATGAGGCTTTTCACCAATATGCAGTGCCTTTATGTGTGCTTTTAATTTCCGCTTAGTAACTGCTTTATAATCGCAATGGAAACATTGAAGAGGTCTTTCACTTGTATGATGAGCCATTATATGTCTTTTTAAATCACTTAGTTTGACTATTTTATAGTCACAAAGAGGACATTGATTAGGTCTCTCACTTGTATGACGAGCCATTGTATGTTTTTTTAAATTACTTAGTTCGACTGTTTTATAGTCACAATGAGGACATTGATGAGGTCTCTCATTTGTATGACGAGCCATTATATGACGTTTTAGATTATATTCTATTACTGTTTTATAGTCACAATGAGGACATTGACAAGGCCACTTACTTGTATGATGAGCCATTATATGTCTTTTTAAATCACTTAGTTTGGCTGTTTTATAGTCACAATGAGGACATTGATGAGGTCTCTTACTTGTATGACGAGCCATTATATGTTTTTTTAAATTACTATGTGTTACTGTTTTATAGTCACAATGAGGACATTGATGAGGTCTCTCACTTGTATGACGAGCCATTGTATGTCTTTTTAAATGACTTCGAGTGATTGTTTTAAACTCACACTGAGGACATTGATGAGGCCTCTTACTTGTATAACGAGTCAACATATGTTTTTTTAAAGCACTTAGTTCGACTGTTTTATAGTCACAATGAGGACATTGATGAGGTCTCTCACTTGTATGACGAGCCATTGTATGTTTTTTTAAAGTATTTAGTTCGACTGTTTTATAGTCACAATGAGGACATTGATGAGGTCTCTCACTGGTATGACGAGCCATTGTATGTTTTTTTAAATGACTTCGAGTGGCTGTTTTAAACTCACAAAGAGGACATTGATGAGGCCTCTCTCTTGTATGACGAGTCAATATATGTTTTTTTAAAGATTCTCCTCTTGCTGTTTTATAGTCACAATGAGGACATTGATGAGGCCTCTCTCTTGTATGACGAGTCAATATATGTTTTTTTAAATCACTTTGCCGGACTGTATTGTAATCGCAATGAGGACATTGATGAGTCTTCTTAACTGTATGAAGGGCCATTATATGCGTTTTTAATTTATAAATATTTGTTCCGTTTTGTTCAAAATGGTAACACTGATAATTCTTTTCAACTTCTTTCATTTGTTTCATTGGGTATGTGCTCTGTACTTTAGCAGTATGTTGAACAACAATATTGTCGGATGATTCCTTGATACCTATGAACAATATTTCAAAATATGTAAACAGAAAAATATGTTTATATGCATTTAAAATACACACTGATGTGGATTAAGAGAGGGGAGGAGAAGGAGAGGGGGAAGAAAGAAAAATAGGGGAGGGAGAAGAGAGAGGGGGAGGGACCGAGGGGAAGGGGAGAGGGCAAGAGGGAGTGATGAGGAGGGGGAGGGGGGAGGGAGAGGAAGAAGGGGTGAGAGAGGAGGTGGAGGGAGAGGGAGAGGAGGGGAGAGATAAACAGAGGGTGAGGGAGAAGAGAGAGGTGGGAGAGGGATAGAGGGAGAGGAAGAGGGGGCATTTTTAAAAACAACAACAATCAAAATAGAAATTTACAAACTTATTCCTTAATGTTGAAAAACATATTTGGATTGCTTCTGATGGCTAGAAAGTTATGAGGCTGACTAATATTTTCAAGAAATACTTGAGTTTCTTTACTCCCCCAGTGGGTGTAATGTTGATGAATATTCTAAGTCTACCACTGACCCACTCCAGCTCCAATATAATATTAACTAAACTAAGATTTGAAGACATCTTGGGTTTTTCAAAATTTCACCATGCTGGTGCCAACTTACTGTTTACTATTGGTTTTTTGGTGAAGTGCATAAACCAACGAAAAGAGAATTCCTCAAAGAAAGACTAAAAATCATTGAAGATAGAATAAAACAGAACAGAAAAATAATTTTATTCTGAGACCAGGTCCCTTAAGAATAACAATATTGTACAGAAAATAATAGAAATAATTCTAGCCAAACGGCTACATTATTGGAATGCTACAATTAAATATTAACTAAAACGTATGTTCTCATAGAGAAGAAAAAAATATATATACATAAGACAAACAAACATAAAAAAAAATAATAGAATAAAAAATTACAATAAACAGAAATTGGCTAATGTAAAAAATAAATGCGTAGATAAGAGCATCTAATAATATGAATAATAGTATCATAATGAGTGATGAGGTATCGATAGTTAGTTTTTAATTTATTTTCATAGAAATGATATCCCACTATGTTTATAAATGGTCGGCCTGGGCACTCGTACGTTATATCGTAGGTCACGTGCCTCGTAGCGACCAGTCAGTCAGTGGCGAGAGCTAGTGAAGTGTGAGGGCAGGGGGGAAGTAGAACACTATGTACCGTAAAACGGGGTGAATAGAAACAGTGGGATGAACAGAAACAAAACTTCATTTTTTTATGTATAATTTATTTCCTACATGACTATGGGTAAATTGTGGCAACTATTATTTTTTTTTAAGTTGCTATACTTTAGGCTGAAAGGGAAATAATGGTTTGTTTGGTTGGCAGCACAGGTTCCTGTTTGTATGTCTTGTTGAATTTTACCACACGATTTTTGTTTTTTTTATCCACTTTGATTTTTCCAGGTAAGTCACAATACGTAGTGTTCTTCAAAGTAAATAGCTGTACAAAGCATAGTTTAATTATTCATATAAAAGATTAAGGCTTACTTTAAGCTTTAACTTTAACAATATTATTTCAAAAATTATTCATGTTTTTTAAGATAGGTTTTCAGAATTTATGGGGTGAATAGAAACATATAATTTTTAGTGTTTCTATTCCCCCACAAGAATAATTCAATACTAAATCACATTTATACTATATAAAATACATATTGTGTGTTTTATATTTATGTTAGACTCTTATTTGACACAGCAGGACCCTGTAAAATGCCAAGAAAATACCAACCGGTGGTTGGAGGCTACAAAAAGCATGATCCAAAAACAAACGAAAATGCACTTTCTGACATACAGAAGGGACTAAGCCTTCAGAAGTCTGCTGAGAAACATGGTTTGTATTATAGCATCAAGTGATCGACACTTGAAAAGAGGTCTCAAATTGAAGAACCATGGTGGTCAGACAGCTTTATCTCTCAATTCAAAGGCATGATATTTTTCAAAGATGACCTGTCCGATTTCACAATTTATTAATCATAATTTAATCTTGTTAAATACGGTAATTGCCTACCTATTCAATTTCTTTACTTACAGTTATGTAACTTCTTTTGGTTATGTACTGAAATAAATCATTACGTTGAGAAATAAATTTGTATTTATCCATTTACAAATTAAAAATACCATATTTAACTGTTTCCATTCACCCTTGATTAGTTTCAATAGAAAAAAATATGAAATCGAAGTACTATTTCTATTCACCCCCATTTGCGGGGTGAAAAGGAACACCATGTTTTAATTTTTTTCTTTAAAATGAAATAATATTTAAAAAATTAAATACTATAAACAAATAGGTCTAACAGAGACCTGTGTTTGGTCAAAAAATCGTGTATCTAGAACAACTACAAATATGGAAAATTTCAAACTAAAGTTGAAAATTGTTTCTATTCACCCCGTTTTACGGTAACACTTCTGCCTCTCTGCCATGTACCATGGGAGGGCATTTCTCTCTCGCTACTTCCTTCCTGATCCTCTTCTCGGCTCACCTTGGCACCTTGGTGCATTTTCGCATGCCCCTCTTTCATGTACCATGGGAGGGTACCCAGGTCGAGAGGAGGACACACCGGGTCGAGGAGGACACACTTCGCTAGCGCTGACTCATCAATAGTCTAAAAATAGCTGTAAGTATGTCACCATATCTTTGTATTTACATTCATACGCAATATCACCTCTAAATGTTTCAATAGTGATGAATTATAAAATTTTACATTTAATTTGAGTACTTTATTCAAATCGAAGTAAAATAAGAATATTGAACATTAATATTTTTTTTTTTATTCTCTCGCATTCACTAAAAAATATCATTAAACGTGTAATTGTCAAAAGGATTTGTATTTTATTTTATTGTCTATAATTAAAGTTTTGTTCTTTTTGGTATTTTTGTATTATTATTACACCATTTATTAAATTGATTATATATAAGATTTACTCTCATATTTAAGAATAGCTAGTGATTCGGATCAGCTTGAAACGGGGTCTGAGAATTGTGATTTTTATTCAAAATTATTGCTCTCCCCAACAATGAGTGGCATATTTTCACAAATGCATACATAAAAACATTCACATATTAATTATTTACATATTAGAAATAAAAAAATATATACTGATAGAGTATATATAACAAACAAAAAATAAAATAATAGGCTGTAAATTTACAATAAACTGAAATTGGCTAATGGAAAAATAAAAACGTAGATAAGAACATCTAATAGTATGAATAATAGTATCATAATGAGTGTGGAATATTTACAGTTGAATAAAGCTTATTTATTTTATTGATAAGAGAGCATCTGTTTAGGAATTAAGGAGATTTAGGAATAGTTTGGATGTGGATAAAGAAGATGCATGACGAATGTCAGGTGGGAGTGAGTTCTAAAGAGAGGTAGGCCGAGCTAGGAAGGACCGCTCAAAAGTTTTGGTTCTGTAGGAACGGGAATAAAGTTCGGAAAGACGGAATCTTGTGCCATGGGATTGGATAGAGGATTTAAACTGTAGGAGATTATAGATATAAGATAGATGTTGTGAGTTGATGGCTTGGTATAAGAAAGAACTTAGGAAATAGAGTCTATGGATAGAAGGGAGAAGCCACTTTAACTCATCATAGAGGTGGGACACATGAGACTTCCTCGGGGCGTCAAAGACAAACTGAAGAGCTCTGTTCATAATTCATCTCAGTCTTTCCTCAAGTTTGCTCGAGAGCCCACCATAAGCCACACAGCGATAGTCAAAGCGTGGAAAGATAAAGAAGTGATGAGGAGCTTACAGATAGGTAGTGTTAAAAGATGCCAGGAACGATGGAATAACTTTTTGGAGCTTATTGATCGATGGGAAATTTGGGCAATGTGGGGTTTCCAGGAAAGGGTTTGGTCGAAAACAATATGGAGATTTTTAACAGAGGAACTGAAAGTAATAGGGTGATCATTTAAGATTAGTTGGGGAAGAGAGTTGATGGATTTAAGGAGGGTGTTGGAACTAATTAGAATGGCCTGAGTTTTAGCAGCATTTAACATCAGTCTATTCAATTGGCAGGCTGGAAATATAAGCAAACTCTACGCAGATATTAGGAAGGAGTGGACTGGATTAAGAGCGAGAAGTACTCAAATGCGAGGAAAAGATGGAAAACTGGCGGCATTCAAAGCAGAAGTATTAAACCTCTGGAAAGAACACGTCCAGAATCTGCTGAACCAACAGAACCGCACGAACGAAGAGGACATGGCCCACGAGGAGGAACTTGATCCAGAAGAGGTTGAAAAACCTGATATTCTGGATGTAGAAATAGCTATAGACGGGCTTAAAAGAAGCAAGGCCCCTGGGTTAGACAACCTACCATCAGAGTTGTTCAAAGATGGGGGAGAAACGTTAAGAGACAAACTATTAGAACTAATCCAGAAGATATGGGAGAAAGAGAAGATACCAGAGGCTTGGAAAACAGGTCTAATATGCCCTATCCTAAAGATGGGGCCATGTACGAGTGTGGGAATTACAGAGGCATAGCACTCCTTCCCATCACCTATAAGATAATGACCAACATAATACATAATCGGATATATCCATATTATGAAAAAATAGCAGGGGACCAGCAAGCAGGATTCAGAAGGGGAGGAGTACGCTAGACCAGATATTCATACTGAAAGATACTTGAAATACAATGGGAAGTAGATCCTGGTACACGCACTATTTTTTCGATTTCAAAGCTGCATATGATTCCGTCGACAGAAACTGTCTATAGAAGATCATGACTGAGCTGGGTATTCCCGGAAAATTGGTGAGATTGACTAAGGCTTCTGCAGACGACCCCAGATGCAGAGTCCTGATACAGGGAGATGTGTCTGAGGCTTTTGAAGTTAGGACCGGCCTAAGGCAGGGAGACGGACTCTCGCCTTTACTGTTCAATGTAGCCCTTGAAAATGTAATAAGCAATCCTTGGAAGTAATGAAAAGGCTAGAGGAGAGACTCGCTAAGACGCTGATAAGAGAAGCAGACCAAATCGGCTTACAGGTAAATGAGGAAAAAACCAAATACATGATAGTAAGCCGTAAAGTCCACCCCAGAAAAAGAATCTGCATAGATCGCTAATCATTCCCGAAAGTAGATTACTTCAAATACCTTGACTCCACAATAACCTCAACGAATGACCAAATAACTGAGATAGACTAGCGTATAACAATCATAAACAGAGCATTCTTCGTTCTTTCAAGAGTGTTGAAATCCCGAAGCATCTCTAGAAACTTAAAACTAAGGGTTTATAATACTGTAATAAAGCCGATTCTGATATACGGCTGTGAGACCTGGGCTCTCACCGGCACCCTGGAAAGCAGAATAGAGAGATGTTAAAGGAAAATACTTCGCACGATAACCGGAGTGGTATGGGATGAGAGTCTACACTCTTGGAGGAGAAGGACCAATAAGGAATTACTCACGGAAACTGGTCAGGCGATATCTCAGGATATGAAAGCAAGAAGGTTAAGATGGGTGGGGCATTTAGCTAGAAGTAATCCGTCACGATGCCTCTACACAACTATGAATGCCACAATAGTTGGCAAGAGACCACGTGGGAGGCCAAAGACCAGATGGATAGATAGATTCAACAAGGATGCTGAGGAGCTGCATGTAGCAGACTGGAAATCAGCGGCCCAGGATAGACAGATGTGGAGAAGGTTGGTAAATGCGGCCAAAGATGTACAAGGTCTGTAGAGCCAACCGAAAAAAAAAAAAAAAAATAGAGTCAATTTATCAACGGTTCGCACTCCATGGGTTAATAAAACCCATGTTACCATAAGAAAATGAATGTGTTTTAAATTGTTAGGTCGTGGATTTTCCAATAATGAATAAAAAACACTTCGAGCTTTTCACTGCTTGGCTAACACACTCGTAACCTCCCTGCTGATAACGCCAGTATCATTCTCTTCAACATCTGCCTTATCTACATTGGCGGGGCGTGCTAATTCAAATTAAAGAAATACATTTTCTTTACATATATATCGATAAATACACTAGAACGAATGTTCTTTGAACATTACTTTTAATTTTAGGATCTTATTGACTTACCTCATATTACTATTTATAATTTTTTATAATTATTGGTCAATTTTTTTTATTTTTAAATATTTTTATTTTAAAGAGAAAAGATAGGCCCTCGGCCGGGATTCGAACCCGGATCCTCTGTCTCTCCGTGACAAAAAATTGACCAATAATTATAAAAATATTTAAATATCACAATAAAAATAAAAAATTGGTAAATCTTGCTTTTTAAACAACTTAATCATCAGCGGACGGGTCATGTCGCCAGATAGGAAATGAATGCCTCTTTAAGGGTACTAATGACAAAGCAGTTGCGGGGACGTCGAGAGATAGGTAGGCCCAGAGTGAAATGGAAGAATTTTGTAGCTGATGATGCCAAGAGAGCGGGAGAGAACAGCTGGATAACAAGAGCCAGCGATAGAAGAGCATGGCGATCGATGTTAAAGGAGGCCAGGACTCGCTTGAGAGTTGTAGCGACAGCACAATATGATTAATAAATTCTATGGCGAGAAAAGATTTTGGGTATCAGAATACATTGGTTGTAAAAAACCATGAATAAATAAATAAAAAATAAACTAAGAAATTAAAATTACCTTATTTTCATAATTTATAAATTGCAGCTCAACTAACAACCAAAAAAAGATATCAATTGCTTGAGACAAATAGAATCTCAACTAACTAATAAAGTGTTACGTTTGTATTTTGTAAATAAGAATAAAAAGGTTAATAAAATAAATGTGTCTCACCTTCATCTGAGATGAACATTTCTTCTTGTTTCAGATGATCGATGCATAGTTCTTCAACTATAAAAACAACAACAAATACATAAGCAAATTTGGAGTCATGTACTAATATGGAATGAAGTTTGTCTTTTAAAGGATAAGTATATAAAGGTTGGCCAAATTTGGGATGAGCAACTCTCTTGTTTCATATAATTGGATCCATCTGGGCCAAAATAGTAATTAATTTTATTACACTAAAAAAGAAACAGTTAATAAAACATGGAAATCTTAAAAAAGCATTTTAAATTTGTGATATTTAGTCTGGCACCCGGGACTGCTGTGTTAACTCTATACATTCCAATAAATCTTAAATAAATCTTGCATGTATGTCCATATTTTTATTATAGTTTAAAGAACATAAAAGTTAAGTTCACAATAAAATAAATTGTTTTTAAATAATTTTCTGCCATGCGGGTTATTAGCCCAGCAATGCAGGTCCCGTATCCTCGGGACAGCTGGTCTCCTGAATATTTAGTCCCCTCAGGAGAAGGGTGACCAGGCTAAACCCCTGGTACTGGGTTTCCCCTAACCTGGAGGACCACTGACTAATTGGAGTCAGATGACTGGGCGATGGGGCTGCCAACTCCCTACGACAACAAACATTTAAATTGTGCTAATTTTATTTATTTATAAATTGCAACTCATTTCAACAACCAACAAAAATGCCAATTTCTTCAGATAAAAGGAATCTCAACTAATATAGAGTTACATTTGTATTTTGTAAATAAGTCCCCAGTTTAGTTAAGTACCATCACACTCAGAACAGTACACAATACATTTAATCTAACATTAGGTCACAGACAGTACACACCATAGGATCAGTCAGCATCTTACTCCAAACATTTGGAACCGTCTTTGTTGTTGATAAAATGATGGTTCAACAAGTTATCAACTTCAAGCCTATCACTAGTAGACTTTGCATGATTTGTCTAAAAGGAAAATTCTACAATATTAGTTTAATAAATGTGCATGCCCCCACAGAAGTGTCAGAGGATGAGGATTCCTTTTATGAAACACTGGATAAGTGTCTGGATGAATGCCCTAAGTAATATATGAAGATCGTAATTGGTGACTACAATGCACAAATCGGAAAGGAGGAGACATTTAAGCCTTCAATAGGACCTCATAGCTTGCCTGATATTTCAAATGATAACGGAAGAAGGCTGGTAAACTTTGCAGCTTCCAAGTGACTTATTGTTGGAAGCAGCTGTTTCCCTCACAAAAGGATTCACCTCGCAACATGGAAGAAATTTGGAGCTAATGGTAGGGTCACTACCACGCAAATTGATCATGTGCTTATTAGTTCAAGGCATAGGTCTTCGCTAATGGACGTGAGATCATACCGAGGCGCTAATATGGACTCCAACCACTTCCTTATCATTGCTAAAATAAGGGTCCAAATCTCAACATACATTAAGGTTTGATATAACAAAACCTAAAGACGATGCAGTTCGTAATGTACTGTGAATCGGCGGTAGCGGCAAATTGTTGCAATCCGCAAATCTACCCACCTTAATAAATTAATTTCTGGTTCTTCCCCTGAATGTCTGTAGTAGATTAATTGGTAAACCCTCAATGAGGAAAACAAAGAATAATAAACCAAAATAATTCCCTGATTTATTTGTCACACTATCTTTACATCTTTAAATTATAAAATAAAATAAAAACAATTCTTCATCTTTACATGATTAAATTATAAAATAAAAAAAAATAAACAATTCTTCTATTTTTACAAAATAATTCAATAAAAAAAAAGGTAGATTTTTCATAAATAAATTCAAGTATAACTTTATCTGGCCAGATATTTTTTAATCGAAGAGTAAAGAATAACTCAACACCAAATAGTAATAAAAGGCGTACGACCTGATGACTGTAGAGTTGCAGTACGTATTGGGCCGATATCGACCTGGAGAATGGCATTACTTGACGTCAGCTTCATGACAGACTACATCATAGAAGGTTGCCGTTGAGCGTGAGTCTTCGAAGTGTCCCATAAATGTCCAGGTCGAGAGAGATTCAATTTAAACAAAATTACTTTTCATTAATAAAAAGTAACGCACGGACTAAGTTTTATTAGTCTATTCATGGCCGCATCAAACATACAACTGATGTTAGTTAGATAAGAGTCAAAGTTAATCCTCCTGAATTAAACAAAGCTCGCAAGGCGTATTGTTCTAGTTTACCGTTAGTGCAGTTTTAAGTCTAATCTATAAACATTCACATTTTATAACAAATAATAATTTTTTTCTTCTTCGTTCTTAAGACTATTACCTAATTAAATTATTTAAATAAGAAAGAAAAGCCAATATTCAAGTTGCTGTTTAAGTAAACAAAAAAAACAACAAATTATAAATATTAAATTTATTGTGAGCGCTAACATACTGACTGAATCCATTGATGCTAAAATCAGGAAATACCAAGATGGAACACTTGACGATAGGTGGAATGCATGTAAAGAAGCAATGATAGAGACACCAAAGATAATGATAGGAACCGAAGTAAGAACCAACAGAAGAGCTTGGTTTGACGAAAAATGCAAGCTACTAAACAATAGAAAAAAATCAGGCTTATAGAGCGATGGTTCAGAAGAAATACATCCGGAGATGTGTGGAGGAGTATCGAGCATTAAGAAGAAGGAAAACTCATATCCACAGACGTTAAAAGTGAAAATGGGAATGGAAAATCCTAACTGAAATAGAGAATACCAACAAGAACCGCAGACAATTTTTTCAGATGATCATTGAGGGGCACAGGACATATCAATCTCAAAACCATGCAGGAATAAAGATGGCTCTTTAATCACCGAGGAAGCTGCAGTTATGGATCGATGGGTGGAGTATTTCGAGGAAATGATGAGTAGAGTCCAACAACAACAACAACAAGAAACTCCAGATCGCACATTCAACTTAAGGGAAATATGCACTAAAGATTCTGTTGAACCACCTGATGAAGAGGAAATAAGGGATGCAATAGAAAAACTATAAAACAATAAGGAATTGATGACATTCCAGCAGAGCTGTTTAAGACCAGCGGGCATGAAATGATTAAGTTTCCGCAGGAACTTTTAATGGACATCTGGAGAGAAGATAAACTGCCTAGTGAGTGAAAAAACTATAGCCTGTCCCGTACATAAAAAAGGTGACACACTAACATGCAATAAATATAGGGGCATATCTCTCCTTCCGTGCTGATACAGTATACATACTAATATACTGTCTCTTATCCTATTTA
Organism: Arma custos; assembly: GCA_037127475.1. Taxonomy (NCBI): domain Eukaryota; kingdom Metazoa; phylum Arthropoda; class Insecta; order Hemiptera; family Pentatomidae; genus Arma; species Arma custos. Next base: position 228,318,040 of record CM073759.1, read on the forward strand.
AAAGACTTCTTCCATATGCTGATCGTGAATTAGGGAATTATCAATGAAGATTTTGTAAGGGTAAGTCAACTGTCAACCAGATTTTCATGCTGCTTAATGGAGAAAACAAGAGAGCTTCAGATCCCAAGTCATCATCTGTTTATAGATTTCAAACAAGCATACGACACTGTGAACAGAGAAGAAGCATATAAGACAATGTTAGAAATAAAGACCCCTCCTAAACTGATTCGTTTAGTGAAAATGAGGATAGAGGGTAATATATGCTTTTTTGAGGAAATCTGGAAAACTGTCAAGAGGTTTTAGAACAGAGTCGAGAGTTAGACAAGAGATGCCCTTGCCTGCCTCGTGTTCAACTTTTCTCTTGAAAAGAAAATTGGAGTTTCGGGGATCCAGACCGAAGGAACTCTAATTAATAAATCAACGCAAATATTGGGATTTCCAGATGATCTGAACATAGCAGGAAGATCCTTCAACGCAGTGAAGGAGGCTTTTGAAACACTAGAAAAATCAGCGGTATGCTCGGGCCTAATGATAAATGTTGATAAAACGAAATACATGAGTATCCAACCAGAGGAAGGTGCAAAAAGATGTATAAAGATAGCTTCACACCAAATCGAACGAGTTCAGTCATTTATCTCACGATGACGAAAGCCCAGAGAGAAGCCCTTTTGAGAATCAAAAGGAAAGTGCTCCGCAGGATATATGGAGGTGTGTGTGAGCAGGGTTCCTGGAGAAGACGAACAAATGCCGAAATAAGCATGATGTATAAAGACGTCAATGTTGTCACCATTATCAAATTCGCCCGACTCCAGTCGCTGGGCTGGTCATGTCATGAGAATGAACCAGGGCGATATCCCATTATAAATGATGTCCGATCAAGTGTATGGTACAAGGCGAGTAAGAGGTCCCAAGCTTCGAATGGAGGATTTTTTGGCTGCGGAATCCAGAATGTTACTTGGACTAAGAAATTGGAAGGCAGTGGCGCGCTATAGAGAGGATTGGCAATCTTGTTGGAGCAGGCTATGACTCATCATTTGGGTCGTGATACCAGATAAGAAGAAGTGTAAATAAGTCTAAAGATTAATAAAATAAATGTTTCTCACCTTCATCTGAGATGAGCATCTCTTCTTGTTTCACATGATTGGGTCCATCTACCAAAATTGTACTTAATTTTATTGCACAATAGTTTTAAATTAAAATAGTTTAAAACTATAATAATAATAATAGTCCAAGCAAACACTCCAAACTGTCTTAGCAGTGGATAATCTGTTGCAAGAATATATAACGAACGACTGCGACCTCGATGAAATCTGACACTGGATATATATAGCAGCAAGAATGGTTGTAAGCCATTTGGAATTTATCAAAGAAGTGGACCCGGAAAAAAGAAAGAATATAGCTGGTAAAAACAATTTCGATTCACCTTGGAGGAGAAGATTGAAGCGTAAAATTGATGAAATACGCAAAAGTATTGTGGTTCTCTCTAATTATCTGAATAATCCTGACAGAGCATCAATAAAACTGAAGACTAAGATAGATGAACTTATTGTGAAACATATAGGCTCCGTCAATAGATCTGAACTTAATTCGAAGCTGTCTGCGCTCTCAATTTATGCTAACAGAGTCAGAAGATATACAAAAGCGGAATCCCAAAGAAAAGAAAATAACTGGTTTCAAACAACTGAGAGAAAATTTTATAATAACCTGAAATCGAATAAGAACGAAGACTCCTTTTCCATGTTGCAACTGACTTTTGTAGTTACTGGGAAAACATCAGGAGCTGTCCAAAAAATTATAACAATAATGCTTTTTGACTCAGGAATTTGCACGCAGAAACACAGAATATTCCTATGATGGATGTAGTGCAAATTAATGCCGATGATGTACAAGAATCTATTAAGTTTGCACACAACTGGAAAGCACCCGAGCCAGATAAAATTCAAAATTATTGGCTCAAATACTTTAAAAGTGCTCATGGACCATTAGCCTCTTATTACTAGAAACTATTGTGCAATGTGGTTATACCTCCAAAGGACTTCTGTTTAGGGAAGACATATTTAATTCCGAAAGAAAAAAACATATCTCCAGAACCGAAGAACTTTCGGCCAATAACATGTCTTAATGGTGTTTACAAAATGTTAATGTCTATAATCAGTAATAAATTACTGGGACATGTACAAAAGAATAACCTTATGGCACAGGAGCAGATCGGATGTAAGCGAAACTCTAAGGGATGTAAAGATCTTCTAGTGATTGATTCATTCATAGCTTCACAGGTATCAAAAAAGTTTCGTAATATATATCGCTTTCATGGATTGACTATCAGAAAGCATTCGATTCGGTCCCTCATGACTGGCTGATTGAAGTTCTCAAGATCTATAAAGTCGACCAAAAAGTAACAGAACTATGCAACGGCTTATGAAGCTATGGGAAGTGTCATTGGTTCATCCAACTAAAAAGAACACTCTAGTCGCGGAGAAAATTTCGATAAAAAGAGGAATATTTCAGGGTTATTCGCTAAGTCCTTTATGGTTCTGCCTCGCGATTAATCCTGTAAGCTCTATTTTAAATCAGTCTGGAAAAGGTTATTCCTTGAATCAGGAAACAATGATCTCCCATTCCTTCCCATTTGATGTCTTATTTCTAGACAGCCTTTAAATATACTTCTAAGGCTCCAAAATCTCTTCCAAGCCTTGCCGACTCTTGATTCAATTTTTATATGACTTCTCTTTTCGAATGAGATGATTTGCCCCAGGTATCTAACCTCTTTAGAGATCTTCATTTCCGGGAGTTTGTGGCTGATATTATTGGAGGGTCCGTTGGTCATGATTGTTGTTTTTTGTGGGTTCAATATTATCCCGTGGTTCGAACTCTTCTCTTTCAGCTGGTTTATCATTGTAATGAGTTCATCCTCAGAGCTTGCAATCAAAAATATGTCATCCGCAAATTTCAGTTGGTTAATTTGTATTCAGTCGAGAGAAATCCCTTTGTCATGCCAGTCTAGAGCATAGAAAATTCTTTCTAACTCTGCGATGAAGATTGCTGGTGATAGGGAATCGCCTTGCCTGACTCCTTTCCTGATCGCAAACAGTTTTCCTCTTCTTTCTGTTTCTACGTATCCCTTGTTTTCGATGTACATATGTTCTATTATTTGAACGTATACCTTATCCACTCTTATCTGTTCTAATGTCGGTCGTATATTGACGTGGTATATGCTGTCGAACGCTTTCTTAAAATCGATGAATCCCAGGTAGAGTTTAAAGTTGTATTCTTGTGATTTCTCTATTAGTTGATTATGTGTGAACAGATTTTCAATCACCGATTTATTTTTTCTAAATCCTGCTTGATCTTTAGGTAAGCTTTCGTCAATTGTTTTTGATATTCTAGTGTTTATTATTTTGGACGGTAGTTGTTAATGTTTTGTCTGTCGCCGTTCTTGTGGATGAGGACTATTTTTGAAGTTTTCCATTCATTAGGTATTTCTTTGTTCTTTAAAATTTTGTTAAAGATACAGCATAATATTGTATGTAATCAGTCTTGAAAAAAGTCCTCCAGATTTTAAAATTTCATTTGTTATTCCATCTTCTCCGGGGCATTTATTATTTTTTAGATTCTTGATCGCTGTTTCCACTTCAGCTTTCAAGATGTTTCAAGTTTAAAACTATTAGAAAACAACAAATATTTATGTATGAGAGGAAAATAGTTGACTGGATGATAAAATGGAGAACGGAGATAGTTGGGGGGGGTGCAGTAAAAAAAAAACACTAAATAAGTACTAGACTTATATTTATGTGCCGACATTTCGGCCTACAGTGTAGGTCATCTTCAGGGCGATTTGGAGATTATTTATGTAACCAACAAATATTTATGTAAGGTTACTTGAGCAACCTTGTGTTATTTATCTTTATATCATCTGTGTTAATATTTATCTTAAAAAACCTTCTTCATTGATTATAGACAAATGTTATCTTAACTTGGTGTTGAATTTATGTGTAATTTAATTCTTTACTATTACTGAAATAAATCACGTTTTAAGAGATCTTACAAATTAAATTACAAGATCTCAACACGTAAGAAAATAGCTCAATTATTTGTTCAAATTGTGAAGAGAAGTGCTGAAGACTTGGTGATTCAGTGCATTTCAATTGACAAGAAAATTTGGTATTTATTACCCGAAGACTCCAAGGACATGAAGTTCCACACCTTTCTATCAAGTAAGAATCCTATACTAAATGCTCTGTATGCTATTAAAAATGTTAATGGTTACAGACAGTAGCTGTTAAGATGGATGATGATATTCAAAGAGAGTATTTTGATGAATCTTCTAATATTTATTTTGGGAGTTACCATTGGAGGAATGTTTTCCAAAAACAGTTCCTTTCAAGCGAATAGACACTAAGTCAGAATTAGAAGATCGTATTCAACCATTAGAGATGCAATTAAAATTAAATTCAGAACAAAACGAAATTAAACTACATCATATTGAAAAAAAAGTTTATTTTAGAACAATTTGATAAAAAACAGTCAGATCCTATAGAATGGCTATGTAGGTTCGAAGAAGAATGTTTTCGATTTCAGATAAAATCAGACAATTTAAGAATTCAAGCGTAAAGTTTTTATCTTGTTAATGGTCTGGCTAAAGATTGGTATGAGAATAATTTAAAGAAGATCGGTTTGAACGATTCATGGTCGGTGTGGAAGAACTCTTTTCTAAATATTTTTGTTGATAAAGGTTGGTCTCTTGTGAAAAGAGCTTTCAGCTATAAATATTTAGGCGGATCCCTTATCGACTATGCCCTCACGAAGGAGAAATTATGCCTTGACATAGAGCCTAAAGGTACGGAGATCTCCTGTATAAACCAGATTGTTTTTGGTTTGCCAAACTTGATAGAGAAATAATTTCAACTCTTGATAAATTATATGCTGAACTTCATAAATTAGAAGATGAGTTTATGAAAAATAAGAAAGAAATCTATCAAGTCCAAAATCTAATGAAAATCCCGCATTAAATTATTTTAAAAAAAGTGAACCCCAGCATAAGAGTGATTATCAGCCCAAACCATGTTCTCACTGCAAAACCCTCAGTTTTCACAATCATTACCATTTAATATCGAAATGTCACAACAAAAATAAAACTCCAAATCAATCAAAAATAAGTATAGCTGATCTCGATTTATGCGAAATCGATCTTGATTCAGAACATTTAAACTAGAAAGCCGGACGAAGTTAGACCCGCTGATTAAACTAAATGTTGTTATAAATGTCAATGTTACAATTAAGGCTCTTTGTGATGGTGGCTCCAAAGTAACATTAGTAAATCAACGAATTGCTGAAATTGAATTTAATGAAACAAAGAGCGGCGCTAAAAACTATCAGCGGACTTAATTTAACCTCGGCCCAGGCTAAAATCAGACTCCGTATTGGAAACATTACTGATTACATTACAACATATATAGCCAAGAATAATAATTTCTCCTATGATTTATTACTAGGGATAGATGCCATCAAGAAATTTAAATTACTACAAGATGAGAATATGAGAATTTTACAACGTATCAGTGACACTGAGGTAATAAAATCAGAAGATCTCTCTAATTGCGATAGAAAAATAAATTTAACAACTTGTTTTGATTCGGTCAAAACTTGTTCAGATTGAGACATCTAGTCATCATCAGAACCAGACTACGAATACTTGTAAGAACCTTGGAAGTGGCTCCAACGAAAATTTTAACTTTCTTAATTTTGATGTTAAATTACAACATATTGAACAAGAGGAGCACAGACAAGAGATTTTACGTCTATTAAAAAAATACAAACACAAGACAAGTTCGAAATAGGTAAGGTTCACTCAAGAGAAGAGGAAATAAAACTACTCAGAGATGAATTTGTCATTTTTCGCCCCTACAAATGTTCTTCTATCCTGGGTGACGAAGAAATACGAAGCCAAATAAAAGGACTCTTCCAAGCTGGGATCATCGAAGAGTCAGACTCCCCGTATGCTTCGCCCGTCACACTGGCCTACAAAAAAGAAGAGAAGAGGAAATCTCGACTCTGTATAGATTTCCGGAAGCTAAACAAATTAGTAGTTTCTGAATGTTTCCTATTTCATACTATTCAAGATATAATTGATAAAGTAACTAATTGTGAGTTTTTCACTGTTTTGGACATCAATTCTGCATTTTGGTGCATACCAATTCGTGAGCAAGATCGAGAAGAGACCTCTTTCGTGACGAAATATGGGAAATTTATGTTAAAGTTCTTCCATTTGGCATTAAAAATGCTTCGGCTGTATTCCAGAGAATATTATCGAACATTATTAGAAGAAATAACCTGGGCGATTTCTGCATCAATTACATTGATCATATTTTAATTTTTTCCCAGGACTGGGAAGATCATTTTCAGTATATTAACATGTTTTTAGAAGTTATGAACACTGAAGGTTTCAAACTGAAACTAGAAAAATGTTTGTTTGGTGCGAAGTCAGTAAAGTTCTAGGACACAAGTTTTCGAAGAATGAAGTATCACCTGCCCAAGATAATTTGATTTCGATTCAGAAACTCCAAAGGCCCTCAGACAAGTCAGGTGTTCGGAGTATTTTAGGCTCCATAAACTTTTATTTGAAGTACATAGAACACAGTGCTGTCAAACTGGACCCACTGCATCGTTTATTGAAGAAAAATGTTAAATTCGAGTGGTCAGATGAATGTGAACAAGTTTTCAATACGATAAAAAAATTTTTGTATAGTTCCCCGATCCTAGCTATATATGACATTGAGAAGCCTGTCTTTATAGAGACCGATGCAAGCTTCAAAGGTATTGGAGCAACCCTCAAGCAGCCACAAGAAGATGGCCTACTTCATCCTGTCGCTTACTACTCATGCAAGCTTTCAGAACGTGGAAAAAGTTTTGATATTATTCATTTAGAATGCAAAGTTATTAAAGATGCGATTAAATTTTGGCAATACTACTTAATTGGACGTCACTTCACGGTTTGCTGTGATCACAAGTCCTTAGAAAACCTAAGGACGAAAGCCAGATCTGATGAAATTCTGGGAGATTTGATTTTTTATTTATCCCAGTTCAACTTTAATATTATGTATAAACAAGGAAAAGAAAACGTTCTGGCTGATCTACTCTCCAGAAATCCCATCCTCGAGTACTTCGAGAATGAAGATAAAATCCAGATCGCCAACTTAATAGACTTGTCAGCCATAAAAAAAGATCAGGCTGAAAATCTTTCGGAGCTGAGAGCAGTTGACAAGATTAAATCAAACCAGGGTGTAATTATAAAAAAATTTAAAAATAAACAAAGAATTTTTGTATCCCGAGCGTTTGGTAAAGAAATTATTAAAATTATTCATCAATACTATGGCCATATTGGCCCATCTCACATCAAAAGAGACCTATCAGATCCTGTTACTATTTCAAGGGTCTAGATAATGAAATTCATGACTTCTGTAGGAGCTGCAAGATTTGTATAGAGAACAAAGTTCGTCGTAGCCGTGCCATCAGCCTCCTCTCTCGTCTCAGCCCAGCCACAGAACCTTTCCAGATCATGTCCCTCGACAGTGTCGGAGGTTTCGGAGGGAACCGCTCTTCCAAACGGTACATGCACATCCTCATTGACCACTTCACAAGATATGCATGGATCTTAACAACAAAGGGTCAAACCGCTAAAGACTTCATTAACTTACTCGATCCTATAGTTAAACAAAATAATGTCTCACTTCTACTGGCTGACCAATATACAGGCATTAACTCAACCGAATTCCTCAAGTATTTGAAGAGTGTTGGGACTCAGATCGTTTTCAAATGCGTTGAAAATCCCACATTCAATGGATTAAACGAACGATTGAATCAAACTTTAGTAAATCGACTGCTCGTCGTTCTACGAAGTAGCCAGCGGTAAGAGGAAGAACATTTCAAACTTGTTCCACTCCTGCAAGCTCATTCCCTACTTCCCACCGCCACCTCAAGCAGCGACCTCAGGAGGGAGGTGAAAGGTTAATTGAGCAACCTTGTGTTTTTTATCTTTATATCATCTGTGTTATTATTTATATTAAAAAACCTTCTTCATTGATTATAGACTTATGGGCTTAATTTACTGTTGAATTTACATGTAATTTAATTCTTTACTATTACTGAAATAAATCACGTTTTAAGAGATCTTACATTTATATAATTGAATTTGGATTTATAAACTATAATAAAAGGAATTTTTAACATTGTACGATAAGCATGTTTTAAAGATGGAAAAATAAATGTTTCTCACCTTCATCTGGTATGAGCATCTCTTCTTCTTGTTTCAGATTATTAATGTAGTATGGTTTATCAACTATAAAACCAACAAAAAATATATAAGCAAATTTGGAGTCATGTACTAATAAAGAATGAAGTTTTTACCTTATGGGATAAGTGTTTAAAGGTTGGCATAATAAATGTTTCTCACCATCATCTGAGATGAGCATCTCTGTTTCATGTTTCACATGACTGAGTCCTTCTGTCAACATCATTATAATAAATTATCGTTATAATTTTATTATACCAAAAAGAAACAGTTAGCAAAACTGTATAGAAAAATAAAGAAAGAATTTTTTAATACTTGAGATATAAAAAAAATAATTATTTATATCAACTCAAAATGATCCTTTGGGAATATATAACAAAATAGTTTAAAACTATTAGAAAACAATAAATATTTATAGAATTTAATTTGGATTTATAAACTATTTATAAATATATAAATTATAAATATAGTTTTCTTGAGCAAGCAGAATAATATGCTCATAAAAATGAAAATCTGCTGCAAGAAATAAATGGTTGAAAGAAAATCAATAAACATTTTTTTCCAATTTTAAGAATTTTAAATAAATTTGGCTATGAAATGGCAAATCGAATATGAAGTTTCAAACCATGGTAATATCGAAGGTTCATAGACTCACCAGTAATCTCAGTCTCGTTGCTTCTATCTTCCTTAACATAAACACCAGCATTATCTGAGAAATTAAATAAATAACATGAAAAATGTATAATTTTCAATCTAAAAATATTATTAAGTGATTTTTTGTACAATAGGAAACCAAGTAACCCAATTATTAAATGGAACCTGAATGTACAACAAATGATATAGAACAATAAATGGAGTGAAGGACCATTCTCTGATATAATTTCAAAATTCAAGATCTCCAGGAACTTATAAAATTCAAAATATTTTCCATCAATTCAATGAGTTAAATTTATTAGGATACAATTTTGGGAGTAAAGGATTTTATAGTTAAGTCACATGCAATAGGAATGAGATCACGTAAGGAAAGAAACAGAAAAGGAGCGATGACAAATGATGATTTTTAGGGGTGAATCCGAGATGTAATAATCCAACTAGGTATCCAAAAATTGGGCATGATGGGCTCAATTGTTCGAATTTGAAAGCATTTCGAATATGCTGAAATCACCAGATTTAATGATATAGAGTAGTCCTTTCCCGCTTTTCTGGGATGCCTCTTAATTCAACAAGGTTTCTTAGCTGAGACTGCTACAAAGGATTTTTCTGTTATTTAATGTGTGATCCTCCATCGGAAAGTGTTTTTACCTTTTTTGTTCCTCAAGCAGATTTTATATTTTAAGTTAACTAACACTATATTGGAAAAAAAAAAAACTATGCTTCTTAATAAATCAGAATGTTTACTGTGCTTTATCAACTTATCGGCTAATTCAAAAATACACAAGAATTAAATTTCTTCGTAATTCACATAATTGGGTCCATCCATCAAAATTATAATTTAAGCATAGAAATATAAAGAAAGCATTTTTAATCTGTAATGTTAAAAGAAATTAATTGAATTAGTTATATCAACGCAAGATGATCCTTTGGGAATATAATTATTTTTTGAGTAACCAGAATAATTCGCTCATAAAAATGAAAATCTGTTGCAAGAAATAAATATTTGAAACAGAAACAATAAACAACTTGTAACATTATAAGAATTTTGAATTAACTTGTTATGAAAATCCATCTATCATAATTGTACTTTAAGCATAGAAATATAAAGAAATCATTTTTAATCTATGATGTGACATATGTGATCAAAATTATGTGATGATGTCAGCAACAAAAATTCCTAATGTTCAGCAAAATATTCTAAGAAAATAAAAAACCTAACCCACAAAACTAACACTAAACGTTGGCTCTTCAATAAACAGTTCTCCCTACTTAAGAACAATTTTTTGACCACCACCCAGACCATTTTCGTCCACATAAAAAACCTAACAACTGCAATCGCTCCTTGCCGATCTAATTACATTTCCAGAGCAGTTATACTATAATGAAAATCACACCAGATATATGAAATATAAATACACTGCTTACCAACAAAATTCATTTTATGAAATCAATCTCTCTTCCAAGCCAAGATAATTTTTGGCTGAGGAAGGTTCTATCAACTTATTAAGATGTCAACGAGGTTCATTCACTTACAACTCCAAAGAGGTAAATCGTAAATTTTGGCCGAATGTCGGTTAAGAATAACGTTCTTGTTAAATTTTAGTTGTTTCCTCGTCAACAAACTACAACACTTTTTTATAGTTTGAAAATATCATGAACAGCCATTCCATAAAAAAATTGGGCAGTATTTATTTTAGTTAATAATATTCTTCACTTAGTTAACACCTATTGCTTGGTCACTATTTAAACGTTATGCTTTCACAGTACTGTCTATTATTAAAACTAGTCGGTAGTTTGTATTAATAAGTTAAAATGATAATTCTCAACAACTTAACGTTACCTTTACAGTTGACGTACCAGCATCTACAGATGCAGGAATCAACGACTCTGAGCGTACCAACGGCTTCCAGTGCAGTTCGCGACGAAAATGTCAAAAGCTAGTGTCCGTAATTTTATTGTTTCAAATGTTTTAATGATTCTTTAGCTAACAATTACAAAAGACTTTGTTGATTTTTTCTGGTTTAGACAGTGCTGATAAATTTTTCGCCAACGTTTCAAAAGTCATGCTGCTGACTTCTTCAGGGCTGAAATAAAAGTTTCTCATATCTTTTGTTGAGTCAATGTTATTCATATTTTTTTTATATCAAGTTGGCCTCGGCTACCTTTTGTAACCTACCTGTTATTACAATATAATGTGTGTTCATTCTTTGTTATGTACTCTGCGGTTTCTATTACCCCGCGTTTCTTTTCAATATTATAACAAAGGTTATGGGCCCCAGTCATTAAGTTATAAAAAGAAAAGTGTTTAGTTTTTTTTGCTTTGAGAAAACATGTCTGCACGTGGCTTGATGAAAACCCGTTGTCATGTTACAAAGCGGTCAGGTATTCCTGCAGCTCACTTTTCAAATTGGTTATGGCGAGTTGAGTTATTGTTGGAGAAAAAAGGTGTTAAAAACTTATTAAGTGGAAATCTTAAGGCCAAAGATGTGAAAACATTTGAGGATGACAGGAAAGCTAGGTGGATCATTGTCCATAATTTCGTTGGGGTTGAGTCACTGCTATGTGAGTTGGAGGCTGCGGGAGCTATGTTAGACGATATTGACAAAGTGTGCCACCTGTTGTGAATCATGCCGGACTGTTATGACAACGTAATCACAATTGAAACTATGACCGACGATATGTCTATGGACTTTGTTAAAGGCCGTCTTTTCAATGTCGAACTCCGAATGAAGGAGGAATCAATCCCCATACTTGATAAACCACAAGAAAATTGCTCATTCTTTGGCAAAAAGACATTCAGTTGCTATGAATGTAACGAGCTGGGTCATAAGAAAATGTTTTGCCCAAAATTAAACCATCTACTCCATCAAGAGGACGAGGTGGCGCCTGAAGTACAAGAGATGAAGCTGCAACAGGTGGGAGCAAGGAAGCTTACATCGTGGACGAAGATTCTTCAGTTGTTGTCATAGATACCTCTCTTAAAGGTGGTGTGGCTGATGTCAGTGAGAGTTCTTTAAAACTTTCTTTTGTTTTTCGATTAGGGTGCTTCGGAACACATGGTCAATTCGTCTTAATATCTATTATGGAATATATCAGGGAAAAGAAAAACTATTCTGGCTGGTCGTAAAGCAGGCAAACTTTATTTTGCTGATTTTATGTGCCCTTCTGGGTCTTTTGCAAGAGTAACGCTCCATGAAAGGATGGGGCATCCAGGCTTAGATGCAATGGAGGAACAAATTTGGATGGGGTTAGCAGCTGTGATATTTGCATAAAATCGAAAATGGTTAGAAAACCGTCTAGTTCAGCTTTACCTTAGGGTAGAAATTTCCTTTCTGTACAGACTTATGTAGACCTGTTAGGTCCGAAACTTTTGACGGATACAGGTATTTTCAAACTGTGATGGACACTTTTTCAGGACACAATTTCAACGCAATCTATCTTTTAAGGAACAAAAGTGAGGCTTATGGTAATCTGAAGAATTATATAAATAGTGTAGAAAGGCACTTTTCAGATGATAATTTTAGGGGTAACTATTATTAGATGTGATAATGGGGCGGGGATGGGGAATTTTTTATCAGCGGAATTTAAAAACTGGTGTTTTAGCCAAGGTATCCAAATTGAATATACTCCTCCGTATACCCCACGATTAAATGGCCAAAGTGAACGCATGAATAGGTCCATTTTAAAAAGAGCCAGGTGCGTGTTATGAGCTGGACCACCCAGATTTTTATGGGGGGAGCAGCTAGGGCTGCGGCATATTTGTATAATAGAACTCCCCATTATAATGGAAGTGTTCCAGCAGAGATGTGGTTTAATAAAAAAATGAATTATTCAAAAATTACTAAATTAGGGTGTAGAGCATTGATAAAAGATAACAGAGCTTCCTTTACTAAACTTGACAAGGGATTTATTGAGGTTATCATGGTTGATTATGCCACAAATGTAATGAGTTTATCATGGTTATTGGAATATTGTAAAGGATTGTTCAAAACCTTAAAATCCAATATTTGTTTCTGCCTGGCACACTTCATCTCGTAAGTAATAGAGTCCATCAAGTCATTAATCCATGGAGATAGACTAAATCAGTTGTATTCAAAGCTTCATTTCAACAGCACAAAATTATAATGTTACTAATCTTATATGAATCAATTGTTGAATATCGATAATAAATGTACTCATAGGTGCTATTTTTTCCAATTAAAAAATCTTCTGATAATCTAAGTGTATCAATTTTTTTTTAAATTCATGAGGGATTGATCCTCATTTTGAAACTTTCAAGGCAATGACTTGTATCCGGTTGTATATATCATATACATATATATATGATATATGCTTATATGTAAGATAGTATATATATATATATATATATATATATATACTACATACATACATACAAATATACACACGCACACTTATTTTAATAATAATTATAGTATTTTTTTGTTTCTTTAATTTCTAATAAATATTTAGGAGAGAATCCTGTTTCCATATGCTCCATTTCATAGCTCCAATGGTTGCTGTGTTTGTTATCTGTGATTTCTTAACTGCTACTAACTGTGATTCGTGATTCTGTTGAAATGGTACCAACAGTGATTGCGAAACTGACACAAAACAGATTCATAAAAATAGCCAATGATAACAAATTAGGAGGAAGTAAGCAGGCTGTTTAATCTAGAACTGTTATAAAGCTCTTTGCAGTCAATGTATTAATCATGTTTTCCCAAATCCAAATACTGGTCATTATTGCATAAATAAATACATGATTATAAAGTAAAAAATGAGTTGAAAATAAAAAAAACAGTAACATATAAATTATATCTGGTTATGTAAGCGTAATCTTGCAAGCCCTAAGAGAAAAAGGGATTGATAAAGGTCACATGATTGCGGTTTAAAGTTAATACAAAAATGAGGAGGGTAGTAAGATTTGCCAACTGCGATTCTCAGGAAATTAAGACCACCATTGGAATCCGGCATAGATCGGCGAATCGGTACTGCGGGCAGGATTTTTGAAGCGATTAAGAGAGGATTTCTTAATGGAAGAAAAGTAGAATTGGAAACAAAAGTAACTGGTTTTAAGCCAACATTCCTCCCTATCACTATGTACTCTTCATAATCATGGACACTGACAAAGAAGCAGCAATCCAGAGTACAATCAGCAGAAACAAATTTCTCAGGAAGATTGAGGGAACACAAGAAGAACTTCCTGAAGATTGGTTTATCGGCATTATCATCCCTCTTCACAAGAAAGGTTACCAAATGATCTGCGACAACTATCGTGGCATTACACTCTTAAGTAGCGCCTACAAGGTTCTCTCTAATATAGTGTATGAAAGATTACGTCCCCATGCTCAGAGAGAGAGATAGGCATGTATCAATGTGGGTTTATGAGTGGGAGATCCTGTATTGATCAGATATTTTCCTTGAGAACTCTTATGGAAAGAACCAGACACAATATTACAACACATCATCTTTTTGTCGAATTCAGCAGCGCTTATGATAGCAATATTAGGGACAGACTTTATCAAAGCATGGAAGAAATGAATGTCCCCCAAGAATTGATAAGCCTCACTGAGCTGATGATGAGTGAATCAAGAAGTCAGGTCAAGATCCAAAGTGACTTGTCCGAATCATATAAGATCACTAGGGGCCTGAGACAAGGGGATGGACTTTCCTGCCTGTTGTTCAACTTTGCTCTCGAGAAGGTGATTAGGGACTACGGAATACAGGTGACCGGTACAATTCTGACCAAATCCATTCAGATTCTTGCCTGTGCAGACGATATTGATATAGTGGGAAGGTCAGAGAGAGATTTAGAACAGGCATTTCTTGCCTTAGAGCAAGCAGGACGACGCATGGGACTCCAAGTAAACAGTCCAAGACTAAATACATAGTGGCTAACCCTCCAAGACCACCATCACCTCATATCACATTTGAGTGAGTGACTACACTTTTGGGGGTGTTGATGGTTTTCAGTATCTTGGTTCAATGACCAAATCGGACAACACGACCAACCAGAAGTACAGAAAAGAATATCAGCTGCAAATAAGTGTTATTTTGGATTGGCCAAGACATTGAGAAGTCGTCTATTATCAAGACAGACCAAGGCTACACTGTACAAAACGCTTATTAGACCTGTTTTAACTTATGCCTCAGAAACCTGGCGCTAACAGTTTACTGCTCTTTGAAAGGGAAGTGTTAAGAAGAATATTTAGAGCGGTAAGAGATATAATGCAGAGCTGTACCAGATTCATCAGGAGCCCAATGTGGTACAGAACATAAAAATTTCCACGCTAAGATGGGCTGGGCATGTAGCTAGGATGGACGAAAACGCTACACAGAAGAAACTTCTCTTTGGGTATCTGGATGGGAGAAGGAGAGGTGGAAGACCGCGACTGAGATGGGTGGACAAGGTCGACAGGGATTCAGGCGTCCTCGTTGGATCAAGAGCTTGGCGGATCCTGGCACAAGACAGAGAGGAGTGGAGGCGGCCAAGACCCGTACTCTGTTGTAGAGCCCATGTTGATTGATTGATTGACAAAGAAGCAGCAATCCAGAATACAATCAGGAGAAACGAGATTTCTCAGGAAGATAAAGGAAAAAACAAGAAGAGACCGAATCCAGTTGACCAATATCAAGTCGGACCTAAAAGTTAAACCAGCCAACAAGGTAATAGAGGTAAGCCGACTGAGATGGCATTCAATGTCTTTACTTTGTGTTTCTTTCAAAATTAAATTTAAGAGTTTTCATTTACTCAATACACTGTAATGGTAATAAAACTATTTCCTCTCGGATCTATTATTTACAACAGCTGTTGGGTCAAGAAGGATTTAATTTTATACAACCAGCTCTGCTTGATGCCTTTGTTTTACAGACCTTTAGCTCGAGGCTCTGTGACCGAGAGGAGCTGTGTCTGCTTCATCAAATATTATTGGGTTGCTTCGTAAAATAATAAAGAATTATGGTTTTAAAATAAAACAAAACCAACAAATTGTAACTGTTTTTACTAATTAAAATAATCTACATTACATTATAATATTATTTGATCAATATTTTTTTATTTTGTAAATAGCAGTCCAGGTGTCTAAAATATGGCCCAGTGAGTAGAGGGAGAGTGGCAGAGTCTTATAGCGAAGTTCCAACAATTTTTGGGAAGTCAAATGTGAGATGTGTTGAGCGTTGTAAAGGTACAATAGATTTCTATGGAATATAAGTTATAAAAAAAGTACATTCTACAAAAAAAAATTAGGCTTTTCACCAATATGCAATGGCTTTATGTGTGCTTTTAATTTCCGCTTAGTAACTGCTTTATAATCGCAATGGAAACATTGATGAGGCCTATCACTTGCATGACGAGAAATTACATGTTTTTTAATTTATCTTCTCTTACTGTTTTATAGTCACAATGATGACATTGACGAGGCCTCTCTCTTGTATGACAAGCCATTATGTGAAATTTTGAACTCCATTGCTTGTCTGTTTTATGGTCTTTTGTGCCCTGTCTCACTGAGGACATTGATGATGCTTCTCTTTTATGTGATGAGCCATTATATGAAATTTTAAATAAATTTGCTGGACTGTATCGTAATCGCAATGAGGACAATGATGAGGCCTCTCTCTTGTATGACGAGCCACTGTATTCTATTTTAAATAACTTTGTGAGACTGTTTTATAGTCACAATGATGACATTGACGAGGTCTCTCATTTGTATGACGAGCCATTATATGTATTTTTAAATGACTGTGTGACTGTTTTCAACTCACAATGAGGACATTGATGAAGTTTCTCACTTGTGTGAGAAGCCATTGTATGAGATTTTAAAATACATTACTCGGCTGTTTTAAACTCACAATGAGGACGTTGATGAGGCTTCTCTTATGTGTGATGAGCCATGATATGATATTTTAAATTACTTAGCTGGACTGTTTTGTACTCGCAATGAGGACATTGACGAGGCCTCTCTCTTGTATGACGAGCCATTATATGTTTTTTTAAATCACTTAGTATGACTGATTTATAGTCACAATGATGACATTGATGAGGTCTCTCATTTGTATGACGAGCCATTATATGAGTATTTATAACGCTTTTTTTGGCTCCTTTAAAGTCACAATGAGGACACTGATGAGGTTTCTCTTTTTTGTGACGAGCCATTATATGAAATTTTAAATCACCTTGCTTGACTGTCTTGTACTCGCAATGAGGACATTGATGAGGCTTCTCACTTGTGTGACGAGCCATTGTATGAGATTTTAATTGACCTTGTGTGACTGTTTTGAACTCACAATGAGGACATTGATGAAGCTTCTCGTTTGTGTGATGAGCCATTATATGAAATTTTAAATTAATTTTCTGGACTGCCTTGTACTCACAATGAGGACATTGATGAGGCCTCTCTCCTGTATGACGGGCCATTGTATGTTTTTGTAAATGACATAGCTTGACTGCCTTGTACTCACAATGAGGACATGGATAAGGCCTCTCTCCTGTATGACGAGACATTGTATGTTTTTTTAAATGGCATAGCCTGACTGCCTTGTACTCGCAATGAGGACATTGATGAGGCTTCTCATTGGTATGACGAGCCATTATATGGATATTTAAAGCACTTTTTCTGACTGTTTTATAGTCACAATGAGGACACTGATGAAGCTTCTCTTTTTTGTGATGAGCCATTATATGAAATTTTAAATCACTTTGCTCCACTGTCTTGTACTCGCAATGAGGACATTGATGAGGCTTCTCAACTGTATGAAGGGCTATATGCGTTTTTAATTTAGAAATATTTGTTCCATTTTGTTCAAAATGATAGCACTGATATGTCTTGTCATCTTCTTTTATTTGTTTCATTAGGTACGTTCTCTGAACTTTAGCAGCATGTTGATCATCTATATTGTCGGATAATTCCTTGGTACCTACGAACAATATTTCAAAATATATAAACAGAAAAATACACACAAATGTAAATTAAAGAGAGAGAGAGAGAGGGGGTGAGAGGGAGAGGGAGGAATAGAGAAAGAGAGGGGGAGGGACCAAGGGAAAGGGGAGCGGGCAAAAGGGAGTGATGAGGAAGGGGGAGGGGATAGAGGCGGAGGGGGAGGGGGAGCGGGAGAGGAAGCATTTTAAAAAAAAATTAACTATCAAAAAATTTATAAACTTAACCTAGAAATTTATAAACTTATTCCATAAAAAAGCCTATTTGGATTGATTCTGATGGTTACAAAGCTATAAGGCTGACTAATATTTTCAGGAAATACTTGAGTTTCATAACTCCCCCAGTGAAAGTGTTGCTACCCTGCCTAAGTGGAGAATTAGAAATAATACAAAATTAATGGAATTGTATAAGGAGTCTGATATTCTCTGTGCTATTAAGAAGAGCAGGCTAAGATGGTTAGTACATGTGGAAAGAATGGAGCCCACAGGCTGCCTAAAATTATGCTAACTGGTGCTTGGGGAGGAAAAATTAAAAGGTCAATCCATATCAAGTGGTCCAAAGGTGGTTGCTTGACCATTTTAGAAAACAATTATTTTTTTCACCATCAATTACATATGGGAACAGTAGTTCAAAACAATTTTTAAAAAATTTTTAGAGTCAACCATTTGAAAATGGCGGCCATCTTTGTTTCACCGCGCACGCTGATTTTTGAGTTAGTAAGCTCTTTGAGCGGAAAACTCATTTTCTAAGGACTGGTATGTCATAGGCTAATTATTCAAAAACCATTGTTTTCTTTACAGTCTGCTCTATCGATCATGCTCTCTTCACTATTTCAATGTTTTGATGTCCAATAGTTGAAAAATGCTATTGAAAACAACTGTTTTCATTTCTCAAGAGGCCACTTTTGAGGGTAATTTTTTATGCATAAGGAGATGTATATCAAAGTTGATTTTTGCCATGACAACCTAACTAACCTAACTAAGTAGCTTCTATTAAAAGTACTCTTAACCCTGATATTTGTTACCTTATTTTTTCATAAATTTTTAAACTTCAAATTTTTGAAATTTTTTTTCAATTCCAGGCTTTAATATCTCTGGTGGAGGATTTGATAAAAATCTAATTTTTTTTTGTATGTTATACATATTTGTAACATAAAACCACTGTAAAAATTTCAACCTGTATATTTGAGTACTTTGGTAGCTACGGATTTTTCAAAAGTAGGTAAAAATAGCTAATGAAACACCTGGAATAAATAACGCTTGGCATCATGTTCACTTTTAAATATAACTATATATATTTACAATTTAAAATGTATACAAAAATAGCAAGTTTTTACAATATTGAAACTATAATACTTACGTCATATAAAGTCCATGATTGAAAAAAACAATTATTAATCATTAAATTTAATTAGTTAAAATTCAAATTCAAACTTTCACGAATTGTCCTTATTTCTGTTCTTTTTTTTAAATAAAAGAGTTTTTAGCTTGAATTCTAGACTAACTGACAACTTATTGAATCATTTGTTTTTTTATATGTCTTGCACTTTCTCTTTTATTTGCGTCCATTGAGCAACTCACTGATTTCTTCGCAAAGCTTCGGAGAGATATTGTGTGATCGACCAGTGGATGATGTAATCTCCAAAACACTTAATTTTCTTAGAACATTTTGAAGAGGCACCCAAACTTCATTACTGGATGACTTTTTGAAAGAAGTTCTAGTTCCAGCTGGGTGGTAGAAAAGCACATTAATATCATTATGCTCTAAACTTATCTCCATAACCTCTCCTGTCCACCAAAATTCTTGACATGTTTTATGTCTTTGGAAACAGGGCCATAAGAGTTTTTAAGACACAACTCTCCAATGCATATTCCAACAGAACACGATTCCATATTTTATAAAAATTAATTAACAAAAGAAAAAATTATTATTATCTGAAATTCACTGTTGAGGTCACAAAGCCAGAATGTTTTAAAATGTTATAATTATGTTTTGAGATTTTTAAATTGTATAAATTATTTTTGAATCATTCATTCAAATGAGTAAAAATCCTTTTTCCAGTCAAAAAATTGTTTTTTATTTAAAAATACTTTTCGACTTATTTAGTCATTTTTGATTTTCTTTTCTTATAAGTCTATTTTTATTTAATTTAAATATTTTTACTCATAAAGTTGTACATAGTGTATAAATTAATGTATAAAGTGTAACAAGTTTGTTTATGTACGAGCGGGGCGGCCGATGCGTAAACAAACTTGCTTATATATAACGGCAACACGCACCGCCGGACGGGATTAACACAGTGCAGAGTCCCCAGTTCTGCAGTTACGTTCGCAGTGTACACAGTGGAATAATATTGGGACCGTGTCCTCACTTCTTCACTCCATTACCTCTCCGTGTAGGAACACTCAATGCGATTCTGGTCGTGATGAACTGTAAACGTTTTTATCATTATTATTACTATTTTCAAAATACATTTAATTTTTATCAGCACGTTATTGTATAGAATATTTTTATTTGGTTATGTATTTTCTATTTTATTGCAATTATTATGTTTTTTTGCAATTTATGGTCATTAGTATTGTTTTGTTTTTTTGTCATTAGTATGTGTGCTTGAGATATTATTATTGTTTTCATTTTTGGTTTTCTCACAAGATATCATTTTATGATTTATTTTGAATCAGCAATAAATATTTTATGTTATTTTTTTTGTTTATATAAATCTCATTTTTTATTTTGATGAAAAGCCCATTGCACTATCCAGCCATCACACTTTAACACAACATTTATTGACGGTTCGTGCTCAACCTTTTAATTTACGAAAGGCAGACGGCCGCCACATTCACTGAATTAATTAAACTTCTGAAATTAAAAAAAAAATTATAAATTAAAAACTGTATTACAATACACAACACTACCAAACTATACTGCGCTGTTCACTGGTTGAATTGACAGACAAGACTGAGACTGACCACTGCTCTGCACCTGGCAGCACAAGACACCCTTGAAACTTGTCACAACATGAAATCTACAGTTGCTAACTTGTTGATTTCTTGGCAGTGGGAGTTATTTAGAATTGACTTCAAACTCTTTATCATACTATGCATTTTTGTTCGTCTTTATACTATTAAGTATTTTTTTCAATAAACAAAATAATAAAAATTTATTAAGAGTAGGCCTAGATTCTAATTACAAACAGAACTACAATATTTTGTGTTCAACTGAACATAGATAAAAAGTTTTTAAAAAAGCTTAAAAAGAGCTATTAAAAGTAAAAAGTTGACAAATAATAACATTTTTGAATGAATTATTCAAGTTTGTACGCATTGCTAAATAGGCGCCATTTTTGAAAAAGGACCATTTTCAAAAATTCATAGCTACCAAAGTACTCAAATATACAGGTTGAAATTTTTACAGTGGTTTTAAGTTATATGTTATGTATAATGTATAAAAAAAATTAGATTTTTATCACTGATGACTCTAAAAATTTAAAAAAATTGTTTTGAACTACTGATTCCGTATGTTACTGATGGTGAAAATATAATTTTTTTCTAAAATGGTCAAGCAACCAGATTATTTTTTCCCGGATCATTTCAAATGAATTGATCCTAAAAAATGGCAGGACCAGGCGTCGGTGAATGCATGATTTGCAGGAAGGTTTAACCCTTTAGCGACCGAGTACGGCCGGGTCAGAGCGGGCTGGCTGGACTGAGTGGTAGAAAAGTCAACCATGCCCGCTGAACCGATTACTTTTTGACTCTGAAATCACGTTTTTTTAATTTAATTCCTTATATGTTGAAGAAATTGGTCCGGGTAGAGGTCACTGAATGAAATTCTCAAGTAATTTCAGATGATATTTATTGTTAGCCAACGTTTCGACCTACGTTGTTATTGTTCGACCTACGTTGTTGTTCGAAACGTTGGCTAACAATAAATATCATCTGAAATTACTTGAGAATTTCATTCAGTGACCTCTACCCGGACCAATTTCTTCAACATAAATTATCATAGGTCAACAATTATTATCAATATTAATTCCTTATAGTTTCCCATCATCCTTTTTGATCCGGACTTGGAATGGTGAATGGACTAGCACTGGTGAATTTAAAAACATATTTTTAAAATTTTTTTTTAATTACTGTAAATTAATTTTAATTATTTAAAAAATTAAACAATTATATACTTCATTTTTTTGAAATGTCTATATACAAATTTATACATATACTTTATTTTTTTGAAATGTCTATATACAAATTTATACAATTAAAAATTCTTTTGAGTGTGATAAATGCCGAAACACGACAGACACACTTTACGAAAAATAATATAGCCAAAAGTGAATTTGTACGACATCTGTTGTCAAGAAAAAGTATTTCAGCTTGCCATGCGGACACCTAGATGGCTCTAGGAACTGAACTACTATTGTAGCTCACGGTCTAGAAACGCCGGAGAAGCAAAACTATTATAATAGTCCATGGTCCGTGGAGCCCACCTGACACCGGACTATTATAATAGTCCACAGTCCCCACGGCACGGCGCGCTTGGACTATTATAGTAGTTCACGGTCGCTTAAGGGTTAAAAAGGATAGTGGTAAGAAATTGGAGATGCCTCGCTGCTGTGTAAAGAAAAGGCCTACTGCTGGAACGCTGGTAATGAAAGTCTCCATCAACCTTCAAACAACAATGGGGAAAAGAATGATCAATGTCGCTACAGCCAATGCATTAGTTGTAATGAGTATAATGTTCCTTCACAAGGATAAACACAACCATACATGGAGAGGCCGAAACGCAGCCTATAGTCAAATACACCATATTCTCATGTCATCCTAACTCTTTCATTGGGTGAATGACGTGAGATATATAAATTTCCAGACGTAGTCTCCGATCAATTTTGATAGTGTGAAAGTGAAATTAAGGTATCACCAGGACAGTGATAATGTAAGATTCAAAAAGAAGAAATGGTGCACAGAAAGTCTAAAGACTCCGGATGTTTAAAAAAAGTTTAAAGAGCATATAGTGGAAAAAATATCTGATATGCCGGCTAATGAATGAGGTTAAGCAATAGAGGAGCATACTGCAGCACAGAATAAAAGCAACGGCAGACAAATAAATGCAGCAGTAATCAGCACACTCACAGAAAGAGATGGTTCGACACGGAATGTGAGGAGGTTGTAAAAATGCATAGTAACAAACGGGCCATACTTCTTATAAATAATACTCACAAAACAAGGAAGGAATTTACAGAAGCTCGGAGACAGGCAAAGAAAATCTCCAAGAAGAAAAAGAGGTTGGCATTGGTACAAAAAATTAGGAATCCAGAAACATATTGGGCCAAGAATGAGACAAGTAAGTTTTTCCAGGAGATCAAGGAAATAAAAACATGACAGAGGCGAAGGGAAACAATGATTAGAGAAGAGAATGGGGCGATGCTACTAATAGAGGAAGAAGAATTGAATTGATGGGAGAGGTACTTTAGTTATGAACTAAATCACAGTAATAGTAATGGTGAAGAAGGTACTATAGACGAAGACAACCAGTCTGATCAAACTGATAAAGAACAAATACCCAGAAGTAGAGGATATTGTCTTGTCTCATTCTTTATATGCTAACATCGTGAATAACCTCGGAAATAACAAATCCCAGGGACAGATGAGTGGACCGTTCAGTGTCAACACAGGGCTAAGGCAGGGTGACACATTGGCACCACTACCATCTATCAAACATCCTCAATGGATCAATAATCTCAACCAACAATCACCTTTTACAAATCTGGCTACGGCAGACAAATTATTTAATATGCTAACTACCATAGATAGGCTCTGTGGGATCTGTAAACCCTCCTGGGGCTAATCTAGCCTCTATAAAGTAGGCAAACTTGTGTGGGATAAAAACCTAGGGGCTGAGTGTGATGTCGGTCAAGTGATTCTCTCCCTTGGACAATAAATGCCTAAGAAACAGTAGTCTCAACCATGTACTAAACCCTAAAACCCTTCATGACAGTACTTTTTTGAGATAGAAAAAAATAAAAGAACCTGTACCAGTAAAACCCATGAAGGATTGGTCACAATTAATGATGAGGAACCGAGAAAATGAATGTATATTACTTTGATATCCACAGCCAATACGAACAGATAGTCAACCAACATAAATGCGTTCAGATATCAGACATTTGAACAAAAGAAGCCTTGACGTACTAAAAATGTTACTAATTTTTTTACTGGAGCTGGAGTTTGTACACAGTCAGGCCTGATAAATAACTATTAAACTATATTGATTAACGACAATGTATTTGAAAATAGAGCTTCATAGGATGTTAAGGCCAGGTAGTTCATTTGTTTTATAAAAGAGTATTTTATTTTAATCATTGACAAATCAAGTATTTTGTAAAAGAAAAGAACATTTTTCCTTTTATAATAGGTTAATTTATTTTAAATTTAAGAAAAAAAAAAAAGACATGCCGACTGCGGATTCGATCGGCTATTGTTTATTACGTCGATATAATCCATACAGTGTTGGCCCGAGTGAGTGCACATTATAAACAATAGTGTAACGACATAAGTACGTTCAGATATCAGACAGCGAGGAGTTCATTTGAACAAAAGAAGCCGGGGCCTACTAAAAATGTTACTAATTTCTTTACTGGAGCTGGAGATTGTACACAGTCAGGCCTGATAAATAACTATTAAACTATATTGATTAACGACAATGTATTTGAAAATAGAACTTCACAGGATATGAATATGATACTAGTATAATACCCTTGTGTTACAGAACAGCATGCATAAGCTAGTTGTACAAAGGAAAATAAAATGTTATGTATATTTAAAGACCACCATCATTTAAACAAACATCAAAATATTTAATACCCTCAATTTCAAAGATGAGCTATGGCATGTGAAATTATTTTATATAAAGAGGCCAGAATAAAAGCAACATTTTGAGTACTTTTTCAAAGTGTTCAGATTATCTTCAGAAAATTACCCCATTGAATGTTAAAATTATCCTTTCTTACGTAAACCTAAGGAATAAGAAATTTGTAATGACCTTCATCGATTTCGAGAAAACCTATGACTCGAATGACAAATTGGTTTTTATTGAAATTCAAAAGAACTTTGGATTGCATGGTAACACCAGCACTATCATTCAACAGATCTTCACTAGCATCCAGAATCAAGTTAAGAGGCGTAATCGTAGACTCTTTCGAATTTTTTTTAATTCTTATCTAATATACTGGACTCTATTTCTATGTAAATTTTATCTTCGAAAAAAAACAGCTTCCAGTCAATTTATTTTATTCTTTCATAGACAAGACGTTTCGGCACTTAAATGCCATTTTCAATATTAAAATACATCAACTTCCTAAACATAACTTTAAAAAAAGTTATAAGTCAAAATTCTGTAAAAAAACAACAACAATCATAAATATGTTATACAATCCAAAAACAAAAACAAAAAAACTTGTCCCAAAAACAGTTAGCAAAACCAAGCATAGATACCTCAATAAAGAATACATAGTAATATTTAAAAAATTGTTATTTCATTTTCCTGAGGATTCACTCACTATCCTCCCATGGTCAATTGTCCACTACTGGCTTCAACTTTGATATGTAAGGTAATGTGAGTTATTATGATTATATTATTTGTACCTTACTGCTCTTTAAAAATCTTTATGTATTAAATTATTTTAATTTTTTATTATTATTTTAAAACAACAACAAAATTTAAAATACATAATTATTAAATTAATTTGTTTTAGATTTAATTAGTTTAATTACAATAAGAAAATTTACAAATATTATATGGAGACAGTCAAAAGATATATGAAATATATTGGTAGGTTATAAGTATTCATTACTGGCCTTGCTTTGAAGTTAATAATCCTATTATATATTATTGCTTTTTTAATTTGAAAACGACGGATGAATACAGTTTGCTTATTTATCCAGCCTCTTTTCTGTCATTTACTATGCTATTCATATTGTCATTTATGTAAAGTGCCTCTAAATATCTCTTTACTGTGTTTTTCTCTCTATGCAAAATCTTTGGTTTATTAAAATTAAAGGTATGTAATTCTTTTTTACAATGAGTTGATAGTGCTGTATTAGTTTTAGAGGTGGGTTTTAGACTATTTTTGTGATGGTAAATTCTGTTTTTTAGATGAGTACTAGTGTGGCCTATATAATGCTTGTTACAGTTATTACAACTGAGGTGATATACTACATTTTTGTTATCCAATAGGGGTATTTTATCTTTTTGGCTCTCTATTATGTTTTAGATTGGATGTCTAGTTTTGTAAGCTAATTTTATTTCAGAAATGTCATAATTTTTAAAAGATGGACCAATCCTTTCTGACTAATTTTTTATATAGCTTATGCTTTTATAATTTATTTTATTCTGTTCTGAATCTGAAAAAATTGGTTCTATTAATTTATGAGCTGAGGTACTGTTATTTATTAAGGGATTTGCATTATCAATTTCTTTTTGAAAATATTTTGTGATTCTAGTCAGAGCAGGTATTATATTTTGGGTGTTTCCATTATTGATTGTTTGTTTTGAAGAATTGGATGAATTTTGAAACGTTTTATTAGTAAAAGATGTATTAATATTTTTTGGTAAATTATTATCTATTGTCCCTTTAATTAAATTAATTTGCTTATGCCAAAAATTGATTTGTTTTATTGGGAAAGCGTTCTTTAAGAGAATTTCAATTGACTTTCAAGATATCAATTGCTTGAGACAAATAGAATCTCAACTAACAAATAAAGTGTTACGTTTGTATTTTGTAAATAAGAATAAAAAGGTTAATAGAATAAATGTTTCTCACCTTCATCTGAGACGAACATCTCTTCTTGTTTCACATGATCGATACTTAGTTCTTCAACTATAAAAACAACAACAAATAAATAAGCAAATTTTGAGTCATGTACTAATATGGAATGAAGTTTGTCTTTTAAAGAATAAGTGTATAAAGGTTGGCAAAATAAATGTTTCTCACCATCATCTGAGATGAGCATCTCTGTTTCTTGTTTCACATGACTGAGTCCTTCTGTCAAAATTGTTATAAATTTTATTACACCAAAAAGAAACAGTTAATAAAACATAGAAATATAAAGAAAGAATCTTTAATTGGTAATATTAAAAAATAAATCTCTATAAATAAATTGCTAAATAAATATCTTGAGCAAGCAGAATAATTTGCTCATAAAAATGAAAATCTGCTGCAAGAAATAAATGGTTGAAAGAAGAACAATAAACATCTTTACCAATTTTAAGAATTTAATTAAATTAGGCTATCAAATGGCAAATCGAATATGAAATTTTAAATTGTGGTAACATTGAAGGCTTACAGATCTTAAAGGGCTTAACTCACCAGTAATCCCAGTTTCATCTTTCCTTTCTTCTTTCACACAAATACCAGTCTCATCTGAGAAATTAAATAAAAGACATGAAAATGGTATAATTTGCAATCTAAAAACATTATTAAGTAATTCTTGTACAATAGGGAAACCAAGAGGTAAACCCAATTATTAAATGGAACCTGAATATACAGTAAATCATATAGAGCAATAAATGAGAGACCTTTCTCGGTTGCAGTATAGGATACATTGCGGGTAAAGGATTTTACAGTTGTCTCATGAAATCTGAAAGAGATTATGTAAGGAAAAAAATGGAAAAGGATGCTGGGATGACAAAATGATATTCAGAGGTGAATTCGAGAAGTAAAGATCCAAACAACGCAAAATGTTGAGGCGCATTATGGGACCCGTGAGAGAAAATGGGGCATACCGTCTTAGAAAGAATAGAGAAGTATATTCCATATATGACGATGTGAAGCTTTCCGACTATGTCAGAATACAACGTCTAAAGTGGTTGGGTCACCTCCGTAGAATGGATGATAGCAGAACTGTCAAAGGGCTGTATAAGGATTGTCTAGAAGGAGTGAGAGCTCGAGGGAGGCAACGAGGCAGATGGAAGGACAGCGTCTCAGAGGACCTACAAAATCTTAACGTGTCTCTGAGGCTTGCTACAGACCGACAAGACTGATTGAGCAGGCCAAGGACCGCCTTGTGTGTCTGTCGTGCTTATGAAGAGGAAGAAAGATCCAAACAAGGTATTCGAAAAATGGTTCAGATGGGCAGGAGGATAAGGAACGAGGTAAAGATCGAGGGAAAATATTAAAACTGTGAGAAAGGTTTTATTCCTGGAATTTGAGAGCATAGTAATTTTGATATATAATATACAGATATAATGATGTAGAGCAGTCCCTTTCTGCTTTTCTGGGATGCCTCTTATTATTTTTCGGAGATTTGTTTTAGCTGAGACTGCTCAGCATGATTTAGACGACCCATTAAATTGGATTTTTTTTCTTTTAATGTGTGATCTTCTATTGTAAGTTTTTTTAACTGACTTGTGTGCTCCTCAAGGAGATTTTCTATTTAAAGAAAAATATATATACAGGGTGTCCCGAATTTAAATGGCAAAACTTCAGGAACTTATAGGGGACCGAAAAACTAAGACAAAAGTCCTTTAGAGATTTGCTCATTTTTGCTTAGGTTTAGAGAAAATCACAAAAAAAGAAACAAAACAAAAATGTTACAGGTAGCGATTATCACCTTTCAAAGTTCGTCAGGCTAGGCAGTGAGATATGTAAACACATAATGTTATCCTTTACATTCTTTTGTTTGTTTACATTTTGGCTTCCTTCTAGGATTATAATTCCTAAATCAGTCTTCAGTCAGTTACTCAGATATTTTTGTGTGAATAGCATCAGCCACAATGCCGCATACATATTCTAATGTTGAATACGCTGATATGATTTTTGTGTATGGTTTCTGTAACGGTAATGGTTTAGAAGCGGTGAGGGAGTATGCATGCCGATTTCCAAATAGAAGAGTGCCTAATCGACGAGTCTTTTTGTTAACTTTTAAAAGACTATGAGAGATTGGGTCATTCTTAATACGTAATGAAGGCGACCAATTCCAGGCAGCAGTAAGAGCAGATTATTGGAGAAGAAATTGTGTCCAACGCCACTTCGATAACAATCCTGAGACTAGCATCCGAAGAGCATCTGCTGCATTAGCAATATCGCGGCAAGCAATATGGCAAACTTTGAAAGGTGATAATCGCTACCCATACCATCTTCAAAAAGTTCAGAATTTATTACCTCAAGATTATGTCAAGAGATTGAATTTTAGTAACTGGTTTCTTGAAAAAATTTGTGATGATAATTTATTTCAATTAAAAATTATATGGACTGATGAAGCTACCTTTACAAGAGGAGGAATTGTTAATCAAAGAAATTATCATGTATGGGCTCTTGAAAATCCCAGAGCTATTAGAGAGAATAGGTTTCAGCATGAATTTGCTATTAACGTTTGGTTTGGAATTTGGAACGGATTACTGGTGGGACCATATTTTTTACCTGGAAGATTGAATGGTATCACATTTTTTGAAGAACGACTTTTCTAATTATTTAGATGACATTCCCTTAGAACAGCGGATTGAAATGTGGTTCCAACTCGATGGATGTCCAGCTCATTATAGCAGAGTTGCTCGAGCTTGGCTGAATATAAATTATCCACAACGATGGATTGGACGTGGAGGAGTAGTACCTTGGCCACCCAGATCACCTGATATGACACCCATGGATTTCTTCGTATGGGGAACCTTGAAGCAGAAAGTTTATTCGGTGTCTAGTTGATTGACACGAGAGCAATTAAGGGACCGAATCATAGATACAGTGCACCAAATATCATCAGAACAATGTTTAGCTGCAATTTATCAAGTGAGTGCTAGATGTAATGCTTGCATTGGTGCAAGAGGACAACATTTTGAGCAATATTTACATTAAAAAGAACATTACATAAATATAAATGTAAATAAATAAGTATAAAAATGAAAACTTGTTTTGTTTCTTTTTTTGCGATTTTCTCTAAAACTAAGCAAAAACGAGCAAATCTCTAAAGGACTTTTTGTCTTAGTTTTTCGGTCCTCTATAAGTTCCTGAAGTTTTGCCATTTAAATTCAGGACACCCTGTATATGTTTGCTTCTTAATAAATCAGAATGTTTAATGTGCTTTATCAACTTATCAGCTAATTCAAAAAAACACATACTTAATAGGGATGTGGACACATGTTACAAAACCATGTTTTACACATTAAAGGCAATTTTTAGAAACCTAAAATAACATTTTAAGAACTTAATTATTCGTCTTAAATTAAATAAAATTGCGTTATTCATTATCCATTATCATGTGACTGTGAACACCAATCAGAGCGCGTGACGTCATGGTACGGTTCAAGTCATTGACAGCTTGTAACCAGTGTACTGGACTGGACCGAGAACTATTTCTCTCGATAATTTGTTACAACAAATTATGCTGCATCAGCAGATGGTTGCAAACATGCAGTGGCTTTTTTGATGTGGATGCATCGAAGAAGCGAAGAGCCATCTTGTACTCAGGTAGAATGCTACTCCAAAAAGTCTGAACTATCGAAGGTGGGAACAACGTAAAAATTCATTACAACTACAGAATTAGCCAAAGGACAAGTTTCAACTTCTTCACATGCCAGTGTTTTTGACAAATTTGTGGAAAAGACTACAGTACAAGGTATCAAACTGTGAATTATTAAGCTATGTACAAAACAACACTAATGTGGCAGAAGGGCTCTCTCTGTACCAGTTAGTGCAAAACTATAGAGAACAATGCAGTGAAGACTTTATCAAGCAGATATCTGGATTATTTATTACAGAGTTATTAAAGAAGGTTGAAGATAACACAAGAGACCAGAACGGCAGCAAACTGTGGCACAAATTAAGG
This sequence comes from Arma custos, assembly GCA_037127475.1. Classification (NCBI taxonomy): domain Eukaryota; kingdom Metazoa; phylum Arthropoda; class Insecta; order Hemiptera; family Pentatomidae; genus Arma; species Arma custos. The sequence continues at coordinate 228,348,732 of CM073759.1, forward strand.
TTTGGTAGAATAACGGCTCGCCAAAGCTCATGAAGTTAAAAACTGTAAAACAAGTCATGGTACCTTGGTATCCTTGATTATGGGTGGCAACATTCCTGATACTCCAGCAATGGAACGTGGCAGTATTTTGGAATGTAAAGTACGACAGATAGTACAAACAACACTACGAAAACAAATAAAAAAAAGTGATCTTTATAGTAGCAAGGACTTTCCCATGATTGCTGGCTCACCAGATGGAATAGACAAGCAGTTTCTCATAGAAATTAAATGTCCCTTCAATGAAAACACTATAAAAAGTTACATTCAGAATGGGAAACCCTCAAACAAGTTATATGACCAAATGCAAATTCAAAGGTATGTTTGTGGATATAAAAAGTGCTACTTTTGTGTAACAGATGTTAACTTTCAAAATAATAATACAGTTAATATTATATTAGTGGAAGAATATGTTAATCCTTTATTATTATTTTTGAAAAGAAATATCTACCCATTATTGTATAAAACAACGGAAATATAGTAAGTAAAATATATTAAATAAAAATACTGACTGTTTTTTTTTTCTTTTATTTCAATCTTCACATAGTTACAACACTTATTAATTATTGAATTTTGTATATTTATTAAGCCGCAAGCTATAACTATGGCGTCATCAAGTTTCCCCACCAGATAATGGTTTATACAAGCATGGGGCTTGAAAAAACAGAACTACCTGATGCGTCTAATCACTCTCTACATGTATCCGCAAACTTGCAATTTTTTTTGTATCTTTAACTTCCTCCTTCGATAATTTATTACTTGAGTCTATGCTGGGTGGCCTTGTTAGCTTACATCCAACCCCAAGTAATAGTGGTTCAATATGTTTAAAGCCTCTGTCAGCTATTACATGTGACCCACTAGTAGTGTTAAGAAAATCACTATTTTCTACCAGACATACATCACTAATTCTCCCTCCATAACTCCGTGAAATATAATTGAACAGTCCATTTGGTGTACTAGAAATCAGGTATTTTATGGTGTTGGCCTTTTTATATTCTGACCAAGTTAGAGATTGATGTAAGGCTTTACTTTTTTTTTGAATTTCAATTTCCAGGCAATCTATTATGCATGTAACATCATAATATTTTTAATGAATTAAATTTACGAGGATCTTTTGGGATTTTGGGAGTAAAGGATTTTACAGTTAAGTCACATGAAATAGGAATGAGATCAGGTAAGGAAAGAAATGGAAAAGGGTGCTGGGATGACAACACGTGATTTAGTAGATCCCACAGATACAGATAAACAGATTTGTGTATGTGCAATAAATTGCTTTCCTTTTTTTATTGAAAGTATAAAGAGGAAGGTGGCTAGAGGGGTTAGAATCAGAATTTTATTGCTACATTTTGTATATTACAATTTACATTAATATAAATAAGAAGATGAGTGTTATCAGAATTACATGAGTTCAGGTTGTAAACAATAGCTGATAACCTTTCCATGGCTATTGCTAAATTACATGTATGTACCTGAAATTTTATTAATTTTCAATTTTTAAAACTACATAAAAAAATCCGAATGAACAACTAGAATTCATCTGAGGTGAGCATCTCTTCTTGTTTCACATGATTGACACATGGTTCATAAATTATAATAACGAAAATAAATATATAAACAAATTTGGAGTAAGGTACTAATATAGAATTTGGGAGTAGGTAATAACTGAAATAGAATAAATTTGGTACTTTGTAGGATAAGAATTTAAATCTTTAACTGTTGGAAAATGCAGTAGAGGTTTGAGGTTACCGTGAAACTAGTACACGAAAATACTTTAGTACTCGGGGGTGTTCTCTTACAACTGCGCAAAACTCTTTCAGTGGCTTCATAGGGAAGGCCTCTGGTTGCTTCTTCAGGAGATTCCAGACCAATGGCTACCAATCTGGAAGGGATTTAGATTATGAGGGGGCTATAAATAAGAGGGGTTGATGAGAAATCAAATAGGGCAAATTAAAATAGTACTGCACCATATCAGTCGCCAGGTAGCATGGAATCAAGGATTGAAGATTTGACAAAGTTATGAATTCCGAATTGGATTCTAGATCCATTCTTGTTTAAACAATTGAAGCTGTGGAGAAGCTCGACAACTCTTTGCATACGGGGTTTCTACTATATATCTGAAGTAGGACTGCGAGGACAAAATCATATCAAACCAGAGAGATTACAGAATTGGCCTGGACAACGGTTAAGGACACTTATCCACAATTGTGGGGAAAAAATAAACCGCCCCTAATCTTGTTCCTGTCATCACATTTCATTGAAAAAGGAATTAGTTCTGTTGTCCAGCTCCTCACAAAACAAAGAAATAAGTTGGATGTTTGCCTCAAAGAAGACTTGCGGCTGAACTTGACGAACATTAAGCCGGTTCCCAAACTTAATTTTCCAATTAAATTTAATTAATTTTCCAATTTAAATTTAATTAATTTTCCAAGCTTAACTGAAGTCCACTAATCACAAGGCAGCCATTGAATAGGTAAAATAAAACAATAACAAAGTTTTGAAACTTTCAATTATTTTTTAAAACTTCAACGGCCAACTTTCTTAATTTTTCCAGGTTCCACTTTTTAATAAAACCATGATTTCCTATTATTAAATGAACGACAATGATCCTAGTTAATTATTCCACTTCTCTGTTCTTAAAAAAAAACACAGAAAAAATTATACATTTTAATTGTTTTCTGTTTTATTTAAGAACACCACCACAAAATTGCTTTCGCTGCTTTTATACACGGTAATAAAATTGTTCAAATTAATAAAACTGCTTCATTATTTACACTTTACTCCAAATTAAAATTAAGTAAACAATGGAGATGAAAAGGGAGAAATAGATATTAGTAGACCTTCAGAAAAGATTGGGAACCACTGCTCTACATTGCATTACAGAGACATGTTCTTAAAAAATTGAAAAAAATTCACTCAATATTTTGTGTGTTATAAAAGTGAAACGCTGTTGCAAGAAATAAATGTTTGAAACAGAAACAATAAACAACTTGTCACATTTTAAGAATTTCGTATAAATTGATTATAAAAGGACAAATCGAACATAAAGTTCTGAACCCTCACAATATCTTAAGTTCATAGATCTCAAACGGCACAACTTACCAGTAATCTCAGCCTCATCGTTTATTTCTTCTTTTGAGTTGCAAACAAGAAGAATGACAAGCAGAAGCGAACTTTTTTTTGCGACCAGTGAACAAAGGACTATGTATTGAGGTTTTTAAACCTAGCAGTGCCATGGTCCCAAATCCTGGATGAAATAAGATAATGGAATACAATTGCCTTATAAACATTATGCCTCATTTTTGGGGAGCTGTGTGGAATTAACATCACACATCCAAGGATCAGAAACTAGAATCTAAATTTTAAATATAATTTTGAAGTGTAATAAAAAAAAATGTAATTTACCTTGAAATTATTTACATTAAACATTAAATCTTCAAAAAATCAATTGAAGCACCTCAGAACAATAAAGAACTCAAGATAAAAGTAAAAACTGTAAAAAGTGATGTAAGCACAAAATCATGGTCTGATAAACCTTATTGAATATCAATTGCTTGAGGAAAATATAATCTTAACTAATAAAGAATTACATTTGAAATTTGTAAATAAATCTACAGGTTAATAAAACAAATGTTTCTCACCGTCATCTGAGATAAGCACCTCTTCTTGTTTCAGACGGTCGATGCATGGTTCTTCAACTATAAAAACAATAACAAATATATAAACAAATTTAGAGATATTGATTTGTATAGAATGAAGTTTGTACATTATAATATAACTGTTTAAAGTTTGCCGAAATGTTTCTCACCTTCATCTGAGCTTAACATCTCTTCTTCTTTCAGATAAATGATGCATGGTTTAACAACTATAAAAACAAAAATAAATATACAAGCGAATTAAGAGCTATTTAACAACTATAGAATATATTTTGTATTTCATAGGATATAACTAAACATTAGCAAAATTACTTTGTTCACCTTCATCTGAGATAAAATTCTCTTCTTGCTTCACATGATTAACACCTGGATCATCGACTACAAAAACAAAAATAAATAATAAGAAAATTTGGAGGTATTACCTCAAACGGAATGAAGTTGGTACTTTGCAAGGTAAATGTTTAAAGCTTAGCAAAATAGAAGTGTGTCAACTTAGATAATCATCTCTGATCCTTGATTCACATAATTGGGTCCATCCGTCAAAATTGTACTTTAAGCATGGAAATATAAACAAAGCATTTTTAATCTATGATGTTAAAAGAAATTAATTTCATTAGTTATATTAACTCAAGAGTATCCTTTGGGAATACAATTATTTTTTGAGCAACCAGAATAATTTGCACATAAAAATGAAAATCTGTTGCAAGAAATAAATATTTGAAACAGAAACAATAAACAACTTGTAACATTATACGAATTTTGAATAAACTTATTATGAAAAGACAAATCGGACATGAAGTTCTGAACCCTCACAATATCTAAAGTTCACAGATCTCAAAAAGCACCACTTACCAGTAATCTCAGCCTCGTCATTTATTTCTTCTTCTTTATAAATTCCAGTGTTATCTGAGAAATTAAAAAAAGATACATGAAAAATATATAATTTGTTATCTTAAGTAAATCTTTTGCAATTGGGAAACTAAATAATCTAATTATTAACTCATATGGAATGAAGTTGGTACTTTGTAAGGTAAGTGTTTAATGGTTAGCGAAATAGATGTGTGTGATTTTATCTTAGACAATCATCTCTGTTCCTTGTTTCACATAATTGAATCCATCCATCAAATTTGTACTTTAAGCATAAAAATATGAAGAAATCATTTTTAATTTGTGATGTGATGTGTGTGATCAAGATTATGTGAAGATGTCAAAAACAAAAATTACTAATTTTCAGCAAAATATTCTAAGAAAATAAAAAACCTAACCCACAAAACTAAACTAAACGTTGGCTCTTCAATAAACAATTCTCCCTACTTAAGAGCAATTTTTTGACCACCACCCAGACCATTTTCGTCCACATAAAAAACCTAACAACTGCAATCGCTCCTTGCCGATCTAATTACATTTCCAGGACAGTTATACTAAAATGACAATCACACCAGATATATGAAATATAAATACACTGCTTACCAACAAAATCCATTATTAGGAAAACCAATCTCTCTTCCAATTCAAGATAATCGTTGGCTGAGGAAGGCTCTATCAACTGATTAAGATGGCAACGAGGTTCATTCACTTACAACTCCAAAGAGGTAAATCGTAAATTTTGGCCGAATGTCGGTTAAGAATAACGTTCTTGTTAAATTTTAGTTGTTTCCTCGTCAACAAACTACAACACTTTTTTATAGTTTGAAAATATCATGAACAGTCATTCCATAAAAAAATTGGGCAGTATTTATTTTAGTTAATATTATTCTTCACTTTGTCAACATCTATTGCTTGGTCACTTTAAAACTAGTCGGTAGTTTGTATTAATAAATTAAAATGATGATTCTCAACAACTTAACGTTGTTCTACCGGCAGTGCCATGGGCGGTGTGTAGACGGCGCTGGTTATCGCCTACGTCACAAAACCAGCTGTTATCAAAGTCGTAAATCATCTAAACAATAACCCATATTTTTTTGGCAGCTAGATATATATTTTTCCACTTTCTTGTATGCCGTTAATGTCTTTTTTCTTTAAGAAAGAAGGGCAGTTTTTCAAAAAAGAGTCGTGTTGTCCTTGGCAGTTAACACACTTTATGGGACCATTTATTCTACTCCTTCATGTTTTAATTTACCACAGAATCTGCACAGTGGTACTTTTTTTACAACACGTTTTTGTAGGAATGGTGGGGTTGTTGAAGGTTATGAGATAATTGTGGCTGTTATGTTTTTTGTTGTTTTTGTAATATGTCAGTGTTTTTCCGTCTTCTATATTTTGTGATTTCAATTTTCCCTTTATTTCGTCAATGGAACAACAATTGAGATCAGGGCACTATATAATTCCTTTGCTTTGATTTAAATTTCCATTCGGCTCTTCTTTAACAGGAAACTTGTTGAGTAGGTTTTCACATTTTAGTAATTTGTTCCATTGATTTTCTGAAATAACTTCAACTAATAGAGTACCGTCTTTAATTTTTTTGTAACTTTTACATCACCAATTAAATTTATTAGACTCTTATATATTAGGAACGGTGAAACTATTTGTAATCGAAAGGATTTCCATCATTATCCGTCCCGATTCTTTTTATAATTATAAATCGTTAGTAGTTATTACTTCGTTTGTTTTCGTTATTTAATAAATATGATTCTTTAAATTTGGCTTTTTTCCGCTTAGCGGGCGGAGATTCAGCCATTGTTTTTACAGAGATTAGTAAGTTAAAAAGAAAGAGAAAACTTTTCTGATAGAAAAATATTGTAAAACTTATCGCTTGTTTGGTAGATAACAAATCCTCAGGAGCTCACTATATTTACGTCCTCACTGCACCAAGTATGAACACAAATCTATTAGATTGCCTGAAGAATTTTTCAAAGAATCGAAGATACAAGTGGATACGAACTCGTTTGTAGCGGATCTCATGCTTCAAATGAATCTCCTTCGATCCTTGAATACTCAAAATCAGTCATCATACAAAATTTATAACTACAAGGATCTTGCAATATCATCTCATGCGTTTGTCCGTGTGGATCGAACAAAGAAACCTCTAGAACCACCGTACCATGAACTTTTTGAAGTGACACAGCGCAACCCAAAATTTTTCACATTTAGGGTTAATGGCAAGGAAATTGATATCAATCGACAGGTTGAAGCCAGCCTATTTCCTGTCAGAAACATCACTGACTACAGGCAATGGCGTAACTAGAGTTAACTCAAGGGGGGTTTATCCCCACCAATCAACTACTCCAACAAATTACTCCCTTCAAAAACGATGTCTCGTAATATAGGTATAATATATGTGTAAGGTTGTTTTGACGTGATTTTATTCTTTGTTTCTTAAGGAATTAAATTACACGTCCTTTGAAACTAGTATTTAAACACAATATGAAATTAACTAATCAACTTTAGAACACATGTGTCTTAGAACAAGAACGTTATTCTTAACCGACATTCGGCCAAAATTTATTATTCATCTCTTTGGAGTTGTCAGTCAATGAACCTCGTTGTCATCTTGATGAGTAGAGGCATCCTTCCTCAAATTCTACTCAGCTAACGTTTACATTAAATTCAAAGAGAGATTGATTTCATTATAATGGATTTTGTTGGTAAGCAGTGTATTTATATTTCATATATCTGGTGTGATTGCCATTTTAGTATAACTGCCCTGGAAATGTAATTAGATCGGCAAGAAGCGATTGTAGTTGTTAGGTTTTTATGTGGACGAAAATGGTCTGGGTGGTGGTCAAAAATTGCTCTTAAGTAGGGAGAATTGTTTATTGAAGAGCCAACGTTTAGTTTACTTTTGTGGGTTAGGTTTTTTATTTTCTTAGAATATTTTGCTGAACTTTACTAAATTTTGTTTTTGACATCTTCACATAATCTTGATCACACACATCACATCACAAATTAAAAATGATTTCTTTATATTTTTATGCTTAAAGTACAAATTTGATGGATGGATCCAATTATGTGAAACAAGGAACAGAGATGATTGTCTAAGATAAAATCACACACATCTATTTCGCTAACCATTAAACACTTACCTTACAAAGTACCAACTTCATTCCATATGAGTTAATAATTAGATTATTTAGTTTCCCAATTGCAAAAGATTTACTTAAGATCACAAATTATATATTTTTCATGTATCTTTTTTTAATTTCTCAGATAACGCTGGAATTTATAAAGAAGAAGAAATAAATGACGAGGCTGAGATTACTGGTAAGTGGTGCTTTTTGAGATCTGTGAACTTTAGATATTGTGAGGGTTCAGAACTTCATGTCCGATTTGTCTTTTCATAATAAGTTTATTCAAAATTCGTATAATGTTACAAGTGGTTTATTGTTTCTGTTTCAAATATTTATTTCTTGCAACAGATTTTCATTTTTATGTGCAAATTATTCTGGTTGCTCAAAAAATAATTGTAATCCCAAAGGATACTCTTGAGTTAATATAACTAATTAAATTAATTTCTTTTAACATCATAGATTAAAAATGCTTTGTATATATTTCCATGCTTAAAGTACAATTTTGATGGATGGACCCAATTATGTGAATCAAGGATCAGAGATGATTATCTAAGTTGACACACTTCTATTTTGCTAAGCTTTAAACATTTACATTGCAAAGTACCAACTTCATTCCGTTTGAGGTAATACCTCCAAATTTTCTTATTATTTATTTTTGTTTTTGTAGTCGATGATCCAGGTGTTAATCATGTGAAGCAAGAAGAGAATTTTATCTCCGATGAAGGTGAACAAAGTAATTTTGCTAACGTTTAGTTATATCCTATGAAATACAAAATATATTCTATAGTTGTTAGATAGCTCTTAATTCGCTTGTATATTTATTTTTGTTTTTATAGTTGTTAAACCATGCATCATTTATCTGAAAGAAGAAGAGATGTTAAGCTCAGATGAAGGTGAGAAACATTTCGGCAACCTTTAAACAGTTATATTATAATGTACAAACTTCATTCTATACAAATCAATATCTCTAAATTTGTTTATATATTTGTTATTGTTTTTATAGTTGAAGAACCATGTATTGATCATCTGAAACAAGAAGAGGTGCTCATCTCAGATGACGGTGAGAAACATTTGTTTTATTAACCTTAAGACTTATTTACAAAATTAAAATGTTTCTCTTTATTAGTTAAGATTATGTTTTTCTCAAGCAATTGATATTGTGGTTGCTCAAAAGCTTTGGGGTCGACCATAACTTCTTCCGTTGCACTCTAATGGTGGAAACGGTCAGAGATGTTCTTTCAAGCCCAATTGACCTTGATTTTGTGCTTTAATCACTTGTTTGCAGGTTTTACTTTTATTTTGTTTTCTTTATTGTTCTAAGGTGCTTTAATTGATTTTTTAATGATTTAATGTTCAATGAAAATAATTTCAAGGTAAACTAAATATTTTTTTTATTACACTTCAACATTATATTTAAAATTTAGATTCTAGTTTCTGTTCCTTCGATGTGTGATATTAATTCCATGCAGCTCCCAAAAATGTGTTTAAAACCATAATGTTTATTTTGTTTTATAGATACAAAAACACTTTTTTTGTCCAAGTTATCTTTTATTTATTATTTCTTTAACATGTAGGCGTTTCGACCCATGTGGTCATTCTCAATACATGTTTTTTTATCATCATTCAGTTACCTGAATTCAATCCGCAAAAATACATCTATATAACATTCAAAAAAGCAAAACATTAACATTATAAAATTTTTTTATAAATATATATGAAATACATGAATCTTCTTAAAAATTATCCTATCAGCCACACCATCATACATGGCATCATCAAAAAATTCACTGCATATAAATTACAATTATTACATTATTGTTATCCTCACAATAGTACACAGATAGATATACCTTATTTTTTTCTTGTAGACCAATATTAAAATGCAGAAAGAGGAGGAAGGCTGGGTGGGGTCACCCATAGTCAGTTACTGTAACTAATAAGTAGAATTAGGACTTTGTCCAGTCTGGATTATCTGAGTAATAATAGTTTGTTATGTTTTATGTCTCACATCAATTATTATTTCTATGCCGAAAATACAACTATTACAATTCCAGAACATTCTTTCTATTTATATATATTGCAAACTATTTTTTTATTATATTTTATCGATATCCCAAATTCTTTAATTATTGTTATTATAAAACTGCTAATCTGATAGGTAAAAATATAAAGAAGTAGAAATGGATGTGTTAAAAGGTTGAGTTTATTTTATTTATATAAGCAAATTGATTATCTGTAGAATTAATGTTTATTTTTATTTTTATGTTCATTTAATTTTTAAAAAATGGAGGAGTAGTATTTTGACAAATCTCCCTCCTTTTTATCATTCACTATATTAGTTAAATTATCTGTTATATAAAGTGCTTCTAAGTATTTACGTTTTGTTGTATTGCTTTCCCTATGCAGTATTTTAGGTCTGTTGAAATTAAAAGTATGTAGTTCTGTTTTACTGTGGTTAGATAGTAATGTGTTATTTTTATATGTTGGTTTTAAGCTGTTTTTGTGGTAATAAAATCTATTTTTAAGGTGTGTACTAGTATGTCCTAAAAATAGATTTTATTACCACAAAAACAGCTTAAAACCAACATATAAAAATAACACATCACTATCTAACCACAGTAAAACAGAACTACATACTTTTAATTTTAAAAGACCTAAAATACTGCATAGGGAAAGTAATACAACAAAACGAAAATACTTAGAAGCACTGTATATAACAGATAATTTAACTAATATAGTGAATGATAAAAAGGAGGGAGGAGATTTGTCAAAATACTACTCCTCCATTTTTTAAAAATTAAATGAACATAAAAATAAAAATAAACATTAATTCTACAGATAATCAATTTGCTTATATAAATAAAATAAACTCAACCTTTTAACACATCCATTTCTACTTCTTTATATTTTTACCTATCAGATTAGCAGTTTTATAATAACAATAATTAAAGAATTTGGGATATCGATAAAATATAATAAAAAAATAGTTTTCAATATCTATTAATAGAAAGAATATGCTGGAATTGTAATAGTTTTACTTTTGGCATAGAAATAATAATTAATGTGAGACATAAAACAAAACAAGCTATTATTACTCAGATAATCCAGACTGGACAAAGTCCTAGTTCTACTTATTAGTTACAATAGCTGACTATGGGTGACCCCACCCAGCCTTCCTCCTCTTTCTGCATTTTAATATTGGTCTACAAGAAAAAAATAAGGTATATCTATCTGGTACTATTGTGAGGATAACGATAATGTAATAATTGTAATTTATATGCAGTGAATTTTTTGATGATGCCATGTATGATGGTGTGGCTGATAGGATAATTTTTAAGAAGATTCATGTATTTCATATATATTTATAAAAAAATTTTATAATGTTAATGTTTTGCTTTTTTGAATGTTATATAGATGTATTTTTGCGGATTGAATTCAGCTAACTGAATGATGATAAAAAAACATGTATTGAGAATGACCACATGGGTCGAAACGTCTACATGTTAAAGAAATAATAAATTTTAATTCTTATCTAATAAACTGGACTCAATTTCTATGTAAATTTCATCTTCAAAAAAAACCTGCATTCCAGTCAATATATTTTTTATTCTTTTATAAACGAGACGTTTCGGCAAAATCTAATGCCATTTTCAATATTAAAAATACATCAACAATACTAAAATTAACTTTTAAAAAAAGTCATAAGTCAAAAATCTGCAAAAAAATAACAAAATCATAAATACGTTATACAATCCAAAATAAAAGCTGTCCCAAAACAGTTAGCAAAAACAAGCTTAGATACCTCATAAAGAATAGTGAATTCCCAAGATAATGAGGAAAAATAAAAATAATTTTTAAATATTTCTTTATGAGGTATCTAAGCTTGTTTTTGCTAACTGTTTTGGGACAGTTTTTATTTTGGATTGTATAACGTATTTATGATTTTGTTATTTTTTTGCAGATTTTTGACTTATGACTTTTTTTAAAAGTTAATTTTAGTATTGTTGATGTATTTTTAATATTGAAAATGGCATTAGATTTTGCCGAAACGTCTCGTTTATAAAAGAATAAAAAATATATTGACTGGAATGCAGGTTTTTTTTGAAGATGAAATTTACATAGAAATAATAAATAAAAGATAACTTGGACAAAAAAAGGGTTTTTGTATCTATAAAACAAAATAAAATAAAATTCAAGTCCAGTACCTTAAACCATAATGTTTAAAAGGCAATTGTATTCCATTATCTTATTTCATCCAGGATTTGGGACCATGGCACTGCTAGGTTTATAAACTTCCTTTGTTCTTTGGTCGCAAAAAAAATAGTTCGCTTCTGCTTGTTATTATAATGACAAGTACGCTTCTTCTTGTATTTACAACTCAAAAGAAGAAATAAACGATGAGGCTGAGATTACTGGTAAGTTGTGCCGTTTGAGATCTATGAACTTAAGATATTGTGAGGGTTCAGAACTTTATATTCGATTTGTCCTTTTATAATCAATTTATTCGAAATTCTTAAAATGTGACAAGGCTATAGTGAAGAGCAAGGAGTGTTCGGAACCAGATCTGAGAAATATAAGAATATTATATCAAAGCTATTTCCTTCACAATCTTTAAAACCTCGTCCTCCTTACTCAGCTTCGAGTAGGCTACTCCGTTCGCACACTGACAAACGGGGAACTGGTCTTATGAGAGCAAATAAACCATTGTACGAGTATTGGAACGATCCTAACGAGCTAGTAGATCGTCTAAAGCTGTTAATGGCGTCCACTTATGCCGGTCATGAAGGACATCATAACGAAATAGAGTCATTAATTGAAGAGCTACGAGAAGAAAATATTATATATTGAAAAAACAGGTTACTCGAGTTTAGTATAAACATGACGATAAACAAGTTCGGATCCCACATGTCATTAAAGCATTCCAAGTATAAAAAACGGTATTTTCCGTTTAGCATATTGAAGTCTGTAAAGGACATTGATGCAAATAATCTACGAATAATCAATGTTGCAAACCCGATCTCAGCTCATGATGCTGCTAATAAAGTGTACTGTGATACTCTAGCGATTACCTACACTGACTTAAAAAATTGGCCGGGTAACTATATAGATGGAAAAAGAAAAAGACTTGTCAATTTCGCTCCACCTATAAATAACTATGATGTGGTTACAAAAGAATTCTTCAACAGAGTTGCTTTGACTTTAGTTAACAATATATATGATTGTCTCGGGAAAAGAATAGCAAACGTCGGTGAGCCCGTAGAGGAATCTGATGCGGTCACACTCGCTTATCTTAAGAAAATACTCAAAGAGAAGTTATAAATGCAATCATCAATATTAAAAAGAACTGTTGTAGATGAATTGCATAAGCCAGCTTGGAAGAAATATCCCAGACGAAAGAGAGTTTTGAAAGGAATAAATGACTTGTGGCAAATAGATCTAGTAGAAATGATACCTTATGCTCGAGAAAATAAAGGGCACAAATATTTATTAACAGTTATAGACTGCTTTTCCAAATATGCTTGGGCCGTGCCTCTAAAGCAGAAATCAGCAGAAAATGTTTCTAAAGCAATGGAGAGTGTGTTGGAGTCAAATAAGCAGACTCCGAAAAACATTCAAAGTGATCGAGGAAAAGAATTTTACAATTCAAAGTTTAAATCTGTAATGAAACAATATGGTGTTAATCATTATTCTACTTTTTCTAATATGAAAGCTTCCATTGTAGAAAGGTTTAATAGAACATTGAAAGCGAAAATGTGGAAAGCATTCAGCATGCGAGGAAATTACAAATTTTTAGATATTTTACCTCAGATTCTACATGAGTATAATTCATCATTTCTTACAACTATAGGTATGAAACCAATTGATGTGAATTCCAAAAAAGTCGAAAATTATTTATTACACAACGTGTATCTAAAATCTGACAGAAGATTGAATAAGCAAAAGTTGAATGAGGATGATTATGTAAGAATATCAAAGCGTAAAACAATATTTTCAAAAGGTTATACGTACTGCCAGCTGGTCAGCAGAGATTTTTAAAATAAGCAAAGTGCAAAATACAAATCCATATACTTACCTATTGAATGATTTAAAGCGGCAACCCATCAAAGGCGCATTTTATTCTGAACAACTTCAAAAAGTAAAACATCCTGATGTCTATTTGATTGAGAAGATATTGAAAAAGAAAGGAAAGAAAATGTATGTTAAGTGGTTGGGACTTGATGAAAAATCGTGGATAAATAAAAGTGATATTTTTTAGCTTCAAAGAAATTTATTAAGTATATGTAAAATTATTACATAAACAATCTATATGAGATCCCAAATAAACTGCTTAATGAGCGCCTACACGGAACAAGGCCGAGAGGCCGCCCTAGGCTGCGATGGTTGGATAGTGTTGAAGAAGATGCAAGGACCCTGCTCGGAGTACGGAATTGGAGAGCAGCTGCACTTGACCGATTAAGCTGGCGGAAGCTGCTTGAGGAGGCCAGGACCCAGTAATGGGTTGTTGCGCCGATTGAAGAAGAAGAATATGAGATAAAAAAGAATATTACATGTATATAATTAAGCTGAATGACAAATTACAATGTATAGCAACTTTAAATATACATTACATAACAAAGTACATTACGTGATATAAAATTAAAATTTATTGTAACTTTAAATATACAAAGTTCATTACATGATATATTATTGAGATAAAAAAAAAAAATATATATATATATATATATATATATATATATATATTATCTTTACACTAATAAATTTATTTAGAAAAAAAAAAATGTAGTTTATATCTCTCCCTGTTACATCAAACATGGCTTAAGCATTACAATATAAGATTATTCTTCTAATGAATAATGACCATATGGTAATGTGTGTATCTGATTTGATAAAGTCACTCTTTTGTCATCATGCGGGCTGAGAGATAGTTTGTTGACAACTACTGTATGCAATTGATATCGTTTTGATTGAATGATTTGAAACGAACTGTACATTTTCATATTGGTTTGTAAAGTAACAAGATAATCATTAAATTTAAACTCTTTAACAGCACTATTCTTTATTCCCTTTGCCCTTTTGATTAGCTTACTCTTGTTTGTAATAAATGAGTACATTTTGGGCCTTAATCCCACATATTCTACAATCGGGTCACCAGCCGTTTCATCCTTCAATTTTCCGACTACTTTTTTATTTTCTTGTGAATAAGCAAAATGTGATACTGGAAAATTGCTCGTGTCGAAATGACATTTTAGAGTATCTTTTAGATCTTGATAGAAGTCATCCACGGTTAATTCATACAGCAGTGAGTCGGTGTCCATATAGCAAAGACTTACATTATCGCTGCCGTATGTTTTTAAAAATAGATTGTAGTGATAATCATACATTAGAACTTTTGAAAGTTCCAGAACAGAAAACCCAACATAGATTGGTTTATTTAACATTACCTTTTCTTTTTCGAGCTGTACAGCTACTACATTTTCGGAAAAAAATAAAGCGATCCTTAAAATTTGGTTTTTTTACATATCTCTCTAAAGATTTTTGATTAGTAACAATTTTTAGATCAATTCTATTTCTGACACATTCTAAAAACTTACCAAAACAACTATTGTTCATTAATTTAAAAAAATCTGATTCGAATGAGTTAGTTGACTTAGTTCGGTGATATGTATTCAAATCGATATAAGGGGTTATCCATGGTTTTTGACAAAATTTTAAAATTCTATGAACCTTATCCATTTTTACACCCAAATCCAGCGCTTGTTTTAAATTAATATAATGGATAATATATCTTTTCTTTTCAGTCAATGAAGCTATCAACTTTTTTACTTTTCCTCCCGGCACTTTCTTTGTTTCCGGTAATAGAGGTAATTGACTGTGTAAGTCATGAATGTTTTTAGGATAACTGAAGTCTGCATCAAATATATAACCGATGGGAGAATCATTGGTTATTTTTTGAATATCTAAATTTTCCGTTTCCCATTCAAAGTTAGAGTAAGATAGAAATCCATTCATTGCATATCCATAAAGGTTATTAACATTCGCGTAAATTAAATATGTTGATGGTTTGTTATGGTCATAATCATGAACATATTTGTTGTTTGCTTTTGCATATCGTTTTATAACGTTAGTGAGCCCTCCCCGGATTCCTTTTTCTAAAAATAATATTTTGTCGATATCTTTAATTACTTCTAGGCGTATATTTGTGTGTTTCAACATGGCCTGCCACGCAAACCCAGGCAGGGTGAACGTCCAAGCAGCGTCGAGATGATAAATATTCATGTATAGTTCCCTAAACTTTTCAAAAACCTCGCACAGAAGAACAACGTCGGTTGTTATGTACAGTTCTGCATATTCTTTTAAATTTTTAATGTTTAATTTTTGCCAAACAGTGATCGCATGGTTGTATTCTGATTCAGTAATATTTGAGTTTGTTAAATTATTAAAAAACTTTTCTTTATTGGGTAGTTTTGTCTCTGCCAATCGTTCAATTGAGTCTATATCGGAATAAGGAAATATGCCTTTTCGAGTAAGCAGAGCCATTTTCTCTTCGTCCGGAAATAGTCGACTTAAATTTGGAAAGGTATCCCGCTAACCATTGGAATTTTCTTTCATATTATTTACTAAGAGGTCTAAACTAGAAGCAAGAAATCTATAAGAGTCCACAAACCGAATTTTGGTTTTGCATCCTTTAAACTGTATTGAGAAACTGATATATTTCTCTGTATTGCTAGGAATAACTGAAACATAACCCTCGATGTGAGCGAGGAAAGGTACAATCAGATGACTGTCATAACCCTGAAAGTTGTGAATAAATACAGGTATAAAATTAGGAGTTTTGGCTCGCAAATTACAAGCGGAATGAGCACAACCAATAAATCGACCTGATCGGTGATTGTGATGACGAACTTTATCATCTTGACATATATTTTTTTCACAAATGATACACCTGAGTAGCAAGATATGAAATGATTCTTCTTCTTCCTGGGTCAGTTTTTGCATTGGAACTGTAAAGCCATAAATCTCATCAACTTTTTGAATCATTTCGTGTAATGCCTCAATAAATTTTTCCATACAATCCATACCTGTAAAAATTTGTGGTTTAAAAACGAAACTTGTTAAGTTTGATTTAATAAGTAATGACGCACAAAACGGTTTATGATTTTGAACAATATTAGACCATGACTTCTGTGAGCCGCTACATGGTCCCTCTAACGGTTCCAGGTGACACTCAAAGTCAGCGTACGCTACAATTTCAATGGCTTGAGTATATTCAAAATTTTTAAAATGTATTTCATTTTCTTCGGAAAATACTACTCTAGAAGGTTTTTGTAAGCTGCAAAAGAGTAAATGATCGTTCAGTTGGTCTTTAGCGTTTTTCCCGCTTTTTGTTATATAATTAGAATTAAATGTTGATAGACATCTGTGGCAAACTTCTACTGAAGATTTATGTAATGACAGGTGAGGAGATATGAGTCGGCTTAGGTTTGTTATATAACAGTAATGTGAGCTTTCTTCATCTTTTAGAAACAAAATATCAAATCGTTCTTTGAAATTTAATTTTTTACTAATCTGTAATGGATATATCTCGTTTTCATCATTTATTCCAAATAAATTTATTGCAACGTTATTAGCGTTTTCAAATTTTATAACATCTTTAAATGTTGAGGGATACGAAATGCAACTAAAGTCATAGTTACTTTTTACATGTTTGTAAGAGCTCGCCTTGTTTGAACCTATTGTCTTGCTAAGAATGGCCAACTTTAAACATTCCGTGTTGTCATTTTTAACATTTATAACCGCTCGTCTATTTTTTATATTTTGGGGTAGCTCAATAAATTTTTTCCACCTAGGGGTTTATATTTGGTCAAATGTAAACAAAGGAAATTACAAGAAACAAATGACCAACCGGATCCTTTAGACGTGAAGGAATCCATTTCGATCACTATTTTTTCATACGATTTGTCTATATATTTATTAATGTCGGTGGTTTCTTCAATAGATTTTATTTTTGTTTTGAAATTTATATCGGTACGTTCTTCTAGCGTTGTTTGATTGATATCAAGTTTTTTATAGCTACACTCTATCGCAATAAGACTTTTGAGAGTTTGCCATTTTGTTAAATAATGATTTAGTATTCCAAATAGTTCTACTTTCACGAGCTGTAAGAAGTTAATGACGCTTAGTTCTCGAATGCCATTAGGAATATAAATATCTACGATTGAATCACCAAATGCTTTTCTTATGATACAGCTCTCGTTTTGGCTTGTTCTATGTTCTTTATTGAAAAGTATATAGCGAGTTTTTGGAGGCGCATAATTTATGGACTTGGTGGTTTCATCAACCGGGGTGCAAACATTCTCCTCCTTATGTATATATTTCCTTTTTTTAAGAGGGAGGGAGGAGGGTTCCGCCTGATACATTCCACTATTATTGCCAACGTAGTTAATGAGTTCTGTTTGTTTATTAAAATTAGATAATTGCACTAATTGAGGATGAAAAAAAGACGAACTATTTGAAACTGCACTTGTATCCCGGTAAGAAGATGACAATGAATGGGCTTTTACGACGACTAGAAGCGTCCGATCGTTCTACTTCAGATGCGTTCGACTCCGTTGCAAAATTGGGTTTGCTGATACATTTAGAATTACATTGACTTTTTATGTGTCTCGAACAATTACATTTCCTTTTAAATTCCCTCCCACATGAATGACAAAAATAGCCTTTCCATTTACAGCGATGTATTCTTGTACTTAATAATAGACCACATTTATCACACAAATAATTTTTTCTACCATAATGATTAGATGATACTTTAGCTAACCTATCACTCATTTCACATTGGTTAAACTTAACGAATATTTGCTAAATACATTAACTCAAGATATACATTAACTCAAGATAAAAATAATGTTAGTCATCAGCGCAAAGAATCACACCTTATAGAAATTTTAACTGGTGACAATTCTTTTCTTTCCCCAAATACATTAGCTTCAGAGAACCTGAAACAAAGCTGGAATTAATATTCATTTAGCATAATCAACATATCAGTAATTATTTGTATCGTACTTACCATCGTAGTTGTCTACGTACTCTTTAGTGAATGGAGATAAAAATCTTTTTGGGAGAAATGTTCTAATTTTTTCCTCTTCTCCCTCTAAGATAATCTGTAAAGATTTTCCATATTGCGT
Organism: Arma custos; assembly: GCA_037127475.1. Classification (NCBI taxonomy): domain Eukaryota; kingdom Metazoa; phylum Arthropoda; class Insecta; order Hemiptera; family Pentatomidae; genus Arma; species Arma custos. Next base: position 228,367,614 of record CM073759.1, read on the forward strand.
TTGCTTCATCTCCATGCTTTCAATTGTATAAATTCTCCCATTTTCCAATTCATCCAGTGTTTTGTACACTGGAAATTTGTTAAGCTTATTTAATGTTTCGGCAAGAGACATCTGGTTTAATAAAAAAGAAACATTAAATTAAGGAATAGTCAAATTAAAGTAAATTTATACTGAGGAAATATTCATACTCAGCGTGCACATGAGACATATCGTGATACTTATACTATAAAGACATATGTAAATTAAAAAAAAAATTACTTACTGTGTTTACGAGGAGAGCTGAAGCCAAAGACTGAATGACACTAATCGATCCGAGGGTCTTATTTACAAGAAACTGTATTTTTTTTTTATTTTACTTCTTTCTCTATTTTTTAGATTTTAGAAGCAGTAAAATTTATTTTACATACGAACATTGCGTTGACCTCGTGCTAGCACGGGTCAGTTGCAACGATACGATTAAACGAATATAAATTTTAATGGTCCAACGATAAGATTAAACGAATATAAATTTTAATGAATATTATCTAGAGATAATAATTAATATAGAAGAAAATAGATGATTTTGCAATATGTTTTATCGAGTTGAAAGGACGCCGCCCGACATGACAGTGCCGAATGATTGCATTGCGTAATTTTTTCATATATAAAAGGGATCAGGACCTGCAAAGAAATTACTGCCTTACAGATCACTACAGTTACATCTCTCCATAAGGTAATTATCATTTTAAATTATGTTGCTTCTAAATTATGCTCTAGCTAATAACGAACCACTTTATAGATGTTTGATTACTTAATATTTTAATATCCCAACCTTTGAGACCCTAAATAGTATGCCAACAGACCATTCGTCTGCCAATATAACCATATGCCAGGTTTGTGCTTTCAATCTCGACAGATTTGAGCACCTAAGAGACGTGCTAACAGCCGGTCATTATCTCCTTCTGAGAAATGAAGTAGTTGGTATTACATACAATGATACATGTACAACTTTGTATAAAAAATATAAAAAACTATATTACTGTAAGTTATATTTTTTCAAAAACAAAACTTCTTTGTATTTTAGATGAGCTCATTTATAGAATTCCATCAATTAGTTGAAGGATTCTATGAAATTCTCAGCATAGAGAGAGGGAGAGCCACTCTTAAGAAAGACGGCTTGATATTCAATACATTACTGCCTTCGTACGAGCTAGCGGATGTTCAAAATTTTCGCGCACCCGGACTGTTGTCGATTTTTACAATCGACAACAGGAAACATTACGTTATACTTAGTTCTTAAGAGAGATTATTATATTTGTTTTTTGTTTGTTTTTTTTGTGACATTATCATTTTTTTGTTTTACTTCAAATAAATCATGTAAATTAAATTTTTTTTTCTTCACCTTTATTCTTCTTTCAAGGTAGTAAGTCGAAACAAATGTGTATAGATAAATCAAACTCAAATAATATTGATATAATAAAATAATAAATGGAGATTGCAATAAGACAAGTACAACTGTGCTCGTAATAAGACATTTAAATTAGCAACTTATCAATGAGCATGGGCATTGACCTAAAACTGAATGAAACAGCTGAGTCAGAACTGGTGTATAACCACTATCGTCTGTACAATAGCTCAAGGCATGTAAACATACGCATGGCTGATGTCACAAGGTCACCCGTACTACACCTCGAATGCAAACAATCACCTCCCGGAGTCAATGACCCTCATGCGTCAGCAACCATCTCCGAGCCTAAGAGATAGAGCTAATCAATGATATTTAGCTCATGCTCGCAACAAGCCCCCGTACTACTCCTCAAATGTAAACAAACATCTTCCGGGGTCAATGACCCTCAGAGATAGACCATATCAAGAACCTACAGAGATAGAGCTTATCAATGACATACAGAGATAGAGCTAATCAATGACCTATAGGTCAAGGTCACAACTAGGCCCCCTCCCGTTACTAGGTCAAGGCCACGACCTCAGAAATTCGGCTCTATCCGCCAATATTATCTACTTGTGTGATTTGTCATTTCATAATAAATTTATTCAAAATTCTTAAAATGTGACAAGTTGTTTATTGTTTCTGTTTCAAACATTTATTTCTTGCAACAGCGTTTCACTTATATAACACAAAATATTGAGTGAATTTTTTTCAATTTTTTAAGAAATTGTCTCTGTAATGCAATCTAGAGCAGTGGTTCCCAATCTTTTCTGAAGGTCTACTAATATCTATTTCTCCCTTTTCATCTTCATTGTTTACCTAATTTTAATTTGGAGTAAAGTGTAAATAATGAAGCACTTTTATTAATTTGAACAATTTGATTACTGTGTATAAAAACAGCAAAAGCAATTTTGGGGTGATGATCTTAAATAAAACATAAAACAATTAAAATGGATAATTTTTACTTCTTTTTTTTTTAAGAACAAAGAAGTGGAATAATTAACTAGGATCATTGGCGTTCTTTTAATAATAGGAAATCATGGTTTTATTAAAAATAAGGATCTGGAAAAATTAAGAAAGTTGGCCGCTGAAGTTTGAATGAAAAAACAATTAAAAGTTTCAAAACTTTGTTATAGTTTTAATGGCTGCCTTGTGCTTAGTGGATTTCAGTTAAGCTTGAAAAAATAATTAAATTTAAATTGGAAAATTAAGCTTGGGAACCGGCTTAATGTTTGTCAAATTCAGGTGCAAGTCTTCTTTGAAGCAAACATCTATAATGTGCAAATTTATAAGTATTTAAAAAATATATTTAAATTAAATAAAAAATGGACTTATAAGAGATGTAAATTGAAAATGACTGAAGAAGTTGAAACGTATTTTTAAATAAAGAAAAAATGTTTGACTGGAAAAAGGTTTTTTTACTTACTTGAATGAATGACTCAAAAATATGTACTCCAGTAACATAAACAAGAGAATTAAAATAAAAAAGTTCTTATGAGTTCGAATTGCGCAAATATTGTATTTTAATTTTATTGTAAAATTTGGGGGCAAATTTTGAATTTTATAAGTTGTAATTTGAATTTGGAACTATTTCAGAGAATGGTCCTTCACTTCATTTATTCTTCTACATTGTAGAAAGGAGATAGTTAGGAGGTGCAGTACAAAAAAACTGAATAAGTGCTAGACATATTTATGTGCCGACGTTTCGACCTACAGTGTAGGTCATCTTCAGGGCGATTTGGAGAGAGAAGCCGTTGTGTGTACCGGCTAACTGATATTGTTAGTCAGCCGGTACACCCAACAGCTTCTCTCTCCAAATCGCCCTGAAGATGACCTGCACTGTAGGTCGAAACGTCGGCACATAAATATAATTCTAGTACTTATTCAGTGTTTTTTTTTACTGCACCCCCCCCCCAACTATCTCCTTTCTACATTTGATCATCCAGTCAACTATTTTCCTCTCATTCTTCTACATTATTTGCTGAATATTCAGGTTGCCATAGAGGTGCAAGATTCATATCTTTTATTTAATTTCTCAGATAGCGCTGGTATTTATATAAAGGAAGAAAGAAAAGATGAAACTGTGATTACTGGTGAGTCTTGCCCTTTAAGATCTATGAACCTTAGATACTATGACAGTTTAAAAACTTCATGTTCGATTTTCTGTTTCATAGTAAATTTTACTGAAAATTATTAAAATATGGCCAATTTTTTATTGTTTCTGTTTTAATCATTCCTTTCTTGCTTAAAGATTTTCACTTTTATGAGCAAAATGTTCTGCTTGCTGAAGAAACAAATAAATTTCCAAAGGATCATTTTGAGATTATATTACTAATTAAATTAATATTTTTTAATAACACAAATTTTAAAATTTATTTATTGAAATTTACAATTGTATAATTGTAATTCATCGAGTAAATGCATAATGGGGTGTGTTGGGGCGAGTGACACCATAAAGGAAAAATGACCAAGGGTGTAAGTCTGCAACCCCTTTTCAATGGCCGGTCATTTGATCACCAATGAAATAAAAATGGTATTAAAAATAAAAAACAAAGATTAAATCAGGAAATATTGAAATGAAAAAAAAATTAATGAACGAGAGAATTACAAACATTTAAAAAAAATACAATGTTTAATGAAAACGATTCATATATATGAAAAAAAAATACAATTTACAAAAAAAAACTATAATTGGCAGGCTTGTCATTTCATGAAAAAAATTGAGCACTGAACATAATTAATTTTTTTTTTTAAATTTATTTATTGATATCTACAACTGTATTTCAATAATACAAGTAAATAGGCTAAGTGATATATAATGACAAGTAGAGAAACTACCTACTGGTAGTACTCATATTATTAAATTAAAATTAAAATACAAAAAAAAAAACAATAATTTTAATATAATTTATTTAATTATTATATGATATAATATTTTTAAAAATATTTTATTTGAAAAGAAAAGAAATGGCCAGGACCGGAACTCGAACCCGGGTATTTCACCTCTCCGTGGTGACGCCTCAGCCAACTCGGCCACCCTGGCACGTTTCTCGGCCAGCCCTATCAATTCTTTTCACCGATGCTATATCTCCATGTTCTAGCAATTAGCGATTTATACACGGGGAGAATGTTAATTGATCATTACTTTATTTTTGGATCTTGTTGACTTTAAGTCATTAATATTATTATAATTTATTAAATTGTTATATGATATAATTTTTTAAAAATATTTTATTTGAAAAGAAAAGATATGGCCAGGACCGGGACTTGAACCCGGGTATTTCACCTCTCTTTTTTCTTCTGTTCTGTGTGGGCCTGTCTTTTGGGCATTTTTAAATTCTCTCTTTATTATGTCTTCCTGATAACCATTTTTGATGAGAGCTTTCTTTAGATGTCTTTCTTCAAATACACCGGCTCAGAAATCCAATGGTTCTTGTCATCAACGCTCTAATCACACTGTTTCTGTGCAGGATGATGATGTGAGCAGGCATTCCAATATCGGTCAGTGTGGGTCGGTTTTCTATACTTCACATATCTTTCTTTTCTACCTGGTCAATCTTCTGACTGTTTCTACTTTGTTGTTATTCAGAAACTGGGCAATCTTCCTATTTATCTTACCATTTGGGTCTTCTTTTAGTATCTCGCAAGAACCATCATTCAGCAAGTCTTACATTTTCTTAATATATTTTTTTTTTTAGAATAATTTATTGATATTTACAACTGTAATTATATAACATCAAGTAAATCTGCTGTATGAACAAAGGACATGAAAAAAAAAAACACTTGTGGAGAAACTACCTGTTGATAGCACTCCAATAAAGTTCTATAGTAGAAGGTCTCGAGGCCATCTTCTTTTCAGACGCCTCGGAGGGTTATCAGAAATATTATGGGAAGCAATTTGATTTTCTTAATATAATCTACCTTTTTCATTATGACTGTACTGTAGCCCTAATATGCTGGTAATACCAAAAGGTCATCCCGTTTTTTCAATTCCTTTAAGGCTTTTTCTTCTTTAACAGTAAGATTTGGCATTATAATGTCCATAAATGATAATTAAAAAAATTCTCTCCGACGTCTTCTCCTCAAAATCTTCTTTATCTTCCTCCTTAGTGCCTCTCAGCAAGTAGCTGGTGGAGGTGCCTCAATTCAAGACAGCCAAGCCTCTCGATCTCCAGCCAGTGCTTTCATATCATTCATATTCCTTCCCTTCCTTTTACCGATCCTTGAGATGTAGTCCATCCATTGTAGTCTAGGTCTTCCTCTAGGACGACGTCCGGTAGGCATGGCTTCAAAAAATTCTTTTGGTCCCAGTCCTCATCCATTCTGCAGAGATGACCAAACCATCCCAACTGTCTCCTCTCCACTGCTTCCCTCAGTGCAGGCACTCCTAGGCTTCCCCTTATCCTATCATTCCTAGCTCTGTCCCTCTTTGTTTTGTCTGCCATTCTCCGGAGGTATTTCATTTCAGGAGCGGTAACCCTACTCCAGTGCTTGTCCATCGGGACCCCTCACTTCCATAAATAATGGTAGGCAGGTATATGGACTTAAAGAAATGCAATTCCCTTTTCACCACCACTGAATTGCATAGCTGGCAGTATATGCTATTAGCTTTCTTTATCCTTTTTGAGAGTTCTTGGTCCATTTTCCCATTTCTGCTGAGCACTACTCCTAGTTAGATATAATCCTGCGCTGTCTCCTCTTCTTCACGCCCGATGTGCATCATCTTGCTTTTTGCAACATTCAATGTTATGCGCTTCCTTTCCAGCTCCGTCTCCCACTCTGTAACCGCCTAATGTGGATTTTCCTTGGAATTGGCAATGAGGACTGTATCAAACCACTACTTGCACTAGGATTGTCCTTATGTTCCACTTTCCCACAATCATTTGTGTTGTTCTTCGCTTGCAGATCTTCAGTATTTCATCCACAAAAGTGATGAAAAAGAGAAGCTTTAGAAGATGAAAGAGGACTAAGGCTGTCCCCCTGTCTAACACCCCTTCTCACGGCGAAAGCCTTGGACATTCTTCCATTAATTCTGGCTATGGCTTTGGAGTCATGATAAGTGTTTTGTATGGCATTTATTAATGCTGTGGGAACATTTTTAGCGCCTAGAGCCTTTTAGATGAATCATGCAAAGTCTAGTAGTTATAGGTTTGAAGTCGATAACTTGTTGAACCATCCTTTTAGCAACAACGAAGCCGGTTCCAAATGTATGGTCATCACAACTATAATAGATAGAGTGATTTCCATTTCTTAGCCTACCCTGTCCAGTCCACCTGATTTCTTGGATGGCAGCTATGTCTATATGGTAATCATCAAAAATTTTAAGAAGCGATTGGAGCGCTCCAGGTCTGTATAATGTCAAAATGTTCCAAAAGGCAATTTTGTAGTCCAGTTGACTTTTTCTGTGTCAATTATCATTAATCAGTCCGGCTAATATTTTCTGAGCTTTGTAGATATCGTAGATTTAAGAAGAGTGGGTGTATCGGACCTCACGTCTCCCGAGTCAGGTGGAGGGGCTGCCTCCTCAGAGCATCCTGACGTTTTTCCTCTTTCCAGAGCGGCTACCTTGGGACAGTGATCCTAGGGTGTGTACTGTCTGTGACCTAATGTTAGATTAAATGTATAGTGTAGTCTTCTGAGTGTGTTGGTACTCGTTACTAAACTGGGGACAAAAGACAAATGTAACTCTATATTTTTTATAATTAATGGTCAACTATTTTGATTTTTAAATATTTTTATTTGAAAGAGAAAAGATAAGCCATCAGCCGGGATTCGAACGTAGAACCTATGTCTCTCCGTGACAGTGCTCTAACAGAGTAACGTTAGAGCGCTGTCATGGAGAGACACAGGATCCGGGTTCGAATCCTGGCCGAGGGCCTATCTTTTCTCTTTCAAATAAAAGTAACTATATTAGTTGAGATTCCTTTTATCTGAAGAAATTGGTATTTTTGTTGGAGCTTCAATTTATAAATAAATAAAATTAGCATAAATAGTCTTTTAGGTTTCCACAGCCACTATTATTACAAAAGACTTTGTTGATTTCTTCTGGTTTAGATTGTGTTGATAAATTTTTCACCAGCCATACTGCTGACTTCTTCAGGGCTGAAATGAGAATGAGGATGATCCGTGCGCTCTCGGCCTTATATGCGTGCCCACTCGGGTCAGTTCGGGTCCATTTGTCAATTGTCGGATCCCGTCGTTACTCGATCGGGTCCCTTTGTGTTCTGGGACGGAGTCTACTTTTCCATGAACACGATTGGCTGGATTCTGATGGTTCGGGCTTAGGTTGATTGGCTTTTGATTTGTTTAGCTCTTCTTGGTTAATCTGTTTTTTATTCATGGTCTCTGTTATGTTGGGGAGCCAGAGCTTACTCAATTTGTAACCGTCCTCCCTGTTGAAGTTATTCGCTTGTTTAATTATTTCAATGGCCTCCATAATTTTTCTTTCTGTGGCTTTGCTACATTTCTTTACCACTCTGACCTTATTAAATTCTATAGCATGACTTGTGGTGAAAAAATGTTCAGCCAAGGCTGACGTCTTACCGTCCATCTTCTTGACACTTTTTATGTGTTCCTTGAGTCTATTGGAGATAAGCATACCAGTTTGTCTAATATATTCCTTTCCACAGAAGCATGGAATGCTATAAATCACTGGTGTCCTGAATCCCAAGCCGTCCTTCGCGTTCCGAAGAACTTGACATAACTTCCTGTCCGTGGTGTATATGGTTTTAATTTTAAACTTCTTTAGTGTTTTGGCTATTTTCTCTGTCGTGTCTTTAACTTATGGGATCAGCGCCGTCTTCATGTCCTCTCTACTTTTTTCTGTATTATGTGGGCTAGTCTTCTGAGGTTTTCTAAATTCCTTTCTTATTATTTCCTCTTGATAGCCATTCTTCATGAGGGCTTTCTTTAGATCTCTTTCTTCTTTCTTGAAGGCTAAAGAAGAAAAATCCTTAACAGCATCTAAAGAATCTGAAGAAACGGGAGGATATTTTAGTGTTATCAGCTGATAAAGGAAACTGTACAGTACTGATGAATAGAGTAGAGTACATCAAGAAAGTGGAAGAGCTACTGAATGATGGATCTTATGAGGTACTCAAAGAAGACCCAACTGGTAAGATAAACAGAAAGATTATCCAGTTTTTAAAAATCAACGAAGTAGAAACAGGCAGAAGTTTGACTATGTCAGACCCGATACCTCCCAGAATCTACGGTCTCCTTAAAACGCACAAAGAGGGCATACCTTTACGTCCAATAGTGGATTCCATCGGTTCAGTAACTTACGAAGCAGCCAAGTACTTGAACAAGAAGATAAAACTGCAGGTTGGAAATACTGAACACCACATCAAGGACTCAGATGACTTCATGAAGAAAATAGCCGAGATAAGAATTGAGCCACAGGTTATACTGGTTGGTTTTGACATCAAATCCCTGTTCACCAAAATACCGATCGAGGTATGGTATCCTGGTCAAAAAGGCACTTGGCAAAACAGACACAGAACTACTATGCTTGACATCGTCATACTTTCTTTTCAATGGAAAGTACTACAAACAGACTAAAGGTGCAAGCATGGGATCGCCATTAAGTCCACTCTTTGCAGAACTCTACATCGAAGATTTCTAACGGGAAGCATTGAAATCCTCAAAATTAAAACTGTCCCACTGGTTCAGATACATGGATGACACCTTTGTTATTTGGCCACATGGGATGGAAAAGCTAAATGACTTCCTAAAGCACTTAAACTGGATACACAGTAGTATTCAATTCACTATGGAAGTTGAAAATGAAGAAAATATCCCGTTCCTAGATGTAAAGGTGGAAAAGAAAGAAAACCGGTTGGGACACTCGGTATATAGAAAACCGACCCACACTGAGTATTTGAATACACGCTCACACCATCATCCGGCACAGAAACATGGTGTAATTAGAACATTGATGACGAAAGCCCTTAGGATCTCAGAACCGGCATACTTCAAGAAAGAAGAAAGAGATCTAAAGAAAGCCCTCATGAAGAATGGCTATCAAGAGGAAATAATAAGAAAGGAATTTAGAAAACCTCAGAAGACTAGCCCACATAATACAGAAAAAAGTAGAGAGGACATGAAGACGGCGCTGATCCCATAAGTTAAAGACACGACAGAGAAAATAGCCAAAACACTAAAGAAGTTTAAAATTAAAACCATATACACCACGGACAGGAAGTTATGTCAAGTTCTTCGGAACGCGAAGGACGGCTTGGGATTCAGGACACCAGTGATTTATAGCATTCCATGCTTCTGTGGAAAGGAATATATTAGACAAACTGGTATGCTTATCTCCAATAGACTCAAGGAACACATAAAAAGTGTCAAGAAGATGGACGGTAAGACGTCAGCCTTGGCTGAACATTTTGTCACCACAAGTCATGCTATAGAATTTGATAAGGTCAGAGTGGTAAAGAAATGTAGCAAAGCCACAGAAAGAAAAATTATGGAGGCCATTGAAATAATTAAACAAGCGGATAACTTCAACAGGGAGGACGGTTACAAATTGAGTAAGCTCTGGCTCCCCAACATAACAGAGACCATGAATAAAAAACAGATTAACCAAGAAGAGCTAAACAAATCAAAAGCCAATCAACCTAAGCCCGATATAGGCTTATTTCCACTAGACTCACCGAACACATGTGAAGTGTCAAGAAGATGGACAGTAAGACGTCAGCCTTGGCTGAACATTTCCAGTGGTCCTCCAGGTTGGGGGAAACCCAGTACCAGGGATTTAGTCTGCTCACCCTTCTCCTGAGGGGACTAAATATTCAGGAGACCAGCTGTCCCAAGGATAGGGGACCTCCATTGCTGGGCTAATAAGCCGCATGGCAGAAAAATATATATATTTTTTTTTTTTTTAAATTTATTTATTGATATTTACAACTGTATTACAATTATACAACAAGTAAATTGAATGCGTGTTACATAATGACATGAGAATGACAAGTAGAGAAACTACCCACTGGTAGTACTCAAATCAAAGTTCAATAAGAAGGTCACGTGGCCATCTTCTTTTCAGACGCCTCGGAGGATTATCGGGAATTGAAGAGGAAGCTAGGTTTGAAACTAGAGGGTTTGAGTGGGAATGAAGTTTGCCAAATCAGCAACAAAAGGGACATTAAGGTCGTTATGGATGAGTTTATTCTTAACAAAATAAGGAGCATTGAGGATTTTACGAAGGATTTTGGATTGTAGGGATTGGATACGAGAGGAATTCGATGGCTTAGTGGAGCCCCATAGCTCTACTCCGTAAGTCCAAATAGGTCGTATGATGGTCATGTAGATGAGTCTTTTGTAGTTAATTGGGAGCTTAGAAAAATATTTAAAAACAATTTATTTTATTGTGAACTTAACTTTTATGTTGTTTAAACTGTAATAAAAATATGGACATAAACAGCAAGATTTACTAGAATGTATAGAGTTCACACAGCATTCTGGGTGCCAGACTAAATATCACAAATTTAAGATGCTTTTTAATATTTCATGTTTTATTAACTGTTTCTTTTTTAGTGTAATAAAACCACAGAACATTGAATAGACTAGAAGCGGCAAAGGATAGTTGCGGGATGGTACCAGCTCTGAGGCGTGTTCTCCCTCTCCTTTAACCTCCTTCATTCTGAGCTCGGACGTTAGTTCTAGCCACGATCAGGCCGTCTTATTGTTAGTACGCTTGTTTGTTTCTATTATTGATTCACGTTTACTTCCTTAGTAATTTATTTTCGGGTTACTATTGTTGTATAAGTTTAATTACAATATGCCTTGTTGTATTGCCTTTGGATGCTGTACAAAAAAGCCCGATAAACAAGCAGTACCGCCAATAACATTTCATACGTAAGTTTATTATCCTTTCATTATTTAAAACAATTTTTTCACAAATATTATTCTTTTAGAATTTAAAGAACATTAAAAGATCTCATTAACAATTACTTATTAGTTATTATGCTAAAGAAAGAACAATAAGTGTTGAATTTAAATAATCGACATAACATCTTTGTTGTGGTTCAATAAAATTGCAAAGCAAACACTTAATTTATAAGTACTATTTATAAAATTAGTTTTTTTTTCTTTTTAATTTGACCTCGGTATTTTATTCTTTCGGGTTAGCTTACCGTCAAAAGAAATTGAACGAAAAAAGTAGGTTCAAGCGATAAGAAGAGGGAACTGGAAGCCCACAAAACCCAGCCGGTTATGCTTCAAGCACTTCAAAGAAGAGGATTTTGACAGATTGTCTCCATTTTACTTAAAACTTAAAAATGACGTTGTCCCGTCAGTTTTTGGTAGTTTTTCCGAATATCTGAAACCTAAAGTTACTTAGGTAGTAAATATATTTTTCAATTATAATGCAATTGGGAAAAACCACAATGCAAAGCCTTATGTATCAAATCTAGTAATACACCAACTTACCAGTCGACGTTTCGCCTATACAGGCATTATCAAGACACAAAAACAAAAAGGGTTATGTGAATCACATCTGGAAGAAAAAGGTGCAATACATCCCAACGATCAACAGCCCAAACAGGCTCTAAACATGAGACAGCACCCCACCACCAAGATGTTCAACATACATCTGAAAAGAAGGTAATATGCAACCATAACCATACGCAGGGTTGCGTATTACCTAGACGTAGTAGACGAGCAATTAAAAGGCACACCTCTCCTATTACACGTGTGAAATACGCTCGATCCCCTGACAAAAAAAAATTAAACAAAAATGATAAAATTTGCGGACGACAAGTTGAGTGAACTGACAAATAAAGTCAATCAAACATCTTCATAACATAACCAGCATTAGTGAAATTTGTGAAAAAAACTTCCAGGCACAAGAAAGAAAAAAACAAATGTCTCTATTAACAGAATATCATTATCTTTCTATCTTAATAAAAGAATGCGTTGGAAAAAACTTTGTTCCACAATCACAATTTTTAAATGAAGAAATTCATTATTCTTCCCTAATAAAGTCTATAGGGAAGCTTTATTTTAGGACGAGGATGTACCATTATGTTAAAAAAAATAATGACAGCGTTCAAAAAATTAGATTTTTTCAAATAAGCTAGTTTTATTTAAGGGCTAATAATTAATTGTATCAAACGAAAATGAAGTTCAATGAAAATTGTGATATAATATTTGTAAGAAATAATACCTAATAAATAGTTATAGTTAGTTAAAACTGTCATATGAACTTATATGACGAACTAAACCCAATATATAATCTTAAAAATCATTATGCTCTCCTCAAAAAAAGTAAAGGATCAAGTTGTTACCTTTTTTATTTTTGTCAATAATGTATTTTCATATATATATTTTTTTTTGTTCTCTTGTTCAACTAAATGGGAAAGCACAGAAAGATCCCAACGGAAATTAAAAGAGAACTAGAAAACAACCAAAAATATGAAAATACATTATTGATAAAAACATAATGTAACAACTTGACTCTTTAATTGTTTTGAAGAGTGTATTGTTTAGTAAACGTTGAATTATTACACTTATACAATAGACAAATGTCAGTTTTTATTGTACCTAAATAAATTTAATATGTCATAGATATTGTTTGTTACTTTATAAAAAGATTAATAACATAAAGGCGAAGGCATGAGGCCGGATGAGGGGGTCAAAGGAGTGGGGGGGAGTGTAGGTGAGCTGGTGCCATTCTCACTCATAGGACAAGCCCAGGGTAGCGGTTCTAGTCTATTCTATGTTCTGTGAATAAAACTAATTACTATTTTGACACAGATGGATCCAATTATGTGAAACAAGAAACAGAGTTGCTCATCTCAGATGATGGTAAGAAACATTTATTTTGCCAACCTTTATGCACTTATCCTTTAACAGACAAACTTCATTCCATATTAGTACATGACTCCAAATTTGCTTATGTATTTGTTGTTATTTTTATAGTTGAAGAACTAAGTATCGATCATGCGAAACAAGAAGAGACGTTCGTCTCAGATGAAGGTGAGAAACATTTATTTTATTAACCTTTTTATTCTTATTTACAAAATACAAACGTAACACTTTATTAGTTAGTTGAGATTCTATTTGTCTCAAGCAATTGATACATTTTTTTGGATGTTAGTTGAGCTGCAATTTATGAATTATGAAAATAAAATAATTCTAATTTCTTAGTTTATTTTTTATTTATTTATTCAGGTTTTTTACAATCAATGTATTCTGATACCCAAAATCTTTTTCTGCCATAGTTTTTATTATTAATATTATGATGGCGCTACAACCCTCAAGCGAGTCCTGGCCTCCTCAAACATTGATCTCCATGCTCTTCTATCGCTGGCCCTTGTTATCAAGCTGTTACTCCCGCTCTCTTGGCATCATGAGCTACACAATTCTTCCATCTCACTCTGGGCCTACCTATCTCTCGACGTCCCTGCAACTGCTTTGTCATTAGTACCCTTAAAGAGGCATTCATTTCCTTTCTCACGACATGACCTGTCCATTGATGATTAAGTTGTTTAAAAAGCAAGATTTATCAATTTATTATTTTTATTGTGATATTTAAATATTTTTATAATTTATTTTATTGTTATATGATATAATTTTTTAAATATTTTATTTGAAAAGAAAAGATATGACCAGAACCGGGACTCGAACCCCACCTCACCTCACCACCGCACTCAGAATGTTAATTGAACTATTTCGAGTCCCGGTCCTGGTCATATCTTTTCTTTTCAAATAAAATATTTTAAAAAATTATATCATATAACTATAAAATAAATTATAATAATATTAATGACTTAAAGTCAACTAGATCCAAAAATAAAGTAATGTTCAATTAACATTCTCCACTTGTATACATCGCAAATTGCGAGAACACGGAGATATAGGATCAGTGAAAGAAGAGATATGACTGTCCGAGAAGCGAGCCAGGATAGCCGAGATGGTTAAGGCGCCACCACGGAGAGGTGGGAGACCCGGGTTCGAGTCCCGGTCCTGGTCATATCTTTTCTTTTCAAATAATTTATTAAATATTTTTAATTTGTAGATAAAAGATTTGTCCTGGCCAGGATTCGAACCCGGGTCCTCCACATCTCTAGCGCGGGACTCTACCACTAAGCTAATAGGGCTCGTAACCAGGTCAGACAAGTCCTGGTAGCTTAGTGGCAGAGTCCCATGCTAGAGATGCAGAGGACCCGGGTTCGAATCCCGGCCAGGTCAAATCTTTTATCTTCAAAATAAAAAGATTTATCAATGTTTGTTTGATATAAAGAAAGTTGTAATATTATTTTGCTTCAGTATTGATGGCAGTTAAATCTCTCATTCTTTATTATAGTTATTTTATTTTTATTTATTTATTTAAAAACCCTATATTTACTTATGGTAACATGGTTTTATAATTATATCACATATAATTGTAAGTACAAAGTTATGGTTCTAAAAAATCCAATTTTAGAGAAAATAATGCTATTTCTTCTCATCGGCCATGTCCGCAAATCTTTGTATTTCTTTTGCTCTTCTATTACATGATGCCTTGCTGAGTATTGTGTATTTGCATTTTACTTTTCCTTTGTACAACTAGCTTATGCTCTTCTGTAACACAAGGGTATTATGCTAGTATCATATTCATATCCTGTGAAGCTCTATTTCCAATACATTGTCATTAATCAATATAGTTTAGTAGTTAATCAGGTCTGAGTGGGTACAATCTCCAGCTCCAGTAAAAAAATTAGTAACATTTTCAGTACATCCAAGCTTCTTTCGTTCAAATGAACGCCTTAATGTCAGATAGCTGCACTTATGTTGGTTGACTATCTAATTGGCACTTTAATAGCTTCAGTTCGTCAGTTGGCTGCGGATATCAAATTAATATACATTCATTTTCTCGGTTCCTCATCATTTATTGTGACCAACCTTCATGGGTTGTAGTGGTACAAGTTCTTTTATATTTTTTTCTATATCAAAAAAGTGCTGCCATGAAGGTTCACTTTCATTACCAACGTTCCAGCAGTAGGCCTTTTCTTTGCAGGCCAGCGAGGCTTCTCCAATTTCTTACCCCTATCCTTTTCAAATCTTCCTGCAAATCATCCATTCACCAACGCCTGAACCTGCCACTTTTTATTTTTCCTCCCCAAGCACCATTTAGCATAATTTTAGGCAGCCTGTAGGCTCCATTCTTTCCACAGGCACTAACCATCTTTGTGCTCTTCTCAATAGCACAGAGAATATCAGACTCCTTATACAATTCCATTAATTCGGTATTATTTCTAATTCTCTAACTGTGCAGGGTAACAACACTACAGCCACTGGGGGAGTTATGAAACTCAAATATTTCCTGAAAATACTAGTCAGCCTCATAACTTTCTAGCCATCAGAAGCAATCCAAATATGTTTTTAAACATTATGGAATAAGTTTGTAAATTTCTATGTCGATGGTTCTTGTTTTAAAATATGCTCCCTCTACCCCCCTCCTCATTACTCCCTCTTGCCCTCTCCCCTTCCCCTCTGTCGCTTCACCTCTCTATTCTCCCACCCTCTCTCTTTCTCTCTTTCCCCTTTCCCTCTCCCCCTCTCCTTCTCCTCCCCTCTCTCTCTCTTTCTTAATCTACATTTGTGTGTATTTTATGTGCATATGAACATATTTTTCTGTTTATATAATTTGAAATATTGCTCATAGGTACCAAGGAATTGTCCGACAACATAGATGTTCAACAAACTGCTAAAGATCAGAAAACATACCTAATGGAACAAATTAAAGAAGTTGAAAAGACTTATCAGTTTTACCATTTTGAACATAATGGAACAAACACTTCTAAATTAAAAACGCATACAATGGCTCTTAATACAGTTAAGAAGCCTCATCAATGTCCACATTGCGAGTACAAGACAGCCCAGCACACTAATTTACAAGTTCATATAATGGCTCGTCACACAAAAGAGAAGCCTCATCAATGTCATCATTGTGACTATAAAGCAATCACAAAAAGAGATTTAAAAAAACATACAATGGCTCGTCATACAAGAGAGAAGCCTCATCAATGTCCTTATTGCGAGTACAAGACAGTCCAGCAAGGTAATTTAAAACTTCATATAATGGCTCGTCACACAAAAGAGAAGCCTCATCAATGTCCTCATTGTGAGTTTAAAGCAGGCTCAAAAAGTGATTTAAAAAAACATATAATGGCTCGTCATACAAAAGAGCGGCCTTGTCAATGTCCTCATTGTGACTTTAAAACATTAACAGAAAGTAAATTAAAAAGACATATAATTTCTCTTCATACTAGTGAGAGGCCTCATCAATGTCCACATTGCGATCACAAGACAACCACGCAAACTAATTTAAAATTTCATATAATGGCTCGTCACACAAAAGAGAAGCCTTGTCAATGTCATCATTGTGACTATAAAACAGTCAGGGAAACTAGTTTAAAATTTCATATAATGGCTCATCACACAAGTGAGAAGCCTCATCAATGTCCTCATTGTGAATTTAAAGCAGTCACAAAAAGCAATTTAAAAAGACATATAATGTCTCGTCATTCAAGTGAGGAGAGGCCTCATCAATGTTTCCATTGCGATTATAAAGCAGTTACTAAGTGGACATTAAAATCACACATAAATGCACTGCATATTGGTGAAAAGCTTCATTAATTTTTGTAAAAAGTACTTAATTTTTATAACTTGAATTCCATAGAAATCTATTGTACCTATCAAGGAAATTATAAGCTAAGGAACACTTTTGAAAATATATAAAAATATTGAATCCAAATTGTTAATCCGCAGGAACAATATTAATAAAAATATCAAAGAAGTCTGTGGTAAAGGAAGTAATTCGTTCTGCGAATTCTGGCAAAAATATCATTGCATTACTGCATCGCATTGTAACCAAGTTAAAGTAATACATCAGAAATTAGCTATGATGAAGCCTTCTTTAGTCAATCGAAAGGGCCTCATTCTGTTGCATGACAACACTTAGCCACATATCTCACATTTGACTTCCCAAAACTTGGCTATGAGACTCCGCCACTCCACCTCTACTCACTGGGCCTCTCGCCTACTGATTACCATATTTTTAGACACCTGGACTACTATTTACAAAATAAAAACATTATTGACCAAATGATATTATAATGTAATGTAGATTATTTTAATTAGTAAAAACAGTTAAAAGTCATTAGTTTTTTTCTTTTAAAACCATAATCCTTAATTATTTTACGAAACAACCCAATAATATTTGATGAAACAGACCGAACTCCTCTCGGTCACAGCTCGAGCTAATGAGTATTAATGTCTTGAAGAGAAAATTGAGTTGAGGGCATCAAGCAGAGCTGGTTGTTTTAAATTCAAATTTTCTATTTAATTATATCTCTATAAATAAAACTTACAATAATATTCTTTCTTATTCTGACATCTCTTCTACCTTGTGATGTAGAGATTTGGCATTAGGAGCGCCACCTGTCTCTGCCAAGATCTGCTCTCCTGCTTGTTGCCCTTACAATCCCGTTTTCTTTAATGATATTTTAGAGGTTATTCTTCCAGGTCACTCTCAGCCTTCCCCTGGGTCTTTTTCCCGTTGGTTTAACCTCCATGGCTTTCTTCACTGTCTGACAGTCACCCATCCTCATCGCATTTCCATACTATTGAAGCTGTTTTTATTTTTTTTTCCACACCCTTCCCTGCCTGTGAGGAATACAGGGTCAACTCCAGTGGGGGTTCACCACTGGAGGTACAAATCGGGTATTTTATTCTGTTTTTCTCTATTTATTTGTATAAAAAAAATCTCTGGAAATATGGTGTAGCCTGGTGCACGGTTGTGCACCTTAGGGCTACACCTTATACTTTTCCTCGTTTTCTTCCTTCTCGTTTATGCTTTTTTCTTTTTTTTCTCCCCTACCTGCCATTGCTGGCATACGGGGTTCGGCAATGGTGAGTTAATACGTTGGATTTACGCACGCCCACCACTACCAAACAACTCTTTATTAAAATAAATATTATTGTACATATATGGTGGGGGGAGGGGGGTACCATTTAATTCTAGGGTACAATATAAAAAATAAATATAAATATCTGTGGTGCACCTTACTGATGGGGCAACATCTTTAAGCCTCTTGGCCGGTCTGCATCCGGCCAGTCCTGCGTTGGTTCCTCGTCTGGTGGCCGTATCCTGCTAATGGTGAAGTGCGCAGAATCGACCACCTCCTTCCACCCGTAGATAAACTCCCTGAAATGGGGGTAATTGTCCTCCTCCATGAGACGGGGGAAGTCTTCCTCGGCGAGGGCGAAGATCCCGGTTTTCCTTGACAACCTGACACGGTGTATTTCCATCGCGAAGCAGGAGAGCACCACGTGCTCTGCCGTCTCAAGGACTCCACAGGTGGGGCACCGGGGGTCGATTTCCCTTCGATGCTCACTCAGCTTTCCCCGGAACCCACCGTGTCCCGTCAGCATCTGCGAGACCCAGTAGTCCGGGAGGACCCATGTGGCTACCAATCTCGACTGGACGGTGGGGAAAAACTTCCTCAACGTAGAGCCCTTCTGTCTTGTCACTCACCGTCTATTCCACTCCTCTATGGACTCCTCCCTCGCTATCTTCTTCCACATGTTCGGTGTCTCGCCGATCCTCTGACGGAGTCCCTCCGGGAGCGTCGCTAGCCCATGCCTTTTCGCCTCGTCGAAGCCTCTCCTGAACTTAACGCCCAGGTACGTCACCTCCTCACCTAGCCTGTATCTTTCTCCTTGCATATCCAAAATGGTTAGGTGAGCCCTGTCAGTGGAGCCTCTGAGGAGTATGGCCTGGGTCTTTGCGGCGGCCATACTCAACTTCCTCCTCACGCACCATTCTGCTACGAGACTGGCGCACCTCTCAGCTTGCATCTTCAGTCTGGCTCTGCTGTTCTCTGCCACGATGACTGCTAGGTTGTCGACGCAGGCCGTGGCAAGGAACCCTTCCTCTTCTAGCTCCCCCAGCGCAGTAAGACCAGTAGGCCCAAGGACCGACCCTTGTAGGCATCCTCTCTCGACCTCGTAGTAGCTACATCTAATCCTGACACTCCTGTCTCTTAGGTAGCTACTCATGAGGGAGTACAAGTTACGGGGGGTGTCGAACTCCTGCAGCCGCTGGAGTACGCAGGACCACCATACACTGTCAAAGGCGGAGGATATGTCAAACAGTACAAGCGTGACATATTTCTCCGCCTTCTCTTCCACGTCCCTACGCACTCTCAGCAGTGCATCTGTCCACGGGTCGAGCCGAACTGCCGTGGATGACTCGCTGCATCGAGGATCGGCCTTAGGCTGGCAAAGATCAGGCATTCGTTTATCCTTCGTCCTCCAAGGGTTGATCCGGCGGTCTTCCCGGTGCCTGCCCTCTCCGTGTAATCATGAAGAAGTGGGCCGGGCCCATGGCCTCCTTCCATCCGTATACGTACTCCCTGAAACTTGTGTAGTTCTCCTCCTCCACAAGTTCAGGGAAAAATCCTTAGTGACTGTTAGATGTCTGTTTTCATGGATAACCTCGCTCGCAGGGCGTCGTATGTGGTGCATGATACCACTTACATGCTCGGCAGTTTCCAGAACTCCACTGCTGGGGCATTTGGGGTCCAGATCATATCCGTGCTGGCTTAGCTTCCATCTGAACCCCCCACGCCCCGTGAGGATCTGCGACATCCAGTAATCAGGAAGGACCCACTTGGCCTTTAGTCTCGACTCGACGGTGGAGAAGTACTTCCTAAGGGTGCTCCCTTTTGCGGATGTCACTCACCGTCCATTCCACTCCGTCAGTGAATCCTTCATGTGCTCGTCCTTCCATTGTTCAAGTTCGCCCGGATCCTCCATGGATTCACTCTGGAAGGGCTGCCAAACCTTCTCTTCACCTCATGCTTAGTAGCATTTTCACCAGGATCTCCACCGCCTCGAGGGACGTTGTCCTGTACGCCCTGGTCACTTGCAGCAAAGCTGTTCTCTGTGCCGTTGTCAGCTTTCTTCTTTGCCGCTGTGAGAGGTTTATGCCTCAGAAGGGGAACGCGTTCCTCAGGATACCCAGAGTGACTCCTTTGTAGATCGTCATGCTGACTGGGTTCCTGAGGCCCCAAAAGGCTCCGCCAATCCGACTGAGGCCATTCATCGTCTGGCTCACCCTCGTCGCCAGGTGGTCCAAGTGAGGGGTCACGTCCAGGTTCCTTCCTATCCTTACTGCGAGGTAAGTGACCACCTCACTTGCCCTGATCCTTTCCTCGGTTACTTTGAATGTGATAGGATGACCCCGACCTGTTCTTCCACGCAACAGAACGGCCTGAGTTTTGGCGGCTGCCATCCTCAGCGTCTTCCTCTCACACCAGGCGCCTACCAAGCTGGCACATTTCTCGGCTTCCACCGAGATCCCAGCTCTGTTATCCGCGTAGACAATCGCGACGAGGTCATCGACGTATGCCGTGGCAGTGGCAGGGAACCGCTCTTCCTCCAGGAGGCCGAGCAACTCATCGAAAACCAGTTTCCACATGGCCGGTTCTAAGACCGAACCCTGTGGGTATCCTCGCTCCTCCCTGTCCTCGTGCCCGTGGTAACGGTTCCCCTGCCTTTGGTCGATCCGTACTGCCATGGGTGATCAGCCCTGCTGAATGTGGGTCACAGGCTGGTTATCATGAGGCCCTCCAGGACTTTACTCATCACAGGGAGAAGGCATGTAGGCCTGTAAGAGCTAAGTAGTTCCTTATCTTTGCCTCCTCCCTTGTAAAGCAATCTCAAGTCCGCATTCCTCCATTGCCTCGGTAAGTATCCCTCATCCAAGCTGGCATTGTATATCCTGAGGAGCCGTTTCTCGATGAGAGGGATAGCTTCCTTCAGCATGGAGGCGTCCACCTTGTCCAGTCCTGGAACGCGTCCCGTGCGTTGTTTTCCCACGGCCGTACGGAGGTCCCAGATGCCCTATGGTGGGCACAGGTCAGTACCCGATGGGTATTCCGTGGTCCGCCGGATCATCTCCTGCTCCTGGGAGTCGTGACTAGGGTTGTCCCTGGGGTATGTATTCCTGATGAAGACCTGAGCGCTGTTTCCTCACCAATCCGCTAAGGGCCGCTATCGTCTGCATGGGTGAGAGCTTGATCAAAGCGACCCTGAACGGTATACCCCAGGAATTCTTTTGAGTCTCTTCAGCTATTTTCGTTAGATTCGTAGGATTTTCGTTCCGATAGGTAGCCAACCTGCGCCTCTGCAGTGCATCTCTCCTCGCATGTGCACTTCTGGTGCAACCGCCGCGGCGGGCCGGGCCCTGTAGAGCTGTCTCTTGAAGGTGGTTAGGCCGCGGCGTCCTCAATGGACCGGTTTTCTCACCGGTCATTGTCTTCCTTCGGAGGTATTGCTCCGCCGCGTCCCGGAAGATGTCAGTGAGCCGTCTGACCTCGGCATCAATGGATCTGTCCCGATCCGACATCATCCGCTCCCAGTCGTCGTCCACGAGCAACCCTTCCAAGTGACTCCTATAGACGGTCTAGTTTGCTCTTTTCGTGACATTGCCCTGTTCCCCACCGTGGAGCGATGGTTCGTCTGCCTCATTCCTAGAGGCCGAAGGCTATGGCCGCGTTATCGGAACTGGTCTCTGATCTGAGGGTCCATCCCCCAACGTATCTTGCCATGGTGGCGACGCAAACGTCACGTCTATCCAGATAGGCCCGCTGAACGTTGGTGTATCAGAGGGCTCGATGAGGACCACCAACTGGTGACCACTGACGAACCCGCCAAGGCTATCTCCTCGCTGATCTGTTCTAGTGGATCCCCAGGCTGTGTTCCAGGCGTTGGTGTCGGAGCAGATGATTACATTCCTGTATGCAGCAGCCACTCCTTGCATGGCCTCAAAACCCTCCTCTGTATTGATGCTGTCAGAGAGGTATGCCGACGTTGACGCGAAGGTCATACCTCTCCACATTATTAGGCACGAGGCTATGTCCGCTGTGGTGTGCTGCTGCAGCTCCATCACGTCGAGAGTCTGGTTAGTAATCGCTATAGCAGCCCCGGGCCTCCTCTTTGCTCTGCCCAGAGCTATCACCCACGACGTGAGACCAAAGTCCGAGAACACATTTCTTCGGCAGCACGGCTCCTAGAGCGCCATTACATCATATTGGTGGAAGAGAGTCCTCAACTCCTTTACCACCATACGCCGCCGTCCCATGTTTAGCTGGAGGACCCGCAACTCCTCAATCATAACGGGTCCTTCGTGGCAGTTTTTGGGACTCCTTGACTTGCACAAGGTACTCCCGGCTCCCTGCCTGGTGCTTGGCCTTATGGAGCTTCTCCCTCACTTAGTTTGTACAGGTGGGTCCCTTGGTACCTTTCTTGGGACAGTCCCTGGCTATGTGCCCCAGTCCCACACACCACCTCCACGTAACCTCACTTTCCTTGTAGGTCGCCCGGGAGTGTCCATATCCCTGGCACTTCAGGTTGTCCACGAATGTGAGGGACCACCACTTCCTCGTTACGAAGGGCGTACCGTCAGATGGGGTTACTTTGCTCACCCCAGGGAGACTTTGCTCCAAAAAGTAAGAAAGATTATCGTTACGTCATTTAAATTAGATATACAATTTAAACAACTATTATCATGTGATTTACCTTTAATTATGTACTATAATGGATTCTCGTCAGTACCTAAAAACCTGCATGGGAGGCACTTGCCCCCCGTGCGCCCTCCCCCCCATATTCGCGCCTGCTATAGCCTATGTGTTGTTCTGATGGATAACCTATATTACTGTAAAGTTTCATCTAAATCCGTTCAGTAGTTTTTGCGTGAAAGAGAGACAAACGTACAAACTTTCACATTTATAATATTAGTAAGATTAGTAGGATATCTAACCAAGAAGTTGATCGCCCAAAAAAATCTAATCTAATCTAATTAGTAGGATATCAAAACAAATAGTTTCACTCATGTTCTTTCTGTTATTTTAACAACTTTGATCATGGAATTTGCCTTTAATTATGTCCTATAATGGATTCTCCACAGTACCTAAAAACCTGTCGGGGGGCACTTGCCCCCCGTGCGCCCCCCTCCCCTATATTCGCGCTTGCTATAGCCTATGTGTTATTCTGATGTATAACCTATATTAATGTAAAGTTTCATCCAAATCCGTTAAATAGTTTTTGCATGAAAGAGAGACAAACATACAAACTTTCACATTTATAATATTAGTAAGATTAGTAGGATATCAAAACAAATTGTTTCACTCATGTTCTTTCTGTTATTTCAACAACTTTGATCATGGAATTTGCCTTTAATTATGTCCTATAATGGATTCTCCACAGTACCTAAAAACCTGTCGTGCGCCCCCCTCCTATATTCGCGCTTGCTATAGCCTATGTGTTATTCTGATGTATAACCTATATTAATGTAAAGTTTCATCCAAATCCGTTGAGTAGGTTTTGCGTGAAAGAGGGACAAACATACAAACTTTCACACTTATAATACCTTCAGATGGGGTTACTTTGCTCACCCCAGGGAGACTTTGCTCCAAAAAGTAAGAAAGATTATCGTTACGTCATTTAAATTAGATATACAACTTGGTTATTTTTATTTTTCGTATATCTACAGCTATAAAAAGGTAACTCTTCGTAATAACGCAGAGAGGTAGAGAGCGATTCATTACTGATTTATCTGCTTTGTAAATTAAAGTACAGTTGCAGCTCCAAATTTTGTCTTTTTACTTTTGTTGATGACACTTTTAGTATCTGTTTAAGAAGGTAAGTGATAGCTCAATTGTATATAAAATTGTATAGTTATTACTTTTAATTTATTGGAATTAATTTATATTTCATTTATAATTTATAAAGTGATACATTATATTTTGTGGTGACATTGCTCCATCATTTTGACTGGAGCAAAGTAACCTCAACATTTCACATTCTATTAAAAACTTTGAATTACTTCTTCCTTAGCTTAAATGACTTTCTTTGATAATAAGCATTGTTATTCTTTTATTTACAAAACGGGATGGCTCGTAAATATATACGTAAATTGGGATCTAGGGGATATAGAAATTATGAAGAAGCCAAACTCGAAATGTGTTTACCAGCCATAAGAAATAAGGCAATGAGTCAAAGAGAAGCTGCATTTAATTTCAAAATACCACGACGCACTATTATTTATAATTTAGCAGGTAAGCACACAAAAAAGCCTGGAATGCAGCCTATATTCAGTAAAACTGAAGAAAATACTTTTTCCAACTGCTTAATAAAATTATCAGAATATGGATTTCACATGACGGAGCTTAAAATGACAATTAAATGTTATTTATCGCAGACTGGTCGCATAGTTCTAAGATTTAATAATAATACGCCACGAGTGGATATTAGGTTTCCTGAAGCGGCCTAGAGATAAGTAGGAGGTTTGCAGCAAATATTAAGAAAAACCGTGCAAGTGTAATGTCTGAGGATTTGAAAAACTATATTGAACGACTGTCTGTTTAATTAGCAGGAGTGCCTCCGTGTAACATATTTAATTTCGATGACATTGACCTGGAATCCTCATACAAGACTGAAAAGACAAGAAACCGCTCGACGTTTCAGGTTACTTCAACACTTACTAGACAAACGCTCTAAGCTCCCAATTAACTACAAATGACTCATCTACATGACCATCATACGACCTATTTGGACTTACGGAGCAGAGCTTTGGGGCTCCACTAAGCCATCGAATTCCTCTCGTATCCAATCCTTACAATCCAAAATCCTTCGTAAAATCCTCAATGTTCCTTATTTTGTTAAGAATAAAGTCATCCATAACGACCTTAATGTCCCTTTTGTTGCTGATTTGGCCCGAACCCGGTATCTATCCTTTCATAGCAAACTTCATTCCCACTCAAACCCTCTAGTTTCAAACCTAGCTTCCTCTTCAATTCCCGATAATCCTCCGAGGTGTCTGAAAAGAAGATGGCCACGTGACCTTCTTATTTGAGAGGTAGTTTCTCTACTTGCCATTCTCATGTCATTATGTAACATGCATTCTATTTACTTGTTATATAATTGTAATACAGTTGTAAATATCAATAAATAAATTAAAAAAAAAAAAAATTCGATGACACTAATTTAACAGACGATCCTGCTCGAAAACAAGTTTTAGCAAGGCGAGGCGCCAAATATGTGGAGTTTATTCGTAACACTTCAAAGGCTGGTAGGTCCATTATGTTTGCTGGAAGTGCTTCAGGAGTGCTGCTCCCATTATATGTTCTTTACAAGTCCAAACATATGTGGAACACCTGGACAACCAATGGTCCACCAGGAATCAAATATAGTAATAGCCACAGAGGGTGGTTTGATTCTTCTAATTTTCTCGATTGGTTCCAAACAGTTTTTCTTCCTGATGCTAGAAGGTTGGAAGGGAAAAAGGTTGTTATTTGCGACAACGCTGTATTACATTTTTCAATTAAAGTGCTGAAGGTAAGCGAAGAAATCATTTCCTTTATATGCTTTCCACCTAATAGTTCACATATTACTCAGCCATTAGATGTCAGTGTGTTCAGGGGAGTGGAAGAAGTATGGAGGCGCTTACTTAGTGCTTGGAAGGAAAGAAACGGAAATGATCACATCAGGAAAGATGATATGCCGAAGCTTCTAAAAAGATTAATGGAAAAATCAGTCCTAACATCTCCAAAAATCTCATCGCAGAGTTTCGTGTTTCTGGCATTTCACCTTGCAATGCAGATGAACTGTTAAAAAGAACAAATAGAAATTAATCCTGTGATGTAGCCTCAATTGAGTCTTGTTTAATTAAAAATCTTGAAAAAAGAAGGCTGAATGGACAGAAAAAAAGAATGGATGTCCAAGAAATTGTACCACCGGGTACAAGTATTTCTGATCTGATGTGAATTCCGATTTAACCACTTCCTCTCATGTTCTTGGCCAGTGTAACAGAAGAAGAGGATGTAGAAGTGGAAGTGACACAGACGAAGCAGATTTGGTTCTACAAGATGAATCTGATGATGACCATTTATCTTACCAAAGGCAATTGGCTGAAGAAGAAATGAGTAACCATGAAGAAATAATCGTCCAAGAAAAGACTGTATTTTTTAAGCCTGTTGTCAAGGCACCTGGAAGTTATTGTGTTGTGATTTATGACGGAGAAATGTATGCTGGAAAGATTTCGACGAAGACTGCCAGAGTTTCAACCATGGTCAAAAGTCTGAAACCATGGAAGTGGCCAGAGAAAGAAGATGTAATAGATTACGACTGGAAAGATGTTTTAGGTGGAATTAAAGAACCGCAAGTTATTTCAAAAACTAGAAAAAATTTTGAAGTTAAGGAATTGATTTAATTTTACACTATATACATTTTACTTAAATTTAATAAGATTTAACTACATGTTTATATAGTTTTGTATGTTATTTTCATACATTTTTTTTTTTTAATTTGTCTTGAAGTATGTTGCATTATCAAGTTTATTCAGAAATATTTTTCTAATCAGCATTATTTTCTTAAAACAAAAATTTGTTCGAGCATCAATTGGTTTCTTTAAATTTCCCTTTTCTTTTAAACAAGCATACTTTGCTCCAGAAGACAAAATGAGATTATTCTGATCGAGTTTATAAGTTGGCGCAAAGTCTTCGACCCCCTGGGTAACTTTGCTCCAATTTTAAATTTTTAATATATTTTACACATTACCAAATGTAATCTTTATCTTCAGCAGTTTGATAAAAAATATACTAAAGAAAAACAAAAGCCCCAATAGAACTCAATACGCCAAAAAATGCAGTTTGTGCACATTAAACACGATAAATTAAAAAAATGGAGCAAAGTAACCCCAACTGACGGTTCCTAATTTGGGGATCCATCTCGAGGGACCACGTCTTAGTGAGCCCCGTCCTATCTCCTGCCTCGCAGACCTGACTCTCATGGGCCTGGACTTCTTTCCTCACGAGGTAAGCTTTTATCTTCTCGTTTAGTTTGAGGTTCGTCCATCCATTAGGCACGCCCCTCACTTCCATTTTTGGCCTGCAGACCCTGCTCCTTCAACCTTTTTTCATTTCAGACTAATTTACATTACAGTTATCAGACCTATTTGGACATACGGAGTTGAGCTTTGGGGCTCTACTAAACCATCCAATTCATCTCGTATCCAATCCTTACAATTCAAAATCATTAATGCTCCTTATTATGTCACAGACAAACTCATCCATCATGATCTTAATATCCCATATGTTGCTGATTTGGCAACATTACCTATCCTTCCATGACAAGCTCCATACACACTTGAATCCGCTAGTGTCTCAACTTGCTTCCCATAATATTCCTGATAACCCACCGAGGCGTCTGAAAAAAAAATGGCCTCGAGACTTCTACTATAGAACTTTATTGGAGTGCTATCAATGGATAGTTTATCCACAAGTGGTTTTTTTTTCATGTCCTTTGTTCACACAGCAGATTTACTTGATGTAATATAAATGGCTGTTTCGCGTCAAGTAAATAAAATATATCGGCAGTAGTGGCATATAGCGGCAACAATAAGATCGCAAATGTGTGAAGAATAGTTTAGACAATTCTTAGAATCTAGAACTAAAGTCTGGATGGGTCTAGAAAGTTCCCTATGCAAGTAAGTGTAGTAAGTTATTGTAACTAATAAATAGGGTCACTTGTATTTAAAAGCTATTTATTGATTGCCATTCCAAAACTAACCTTTATGACTTCCAAAATAACATTTAAAAAAAATTATAATCTATTTATTTAATTTGAAGCTACATGATTATAGTATAACATAAATTATACTATAATGATATAATACTACGATATACGATTACTATAATCGTAATAATATTTGAGACAACTTTTTTGAAGGGATTAACATGCTGGAGTGGTTGACTGGTGGGCGTGAACCACCCGTGAGTCAACTCTAGTTACGCCATTGCCTGTAGTCAGTGACGTGTCTGACAGGAAATAGGCGGGCTTCAACCTGTCGATTGATATGACAACTTCATTGCCATTAACCCTACATGTGAAAAATTTTGGGTTTCGCTGCGTCATCCCAAACAAAACAAAAGTTCATAGCTAGTTGGTTCTAGAGGTTTCTTTGCTCGATCCACGCGGACAAACGCATGAGATGATATTGCAAGATCCTTGTGGTCGTAAATTTTGTATGAAAACTGATTTTGAGTATTCAAGGATCGAAGGAGATTCATTTGAAGCATGAGATCCGCTACAAACGAGTTCGTATCCACTTGTATCTTCGATTCTTTGAAAAATTCTTCAGGCAATCTAATAGATTTGTGTTCATACTTGGTGCAGTGAGGACGTAAATGTAGTGAGCTCCTGAGGATTTGTTATCTACCTAACAAGCGATAAGTTTTACAATATTTTTTTATCAGAAAAATTTTCTCTTTCTTTCTCACTTACTAATCTCTGTAAAAACAATGGCTGAATCTCCGCCCGCTAAGCGGAAAAAAGCCAAATTTAAAGAATCATATTTATTAAATAACGAAAACAAACAAAGTATTAACTACTAACGATTTATAATTATAAAAAGAATCGGGACGGATAATGATGGAAATCCTTTCGATTACAAAATAGTTTCACCGTTCCTAATATATAAGAGTCTAATAAATTTAATGGGTGATGTAAAAGTTACAAAAAAATTAAGAGACGGTATTCTTTTAGTTGAAGTTATTTCAGAAAATCAATGGAAAAATTACAAAAATGTGAAAACCTACTCAACAAGTTTCCTGTTAAAGACGAGCCGAATGGAAATTTAAATCAAAGGAAAGGAATTATATAGTGCCCTGGTCTCAATTGTTATTCCATTGACGAAATAAAGGGAAAATTGAAATCACAAAATATAGAAGACGGAAAAACACTGACATATTACAAAAACAACAAAAAACATAGCAGCCACAATTATCTCATAACCTTCAACAACCCCACCATTCTTACAAAAACGTGTTGTAAAAAAAGTACCACTGTGCAGATTCTGTGGTAAATTAAAACATGAAGGAGTAGAATAAATGGTCCCATAAAGTGTGTTAACTGCCAAGGACAACACAACTCTTTTTTGAAAAACTGCCCTTCTTTCTTAAAGAAAAAAGACAATAACGGCATACAAGAAAGTGGAAAAATATATATCTAGCTGCCAAAAAAATATGGGTTATTGTTTAGATGATTTACGACTTTGATAACAGCTGGTTTTGTGACGTAGGCGATAACCAGCGCCGTCTATACACCACCCATGGCATTGCCGGTAGAACAACGTTAAGTTGTTGAGAATCATCATTTTAATTTATTAATACAAACTACCGCCTAGTTTTAATAATAGACAGTACTGTGAAAGCATAACGTTTAAAAAGTGATCAAGCAATAGATGTTGACGAAGTGAAGAATAATATTAACTAAAATAAATACTGCCCAATTTTTTTTATGGAATGACTGTTCATGATATTTTCAAACTATAAAAAAGTGTTGTAGTTTGTTGACGAGGAAACGACTAAAATTTAACAAGAACGTTATTCTTAACCAACATTCGGCCAAAATTTACGATCTACCTCTTTGGAGTTGTAAGTGAATGAACCTCGTTGCCATCTTAATCAGTTGATAGAGCCTTCCTCAGCCATCGATTATCTTGAATTGGAAGAGAATTGGTTTTCCTAATAATGGATTTTGTTGGTAAGCAGTGTATTTATATTTCATATATCTGTTGTGATTGCCATTTTAGTATAACTGCTCTGGAAATGTAATTAGATCGACGAGGAGCGATTGCAGTTGCTAGGTTTTTATGTGGACGAAAATGGTCTGGGTGGTGGTCAAAAAATTGCTCTTAAGTAGGGAGAATTGTTTATTGAGGAGCCAACGTTTAGTTTAGTTTTGTGGGTTAGGTTTTTTATTTTCTTAGAATATTTTGCTGAAAATTAGTAATTTTTGTTTTTGACATCTTCACATAATCTTGATCACACATCACATTACAAATTAAAAATGATTTCTTTATATTTCTATGCTTAAAGTACAATTTTGATGGATGTACCCAATTATATGAAACAAGGAACAGAGAAGATTGTCTAAGATAAAATCACACACATCTAATTCGCTAACCATTAAACTCTTACCTTACAAAGTACCAACTTCATTCCATATGAGCTAATAATTAGATTATTTAGTTTCTCAATTGCAAAAGATTTACTTAAGATCACAAATTATATATTTTTCATGTATCTTTTTTTAATTTCTCAGATAACGCTGGAATTTATATAAAAGAAGAAATAAATGACGAGGCTGAGATTACTGGTAAGTGGTGCCCTTTGAGATCTGTCAACTTTAGATATTGTGAGGGTTCAGAACTTCATGTCCGATTTGTCTTTTCATAATAAGTTTATTCAAAATTCTTATAATGTTACTAGTTGTTTATTTTTTCTGCTTCAAATATTTATTTCTTTTCATTTTTTTTACAGATTTTCATTTTTATGTGCAAATTATTCTGGTTGCTCAAAAAATAACTGTATTCCCAAAGGATACTCTTGAGTTAATATATTATAATGCAATTGGGAAAAACCACAATGCAAAGCCTTATGTTTCAAAAAATACACCTACTTACCAGGTAGTTGACTGGTAAGTAGGTGTATTTTTTGAAACATAAGGCTTTGCATTGTGGTTTTTCCCAATTGCATTATAATAAATAATAGTGTTTCTTTTTGAGTTTTTGGCTCTATTTTATTGAGTTAATATAATTAATTAAATTAATTTCTTTCAACATCACAGGTTTTAAAATGCTTTCTTTATATTTCTATGCTTAAAGTACAATTTTGACGGATGGACCCAGTTATGTGAATCAAGGAACACACATGATTATCTAAGAAAAATTTGACACACATCTATTTCGCTAACCATTAAACACTTACCTTACAAAGTACCAACTTCATTCCATTTGATTTAATAGCTCCAAATTTTCTTATAATTTATTTTTGTTTTTGTAGTCGATGAACCATGCGTTAATCATGTAAAACAAGAAGAGAATTTTATCACAGTTGAAGATGAACAAAGTAATTTCGCTAATCTTTAAATATATCCTATGAAATACAAAATATATTCTGTAGTTGTTTAATAGCTCCTAATTCGCTTGTATATTTATTTTTGTTTTTATAGTTGTTAAACCATGCATCATTTATGTGGGACAAGAAGAGAAGTTATACTCAGATGAAGGTGAGAATCATTTCGGCAACCTCTAAACAGTTATATTATAATGTACAAACTTCATTCTATACAAATCAATATCTCTAAATTTGTTTATATATTTGTTATTGTTTTTATAGTTGAAGAACCATGTATTGATCATCTGAAACAAGAAGAGGTGCTCATCTCAGATGACGGTGAGAAACATTTGTTTTATTAACCTTTAGACTTATTTACAAAATTAAAATGTTTCTCTTTATTAGTTAAGATTATGTTTTTCTCAAGCAATTGATATTGTGGTTGCTCGAAAGCTTTGGGATCGACCGTAACTTCTTACGTTGCACTCTAATGGTGGAAACGGTCAGAGATGTTCTTCCAAGCCCAATTGACCTTGATTTTGTGCTTTAATCACTTTTTTGCAGGTTTTACTTTTGTTTTGTGTTCTTTATTGTTCTCAGGTGCTTTCATTGATTTTTTAATGATCTAATGTTCAATGAAAATAATTTCAAAGTAAACTAAATATTTTTTTATTACACTTTAGCATTATATTTAAAATTTAGATTCTAGTTTCTATTCCTTCGATGTGTGATATTAATTCCACGCTGCTACCAAAAATGAGGCATAATTTTTAAAAGGCAATGGTATTCCATTATCTTATTTCATCCTGGATTTGGGACCATGGCACTGCTAGGTTTAAAAACCTCAATACATAGTCCTTTGTTGCACTGGTCGCAAAGAAACAGTTCGCTTCTGCTTGTCATTCTTCTTGTTTACAACACAAAAGAAGAAATAAACGATGAGGCTGAGATTAATGGTAAGTTGTGCGTTTGAGATCTGTGAACTTATGATTTTGTGAGGGTTCAGAACTTTATGTTCGATTTGTCCTTTCATAATAAATTTATTCAAAATTCTTAAAATGTGACAAGTTTTTTATTGTTTCTGTTTCAAATATTTATTTCTTGCAACAGCTTTTCACTTTCATAACACAAAATATTGAGTGACTTTTTTCAATTTTATAAGAAATTGTCTCTGTAATGCAATCTAGAGCAGTGGTTCCCAATCTTTTCTGAAGGTCTACTAATATCTATTTCTCCCTTTTCATCTTCATTGTTTTTCTAATTTTAATTTGGAGTAAAGTGTAAATAATGAAGCGGTTTTATTAATTTGAACAATTTTATTACCGTGTATAAATACAGCGAAAGCAATTTTGGGGTGGTGTTCTTAAATAAAACAGATTACAATTAAAATGTATAATTTTTACTGTGTTTTTTTTTAAGAACAGAGAAGTGGAATAAATAACTAGGATCATTGGTGTTCATTTAATAACAGGAAATCATGGTTTTATTAAAAATAGGAATCTGGAAAAATTAAGAAAGTTGGATGCTGAAGTTTGAAAAAATAAAGGAAAGTTTCAAAACTTTGTTATAGTTTTAATGGCTGCCTTGTGCTTAGTGGATTTCAGTTAAGCTTGAAAAATTAATTAAATTTAAATTGGAAAATTAATGAAATTAAATTGGAAAATTAAGCTTGGGAACCGGCTTAATGTTCGTCAAGTTCAGCCGCAAGTCTTCTTTGAGGCAAACATCCAACTTATTTCTTTGTTTTGTGAGGAGCTGGACAACAGAACTAATTCCTTTTTCAATGAAATGTGATGACAGGAACAAGATTAGTAGCGGTTTAATTTTTCCCCACAATTGTGGATAAGTGTCCATAACCGTTGTCCAGGCCAACTCTGTAATCTCTCTGGTTTGAAATGATTTTTATTTCGCAGTCATACTTCAGATATGTACAAGAAACTCCGTATGCAAAGAGTTGTCAAG
Source organism: Arma custos (assembly GCA_037127475.1). Classification (NCBI taxonomy): domain Eukaryota; kingdom Metazoa; phylum Arthropoda; class Insecta; order Hemiptera; family Pentatomidae; genus Arma; species Arma custos. The sequence continues at coordinate 228,400,953 of CM073759.1, forward strand.
CTTATCCACAGCTTCAATTGTTCAAACAAGAATGGATCTAGAATCCAATTCGGAATTCGTAACTTTGTCAAATCTTCAATCCTTGATTCCATGCTACCTGGCGACTTATATGGTGCAGTACTATTTTAATTTGCCCTATTTGATTTCTCATCAACCCCTCTTATTTATAGCCCCCTCATAATCGAAATCCTGAAGAAGCAACCAGAGGCCTTCCCTATAAAGCCACTGAAAAAGTTTTGCGCAGTTGTAAGAGAACACCACCGAGTACTAAAGTATTTTCTTACACTAGTTTCACGGCAACCTCAAATCTCTACTGCGTTTTCCAACAGTTAAAGATTTAAATTCTTATCCTACAAAGTACCAAATTTATTCTATTTCAGTTATTACCTACTCCCAAATTCTATATTAGTACCTTACTCCAAATTTGTTTATATATTTATTTTCGTTTTTATAATTTGTGAACCATGTGTCAATCATGTGAAACAAGAAGAGATGCTCACCTCAGATGAATTCTAGTTGTTCATTCGGATTTTTTTATGTAGTTTTAAAAATTGAAAATTAATAAAATTTCAGGTACATGCTTGTAATTTAGCAATAGCCATGGACAGGTTATCCGCTATTGTTTATAACCTGAACACATGTAATTCTGATAACACTCATCTTCTTATTTATATTAATGTAAATTGTAATATACAAAATGTAACAATAAATTCTGATTCTAACCCCTCTAGCCACCTTCCTCTTTATATAAATGTTTTCCCAATACTTTCGACAATAAGATTCCCATTTCTATCCTTGATAATAATAAACAAAATGAATTAGGCAAAAACATTAAAAAAGGAAAGCAATTTAATAGCACGTACACAAATAACTCAATATAAGATAAGTGATTAGAAGAGGTTTCATGGGAATCTGCCAAATCGCAATTACCAAATTTTATAATAAATATAATCTCAAAATTGTCTGAAATAAAATACATATCGTTATTTTTGCAAAACGATTATTTATCAATTTATATAATTTAATTCCATCATATATTATTCATAAACATACATGGTTATTAAGTACACACTATTGTCCTGTATAGTGATTCTACAATTAAACAATTCAAATAATGATGACCTAAAATACAATATAAATAGAATATTTATGATAATAATAATATTTAATGATTATTGTTATATCAATTGAATTCTAACCTTTAAACTAAAGTTGATTAAAACAAATTTTATAACTCATGCATTGGACGCTAGCTGTTGTCATCCCAGCACCTTTTCCATTTCTTTCCTTACCTGATCTCATTCCGATTTTATGTGACTTAGCTGTATAATCCTTTACTCCCAAAATTGAATCCTAGTAAATTTAATTCATTAAATTGATGGAAAAAATTTTGAATTTTATAAGTTGTAATTTGAATTTGGAACTATTTCAGAGAATGGTCCTTTCACTTCATTCATTGTTCTACATTATTTGCTGTATATTCAGGTTACCATGGAGGTGAAGGATTCCCTATACAAAGTATCTGGAATAGAAAATGGAAGATACTTTTAAATTAAGTATTTCAGATACCAAATACAAAATACTTTCTGGAATGCTATCTGAAATATTAGATACAGAATAAGTATTTTTAAATACTTTTTAAAGATAAAAAAAAGCAACATTTTATTGAATTTAAGTTAATTTTTTTACATGAATTATTTACGAATTGATCGCGCAAATGTGGCAAGACAAAATATTATATTTTTAAATTTGATATTTTGTCTTGCCACATTTGCACAACACAAATAATTTCTGGACAAATAATTTCTATTTCTGTTTTAGTTTGGAGACTTAAGGCTTTTCGTTGGAATTTTTCCACAGTCTTAAAAATTATATTTTAAAGGTTGAGATTTAAGTAAAACCAGTTCTTCAAACATTTTATCACTTTTTTTTTTATGAGGCCTTATAATCATAATAATAATAAAAGAGAAGAGTCGCTCTGTAGTGGAAGAACTTGGCGAACAGGTGTTATATTTGAAAAACAATTTTCTTGTAGGATAAGCATTTAAACTCTTTAAGCTGGTATCTTTATTTTTAAGGTACAATTGTAATGTTTCTAAGCCAGCGGTGGTGCCAGTAGACCCTGTGTTCTCGCTACTTGCTATAGAGGAATCAGAATCCTCTAAAAACATGTAATATGATTCATCTTTATACTTTTTTTTATATCACCCTCAATATTTTCTAAAGCCTCCGATTTTTGTTTTTCAGTCAGGATAAGTTCTTTTACATATTCTTCTGCTCTTTTGGTACCCATTACCCAGATTCATTAAACGGATGTGACACTGAGGCTAATATCGCATCATTTGCTGGAGGCTCTAATTGCTCTCTAACTCTAACTTAAAATGCCTATTTATATTTTCTTCAATGGCATCTAGTAGAGAGCTGCAATATTTTAGATTTTCCATCCCAAGAGATATGATGATATGTTGAATTCTTATTAGCTCAGGTAACAGACAACCATAATAAGTGTCCTTTTTTCCCCCTTGCAAGCTTTGAATAGCTTATGCTATTGGCTTTGAACAGTCCACATATTCACTTAAAAAATGAATTTACTTTACCTTCAACAGAGGTAATTTCAACATTTTCATGGTTTCATTTAGTCGGTTCTGCACGGCTAAAAGATCTAATATTGAATTATAATAGAACTTCCATCGAATTGCGCATGGAGAAGTTGGTGACTTTCCTATCATCTCCACATATGTTTCAAATGCTTTTGGTGATCTAGAACATAAGCTCTAAAGTGCTTGGCATGTTGCTAAGGCAACGTCATGCAGTCTCTTATAAAAAGTATTTTTCAATCTTGCTTCTTTGAAATCTTTATTGGCAATCAAATGCAAAGTGTGTGTAGCGTATCTTTCATGTCCAGGCAGAAGGCAATCATTTTCACTTTGTAAGTCTGATGAAGCATCCGGAAAAGCTTGTAGTACTAGCAATGAATCATCATCTTCATCTTCATTACCTTCATCGAGTGATGTCTCTTCAAGATCTTCTTCATACGCATATGAAACATGCTCATTTTCAACTATCTCTGAATCAGATTTTCCAAATACTTCAAAAGTCTTATCCAAATTTGAACTGTTAAATGTAATTGTTTAAACAATTTTTGATAGATTCTGGGCATGGTCAGAATGTATATCAGCTGTAATTTCTGCAACTTTATCATATATGTGAGCCACTTTAAGTCTTCTGCAAGCAATGGCAGCACTTTTCATCTCAAAAAAGTCTCACTTTCATTCCAATGGACTGTAACCCACAAAAAACTTCTTTTAGAGGAAGACCAAATATCAGCTGCACTGAACACAAATTCGACAGTGTTCAACAACAATTACACACAAATGCGTAAAAAAATCATTGATCATTTGTCTGTTGTTATTCTAACCTCTTCCCGTTCTGTTCGCGGGTTACATACACATCTTCGTCTTCCCTGTCATCGCATATTATATAAAATCTAATCAAATATATGCTTAACATAAAAATAAAACCTACGTTTCCATGTTCGTGATCTTGAATCCCACAAAGGTGATATTGTTGAAAGGATACGGAATCATGAATGTCACGGGTCAGGGGGGACTTCATAGCCGATGAGATTTGTCGAAAGAAAGAGTCGCCATCAATCAATTCGGTCCCAGAATAAAATTTCAACGGCGTGTTCTTTTACATTTAAAATTAATATCACATTAGAATTTTGTCACATTTTGTGAATAAATGCATAGATAACTATTACTAAAAGTATTTTAGCAAAGAGTATTTACAAAATACTAAGATACCAAACAAAAGGTATTTAAATACAAGATACAAAAGGAATTTAAAAAAAGTATTTTAGATACAACATGAAAATACGTATTTTGTATTTGTATTTCAGATACCTTTATTTCAAATAAGTCACATCTCTGAAGGTTCCATTTAATAATTTAATTGGGTTACTTGGTTTCCCTATTGTACAAGAATTACTTTTTTAGATTGCAAATTATACATTATTCATATCTTTTATTTAATTTCTCAGATAGCGCTGGGTTTTATGTAAAAGAAGAAAGAAAAGATGACACTGCGATTACTGGTGAGTCATGTCCTTTAAGATCTATGAACCTTAGATACTATGACAGTTTAAAACTTCATGTTCGATTTTCTGTTTCATAGTCAATTTTATTGAAAATTCTTGAAATATGGCAAATTTTTTGTTGTTTCTGTTTTAATAATTCATTTCTTGCTGCAGATTTTCCCTTTTATGAGAAAAATATCCTAATTATTCTGCTTGTTCGAGAAATAAATAAATTTCCAAAGGATCATTTTGAGATAATACTAATTAAATTAATATTTTTTAATAACACAAATTTTAAAATTTATTTTTTGAAATTTACAACTGTATAATAGCAATTTATCGAGTAAATATAATGAAAGATATATAATGGCATGTGTTGGGGCAAGTGACACCATAAAAGAAAAATGACCAAGGGTGTAAGTCTGCAACCCCTTTTCAATGGCCGATCATTTGAGCACCAATTAAATAAAAATGGTATTAAAAATAAAAAACAAAGATTAAACCAGGAAATATTGAAATGAAAAAAAAAAATAATGAACGAGAGAATTACAAACATTTAAAAAAAAATACAATGTTTAATGAAAATGATTCATAAATATGAAAAAAAATACAATGTACAAAAAAAACAATAATTGGCAGGCCTTTCATTTCATGAAAAAAATTGAGCACTGAACATAATTAAATGAGGAATTATTAAATTAAAATTAAAATACAAAAAAAAAAAACAATAATTTTAATATAAGTTATTTAATTGTTATATGATATAATTTTTTTTTAAATATTTTATTTGAAAAGAAAAGATATGGCCAGGACGGGAACTCGAACCCGGGTATTTCACCTCTCTGTGGTGACACCTCAACCATCTCCGCCACCCTGGCACGTTTCTTGGCCAGCCTTATCAATTCTTTTCACTGATCCTATATCTCCGTGTTCTCACAATTTGCGATGTATACACGGGGAGAATGTTAATTAAACATTACTTTATTTTTGGATCTTGTTGACTTTAAGTCATTAATATTATTATAATTTATTTAATTGTTATATGATATAATTTTTTTTAATTTTTTTTTTTAAATTGGGCATAATTGCACTGCGACCATACTTGGTCTATTGTGTACCCTTAAGTATGCGATTATTATAATCTTAACTTGGCTGAACCCACAAGTTTTAGAATATTTGCAGGGTTGATTAGTTCGACCTGCCTGGGGTTAGTGACTCTGTCCTGACCAAAGATTGCAAACCATAGATCAGCAAACCTTTCACATAGGCAGATGACGTGATAGGGTGTTTCGTCCTCTGACTTACGGTAGATATCTTTTATTCTACTCTTGGCGTAGCTGAGACTAATGCCGCTTACTGGTTCATGAGAACATGGAACATGGAATGTTATCCGATCCCAGTCTGGCTAGCCTGTCACCTTCTTCATTGCCCGGGATGCCAGAGTGTCCAGGAACCCACTCAATGCTAACCCTGTTATTCTCCGCCAGTTTGTTGAGAACTGTATAGCTGTCCCAAACAATCTGTGAGTTTGTACTGTGCCCACTCAGTGCACCAATGGTAGCTTGGCTGTCTGTAAAGAAGGTTATCCTTCTAGAAGACATCCCCTCCTCCAGTAGTGACCATACACAGTAGTTTATAGCAAGTACCTCTGATTGAAATACAGAGGTATACCTACATAGGGAGATCCAAGTGCCTACCCCAGGTTTGTCCTTCCTCCAGAACCCTGCCCCAGCACCAGTGGCTGTAAGAGAGCCATCTGTATAACAGTTGATGCCGTTGCAAGGCTTGTGACGATTACCTATGTCAATTTTGACCCGATATTTGGTTGATATAAAGTCCCTTATCTTCGAATCCGATCTCATAGCCAAAATGCGATCGGACTCAATTCTCGAGAACAGCTCCCATGAGCTGCAGTGAGCCGAGGCAGATGGGATTATGTTCAGTTTACTCAGCCTGTACAGGGAGATCATAGCTCGGTACTCTAATTCTAAAGTTAGAGGTCTTATACTAAGCACCATCTCCACTGTATCAGTCGGAATTATCCTCATAGAACCCGTCATCAATAGACAGACCAATCTTCGTAACTTTCCGAGCATGAATTTGGGTGCACTTCTACAAGCGCCACGCCACCACACCAGGGCTGCATAGGTCACAATGGGTCTAATGGCGTGTTCAGCTACAGCCAGTAGATCATTCTTGGTTTTACCCACTGCCCTCTTACAGGTCCCAAAGGCATCTAATGGCTTTATTAGTCCATTTGACCACGTGTTGGTTCCAACTCAGTTTGTTGCCCAGTGTCACACCTAAGTATTTCACTGTGTCACTCCAACTAAGCTGGGTTCCATTGAACGTCGGTAATCTCATTACCACATTCCATTTTCTTGTAAATGCCAGAACGTTCACCTTGCGCGGATTGATACTTTAACCATTGTCCAAGCACCAAGGCGACAGCACGTTTCTTACTGTAATAAGAAGGTCAGAGACACAGAACATTGAATAGACTAGAAGCGGCAAAGGCTAGTTGTGGGATGGCACCAGCTCTGAGGCATGTTCCCCCTCTCCTTTAACCCCCTTGGGCCATTGTTGCCGGTTCATTCTGAGTTCAGACGTTAGTTATTGTTAGTACGCTTGTTTGTTTCTATTATTGATTCACGTTCGATATTTTTTACTTTCGTAGTAATTTATTTTCGAGTCACTATTGTTGTATAAGTTTAATTAGGTATGCCTTGTTATGTCGCCTTTGGATGCTTTACAAAAAAGCCCGATAAACAAGCAGTACCTCCAATAACATTTCACACGTAACTTTATTATTCCTTTCATTATATAAAACAATTTTTTCTCAAATAATTACTTATTAGTTATTATGCTAAAGAAAGAACAATACGTGTGGAATTTAAATAATCGACCCACATCTTTGTTGTGGTTCAATAAAATTGCAAAGCAAACACTTAATTATAAGTACCTAAAAAAAAGTTTGCGGAATATTTCCTAGGAAAAAATTAGTTTTTTCTTTCTTTTTAATTTGACCTCGGTATTTTATTCTTTCGGGTTAGCTTACCGTCAGAAGAAATTGAACTAAAAAAGTGGGTTCAAGCAATAAGAAGAGGGGAGGGAACTGAAAGCCCACAAAAACCAGCCGGTTGTGCTCCGAGCACTTCAAAGAAGAGGATTTTGACTCTATTTTATGTAAAACTTAAAAAAGGCGTTGTCCCGTCAGTTTTTGGTAGTTTTCCCGAATATCCGAAACCTAAAGTTACTCAGATAGTAAATATATTTTTCAGTTACTTTGAGCACGATAGGTTTATGTACTATTATTATTATGATCATCCATTTTTTCATGCATTTGTGGGTTCAAAACAGAGATGGGGACAAGTCCAGCCATCTGCAGTTACCAGCTCTTTTCTTTTTTTCCTTTTTCCTTCTTCAAACATTCAGAAATTTTCTGACGATCCTTGTTGTGTCCAAAACTGCCTGTTGAGCCACCTTTATAACCTCGACTGGAATTCCCAGATTCTTAATGCCCTCAACCGTGGATTTAGACACCAATCCATTCGTGGAGATTATAATAGGTGTTACCTCCACTCTTTCCATATGGTATAGCTCCTTTAGCTCAGCCGCTAGTTCTTGATACTTTTGAAGTTTCTCTCCAACAGTTGAGTTTACATTGTTGTCGTTGGGGATCGTAATATCTATTATACTTGCTTTCCTCTCACTCGACTTTATAAGAAGGATATCTGGTCTATTATGATGCACTGTATGGTATAACGGATTCATCCCAATATAGCTTAAGGGGACCTTTTTGTTGAATTCTATTGGGATGATACTTATAATAGGGTGCCATTACATCTAGAATCTTGTATTTCACCGCCAGGGCTTGATGCAAAATTTTGGCCACATTGTTATGCCTCTGTAGATATTCAGTACTAGCCAACTCTCCACATCCACCAGTGATATGTTGGATTGACTCCAATGTAGCCAAGCATAGCCAACATTTATCCGGCGTTGATGCGTCTTTTAGAACATGCTTTCTATATGATCTGGTGGCGATAATTTGGTTATTATTATTATTTTCTTTTTTAGGAGAAACGAGCAATTAAAAGGCACTTGTCTCCAATTCCACGTTTGAAAAACGCTCGATCTCCGACAAAAAGAAATTTTAAAAAATGCTAAAATTTGCGGATGACTAGTTGAGGGAATTGACAAATAAAGTCAATTAAGCATTTTCTTAACTTGAACATATGACTTCAAGTTGTAGTGTTACTCAGAAGAAACTGTGCTCAACCAAGAATTCGCTAAGAGAAAAAATAAAGAAGCTTAAGAACCTTCAAAAAAGGGCAAACAGATACAAAAAAAAAGAATTGCGATTTGAAAAAAAAATCATATTAGAATTTTAAAAAAAGGAGTTCCTTGGCCGATGAATATGCCGACATGCTTGAGAATTTAAGGGCCAATAATTAATTGTATCAAATGAAAATGAAGTTCAATGAAAATTGTGATATAATATTTGTAAGAAAAAATATCTGATAAATAGTTATAAACTACGTTATCTAAATATTTAAAGTCCCAATTTAAAACTGTTGTATGAACTTATATGACGAACTACGCCCAATATAAAACCTTAAAAATCATTATGCACTACTCAAAAAAGTTAAAGGATCAAGTTGTTACATTATTTATTTTTGCCAATAATGTATTTTCATATTTTTTTTTGTTCTTTTGTTCTCTTAAATGGGAAAGTACAGAAATATCCCAATGGAAATTAAAAGAGAACTAGAAAACAACCAAAAATATGAAAATAAATTATTGACAAAAACAGAATGTAACAACTTGACTCTTTAATTTTTTTGAAGAGTGTATTGTTTATTAAACGTTGAATTATTTTTTATGCAATAAAAAAATGTTAGTTCTTATTGTACCTAAATAAATTTAATATATCATAGATATTGTTTGTTACTCGATAAAAAGATTAATAACATGGATCTTATGAGGTACTCAAAGAAGACCCAACTGGTAAGATAAACAGAAAGATTACCCAGTTTTTAAAAACCAACAAAGTAGAAACAGGCAGAAGTTTGACTATGTCAGACCCGTTACCTCCCAGAATCTACGGTCTCCTTAAAACGCACAAAGAGGGCATACCTTTACGTCCAATAGTGGATTCCATCGGTTCAGTAACTTACGAAGCAGCCAAGTACTTGAACAAGAAGATAAAACTGCAGGTTAGAAATACTGAACACCACATCAAGGACTCAGATGACTTCATGAAGAAAATAGCCGAAATAAGAATTGAACCACAGGATATACTGGTTGGTTTTGACATGAAATCCCTGTTCACCATACTGTTCACTGGTCAAAAAGGCACTTGGCAAAACAGACGCAGAACTATGCTTGACATCGTCATACTTTCTTTTCAATGGAAAGTACTACAAACAGACTAAAGGTGCAATTATGGGATCGCCATTAAGTCCACTCATTGCAGAACTATACATAGAAGATTTAGAACGGGAAGCATTGAAATCCTCAAAATTAAAACCGTCCCACTGGTTCAGATACATAAATGACACCTTTGTCCATGGGATGAAAAAGCTAAATGACTTCCTAAAGAACTTAAACGAATTTAGGTGTGAAGGTGGAAAAGAAAGAAAACCGGTTGGGACACTCAGTATATAGAAAACCGACCCACACCGAGTATTTGAATACACGCTCACACCATCATCCAGCACAGAAACATGGTGTAATTAGAATATTGATGACAAGAGCCCTTAGGATCTCAGAACCGGCATACTTCAAGAAATAAGAAAGACATCTAAAGAAAGCCCTCATGAAGAATGGCTATCAAGAGGAAATAATAAGAAAGGAATTTAGAAAACCTCAGAAGACTAGCCCACATAATACAGAAAAAGGTAGAGAAAATAGCCAAAACACTAAAAAAGTTTAAAATTAAAACCATATACAGGAAGTTATGTCAAGTTCTGCCAAACCCGAAGGACGGCTTGGGACTCAGGACACCATGGATTTATAGCATTCCGTGCTTCTGTGGAAAGGAATATATTGGACAAACCGGTAGGCTCATCTCACCGAACACATAAAAAGTGTAAAGAAGGTCAGACGTCAGCCTTGGCTGAACATTTTGTCACCACAAATCATGCTATAGAATTTGATAAGGTCAGAGTGGTAAAGAAATGTAGCAAAGCCACAGAAAGAAAAATTATGGAAGCCATTGAAATAATTAAACAACCGGATAACTTCAACAGGGAGAACGGTTACAAATTGAGTAAGCTCTGGCTCCCCAACATAACAGAGACCATGAATAAAAAACAGATTAACCAAGAAGAGCTAAACAAATCAAAAGCCTATCAACCTAGGCCCGAACCATCAGAATCCAGCCAGTCGTGTTCATGGAAAAGTAGACTCTGTCCGAGAACATGAAGGGACCCGATCGACTAACGAAGGGATCCGACAATTGACGAATGGACCCAAACGGACCCGAGTGGGTATATAAGGCCGAGAGCGGATCATCCTCATTCTCATTTCAGCCCTGAAGAAGTCAGCAGCATGGCTGGCGAAAAATTTATCAACGCAATCTAAACCAGAAGAAATCAACAAAGTATTTTGTAAAATTAACATAATTAAAATGTTTGTTGGCTTAGGGAGTTGGCAGCTCCATCCCGCAGTCATCTGACTGCAATTAGCCAGTGGTCCTCCAGGTTGGGGGAACCCAGTACCAGGGGTTTAGTCTAGTCACCCTTTCTCCTGAGGGGACTAAATGTTCAGGAGACCTGTCCAGGAGAGCTATATATATATATATATATAAATGTTCAGGAGAGCTGTCCCGAGGATCCCGAGGATAGGAGGCCTCCATTGCTGGGCTAATAACCCGCATGGCAGAAAAATATTTAGAAATAATTTTTTTTATTGTGAACTTAACCTTTATGTTGTTTAAACTGTAATAAAAATATGGACATACATAGCAAGATTTATTTAAGATTTACTGGAATGTATAGAGTTCACACAGCATTCCGGGTGCCAGACTAAATATCACAAATTTAAAATGCTTTCTGATATTTCCATGTTTTATTAACTGTTTCTTTTTTAAATATTAAAAAATAAAAAGAGATCTTACATTCTTTTTTAGTGTAATAAAACTAATTACTATTTTGACACAGATGGATTCAATTATGTGAAACAAGAAACTGAGTTTCTCATCCCAGATGAAGGTAAGAAACATTTATTTTGCCAACCTTTATGCACTTATTCTTTAAAAGACAAATTTCATTCCATATTAGTACATGACTCCAAATTTGCTTATTTATTTGTTGTTGTTTCTATAGTTGAAGAACTAAGTATCGATCATGTGAAACAAGAAGAGATGTTCGTCTCAGATGAAGGTGAGAAACATTTATTTTATTAAGCTTTTTATTCTTATTTTATAATTTTATATTTTATACAAAACACAAAAGTAACACTTTATTATGAAAATAGTTGACTGGATGATCTAATGTAAAGGAGATAGTTGGGGGGTGCAGTAAAAAAAAAATACTGAATAAGTAATAAACTTATAATTATGTTCCGACGTTTCGACCTACAGTGTAGGTCATCTTCAGGGCTATGAGAGAGAAACAAACAGAACAAAAAATATAAAAATGTACAGTAACAATAATATGGTGACAAGTAATGTAGAAAATTAAAATAGTGGCAGATATGAAGATGAAAGATAACGAATATTAACATACATACGTACATACAATATACAATACATAACACTTTATTAGTTAGTTGAGATTCTATTTATAAATTATGAAAATAAGTTAATTTTAATTTCTTAGTTTATTTTTATTATTATTATTAATTTATTCAGGTTTTTTTACAATCAATGTATTTTAATACCCAAAATCTTTTCCCGTCATATTTTATTATTAATCATATTATGCTGGTGCTACAACCCTCAAGCGAGTCCTGGCCTCATCAAACATCGATCTCCATGCTCTTCTATGACTTGCCCTTGTTATCCAGCTGTTACTCCTAACAATACTCCTATATCAAACAAACATTGATAAATATTTTTAATTTAAAGATAAAAGATTTGTCCTGGCCGGGATTCGAACCCTGGTCCTCCACATCTCTAGCCCGGGACTTTGCCACTAAGCTACTAGGGCTCGTAACCAGGTCAGACAAGCTCTGGTAGCTTAGTGGCAGAGTCCTCTGCTAGAGATGCGGAGGACCCGGGTTCGAATACCGGCAAGGTCAAATCCTTTATCTTCAAAATAAAAAGATTTATCAATGTTTGTTTGATATAAAGAAAGTTGTAATATTAGTTTGCTTCAGTATTGATGGCAGTTAATCTCTCATTCTTTATTATAGTTATTTTATTTTTATTTATTTATTTAAAAACCCTATATTTTCTTATGGTAACATGGGTTTCATAAATATATCACACAGTGCTCTCTTTTAATATAATTGTAAGTATAAAGTTATGGTTCTAAAAAATCCAATTTTAGAGAAAATTGCTATTTCTTCTCATTCTGCCGCCGGCCATATCTGCAAATTAGAAAATTTCTTTTGCTCTTCTATTACATGATGCCTTGCTGAGTGTTGTGTATTTGCTTTGTTTATATTGCCTCATCGACTTGGATAAAACAATAACCCATATATTTTTAACATTCAGTGAGGTTATTTCCTGAAGTTAATCTGAACCAATTTTAATGCATTGAAAAAGTACTCAAAATATTTCCTTTTTCTGGCCTCTTTATATATAATTTCACATGCCAGAACTCATCTTTGAAATTGAGGGTATTAATTATTTTGAAGTTTGTTTAAATGATGGGGGTCTTTAAATATATGTAACATTTTAGTTTTCCTTTGTACAACTAGCTTATGTTCTTCTGTAAAACAAGGGTATCATATTCATATCCTGTGAAGCTCTATTTTCAAATGCATAGTCGTTAATCAATAAGGTTTAGTGTAAAGGAGATAGTTGGGGGGTGCAGTCAATAAGAACACAGAATAAGTGAAGTACTTATATTATGTGCCGACGTTTCGACCTACAGTGTAGGTCATCTTCAGGGCTAACAGAGAAACAAACAGAACAAAAAATGTAAAAAAATATAAAAAATGTACAGTAACAATAATATGGTGACAAGTAATGTGGAAAAATAAAATAGTGGCAGATATGAAGATAGAAGATAACGAATATAAAAAAGAGCCAGATTATAATAAAATAAAGATATAGACAGATTTAAAAAATTAATGATAATGAAAAGGAATTAAACTAGTGGCAGATATAATAAAATTAAGATAAAGACAAATATAACAAAATTATTGAAATAGTGACAGATATAATATGAAATAGTGACAGAATATAATAAAATTAAGATAAAGACAGATATAACAAAATCATTGTTAATGAAAAAAAATGAAAATAATGGCAGATATAATAAAGTAAGACAGATTTAATAAAATTAAAGAAAATGAGCAGAAATGATAAATTATAAATAACGCATATAAAATAAAAAATAGAAAATAAATGTACAGAATGGATAGTACAGTACAAAATAATAATATAAAGGAAAATCAAAAGGAGGAGTTAAACAAAAGAAACAAAAATGAGGATATTTACATATACAGAAAGGTTGGAATATGAAGAATAAAGAAAAACTAGTAAAATAAAGGTATAAAATGTATGATAACGGACTTGATGATGTTACAAGTTACAGAAAAGTATGGAACTATATGTACAATAACAAATGTGAATAATAGAAATACTATTGTACAATAACAACAGTGTACAATGACTGTTTTGAAAAAATAGTTGATAGGAATAGAATATGAAAAGTTAAATTAAGTGAAAACTCTTGTACAGTAACAATAGTGTACAATGTCTGTTTGAAAAAAAGTAGATGGGATTAATGAATTTGAAAAATTAAAATAGGTGTTTAAAAATATGAACTCTTGATTACCAACATATGATGGATGCCAAAATGATAAGGGGGAAAAAGTAGGAAAATAAAATTGGAGAAAGGATAAAGAGAAAAGTTTAAAATAAATAAAATAAAATATAAAGAAGAGGAGACATACCGAATGTTGGAAAGCGTGGCCGTTACATATAACGGCTGGAACGTACTAAGCACATGACGGTTAATACCGGGGGAAGAGATAGGAGCGGTATCTAGTGGCCAAAAAGTTAACTATAGAAGGTAACCGTACTGGAGTATAGGAAAAGATGGGGAAAGTGAATAAATGGATAAAATTAATATAAATAAAACTAAAAAAAATAAAAGAAATGTCAATAGAGTGATAACAAAAGAAATATCAATGACGAAGTAACGGAATTTTATCGGATTCCAGCACAAGACCGTTAAGACCGGGGGAAGAGATAGGAGTGATATCTAGTGGCCAAAAAGTTAACTATAGAAGGTAACCATACTGGAGTATAGGAAAAGATGGGGAAAGTGAGTAAATGGATAAAATTAATATAAATAAAATTGAAACAATGAAAGAAATGTCAATAGAGTGATAACAAAAGAAACATAAATGACGAAGTAACGGAATTTAAGGTCTTTTGAGTAAATTAAAAATTTGGGAGTAGGTAGAGGAAAGGTGATGAGAGTCAGACTTAAGATTGATAGAGGAGGAATCTAAATTTATGTGGATAGTTTCAGAGAGGATGCGTTTGTCATGGTTATGAGCTGTGGCTAGGATAGACGTTTTTTCAAAATCAAAGGTGTGGTTTAAAGAAAGGGCATGTTCGGAAAGTTTAGAGGAGGTATGGTTATGGGAGGAAATGGCATATTTGTGTTGAGTAATACGGTCTTTAAGGAAGTTTTTGGTTTTACCTATATAGGAAGAGTTGCAATTAGTAGAAGAACAAGGAATCCGATAAACGACATGGGAACGAAGCTTGAAGGGAATAGGATCTTTGATACGGGTATAAATATGGGAAAGTTTGTTATGTGATTTGAAGGCAATACGTAAATTGGGGATAACGGAACGTAAGTATTTTTGAATGTTATTAGAGAGGGTGGGTATATATGGCAAGGATATGTATATAGGGATAGATGGTGGATGTGGCGATCGGGTGGGGGTGGGGGGGTTATAGTAGTCATGGATGAGTTTATTAACAATATAGGGAGGGAAATTGTTTTTAAAGAGGATTTCTTTGATACGGTGGGTGTTGGTTGTATGGAAGCTGGCGTCAGAGAGGGATAGGTCACGGTGAATGATATTTTTAGCGACGTTAATTTTAAGGTGGTGTGGATGTTGGGAGTAATAATTAAGAAGTCGGCCAGAGTAAGTGGGTTTAGTATACCAGTCAGTGGATAAGGTGTGGTCAGAATTTTTAATGATAAGGAGGTCAAGAAAAGGTAGTGACTTATTGGATTCGACTTCAACGGTGAAATGGAGGCGGGGATGGTATGAATTGAAGGAAGATAATAAATCAGTAATGATGTTGGGATTGATGATAAGGAGGAGGTCGTCTACATATTTTTTGATGAAACAAATATTGTCACGGAACTGTGGTAGAATGGAGTCTAGAAGGTCATTTAGAACAATATTAGAGAGGTCAGGAGCTAGGGGATTTCCCATGGCAAGTCCAGAAATTTGGGAATAGAACTGTCCATGGAAGGTAAGGTAGCCGGATTCACAGCAAAGTTTTAAAGATTGAAGGAATGAGGATCGGTTAACATTAACATTAACATGAAGAAGGGCCACAGACAGAACTTCTCCTCCCAACCTTTACGTCGCAGTGCACGAATACAGAATCAAAATCTTCCTGCTCTCCGTTGTTCCACCTCTATGCCACCACTTCGCCTGTCGAGTAACTCTTCTTCCAGCCACCATCTGACTTCGTCGCCTTCTCCTCTAGATCGCTCTTCTACGTCCCATTCTTCTAGTTATCATCATACATCTGCTTCCTCACCACTACTTCGCCGCTCTACTGTCTCTCCTAACTATATCACTTTTAATCGCCATAACTTTCCTAACTATGATGGAACTGCCTCTCCCCCTCTTATCTCTACTACTCCCTCTCCTTGTTTATCTTTCTCCTCCATCAAATCTTCTTTTCCAAACCTAAAATCCCACATCAACCTTTTATGCTCTCTTCAAAAACATTTGGCTCATCATTTGGAACATCGTATTTTCCTCCTAAAATGCCGATCTAACTCCATCTTTCCTAATTTTATAACTAATGCTCTCAATCAGTAGTTAATCAGGTCTGAGTGTGTACAATCTCCAGCTCCAGTAAAAAAATTAGAAACATTTTCAGTACATCCAAGCTTCTTTCGTTCAAATGAACGCCTTAATGTCAGATAGCTGCACTTATGTTGGTTGACTATCTAATTGGCACTTTAATAGCTTCAGCTCGTATTGGCTGTGGATATCAAATTAATATAGGTGGGTGAATCAAATATAAACGAGACGTTTTGTCCTGGAAGCCCAACGAAGGTGCAGGAACTTTCCCGCGTTTAGGGGGTGTTGGGTAGGGATGCCAGGAGTGGGGGAAGCAGGCAGGCGGATGCGCTCGAACTCACCAGTTACCGTCGTGACGATGTCTGAGCAGGATGTATCCCCCCTCGATTGCGCAATGTATTATCATCAAATTTCTTGCTGCTGAAGGTGTAAAACCGGCTGAAATCTTAAGAAGGTTGACTGTACAGTTTGGGGAAATGACACTTTCTCGTGCCAGAGTGTTTGCATGGCATAAACAGTTTGTTGAGGGTCGTGATTGTGTTCAGAATGAAAGCCATGACAGCAGACCCCGCTCCAGCATCACAGCTGACAACATCAGCCGTGTTCGACAGCTTATTGAAGGTGACAGACGTCTAACCACCAGTGCCAATGCAAGTGAGGTTGGGATAAGCTATGGAAGCACTTTTTCCATACTCACAGAGGAGCTAGGGTTTCGTGAGGTGTGTGCCAGGTGGGTTCCTCGACTTCTCACAGCTGAGCAGAAGCTGAACCGTTTGCAGGTCTATGAAGGTCTTCTTGCAAGATTTCAGGCTGAGGGAGCCTCATTTCTCACTCACATTATCACCTGTGATGAAACTTGGGTGCACCATTATACCCCTGAATCAAAACAAGCGAGTATGGAGTGGAGACTGAAAGGGGAACCTGGACCAGTGAAAGCCTAATCACGGCTGTCAGCTGGGAAGGTTTTGGCTACCGTGTTTTTTGACCGGCGTGGCTTGCTTCATCTTGATTTTTTGCATGAACGCAGGACTATCAATGCCGCATACTACTGCGACATTTTGAATGAAGTCAGACTTGCATATCGCCGCAAAAGAAGGGATCTACCGATGAGAGAAGTGATTCTTCTTCAGGACAATGCTCGCCCGCATACTGCGGCTCTGACGAGAGAAAAATTGGAGCAACTGGGCTGGGAGACGCTAGAACACCTTCCCTACAGTCCAGACTTATCACCATGTGACTTTCACCTGTTTGGCCCACTCAAGGAAGCTTTGGGAGGTCAGAGATTCGTCAGTGACGATGAAGTTGAAGCCTACGTGCTCAATTGGTTGAAGACACAACCTACTTCATTCTATGAGGACGGGATTGGAAAATTACCTATGCGCTGGGAAAAATGTATTTCCAAATCAGGAGACTATGTAAAATGAGGTGTACTTTTCTTTGTGTTCAAAGTAAAAATAAAAAAATTAAAATCTCGTTTATATTTGATTCACCCACATACATTCACTTTCTCGGTTCCTCATCATTAATTGTGACCAATCCTTCATGGGTTGTAGTGGTACAAATTCCTTTATTTTTTTTTTCTGTCTCAAAAAAGTACTGTCATGAAGGGTCACTTTCACCACCAACGCTCCAGCAGTAGGCCTTTTCTTTGCAGGCCAGCGAGGCTTCTCGAATTTCTAGCCCCTATCTTTTTCAAATCTTCCTGCAAATCAACCATTCACCGACGCCTGAACCTGCCACTTTTTATTTTTCCTCCCCAAGCACCATTTAGCATAATTTTAGGCAGCCTGTAGGCTCCATTCTTTCCACAGGCACTAACCATCTTAATGCTCTTCTCAATAGCACAGAGAATATCAGATTCCTTATACAATTCCATTAATTCGGTATTATTTCTAATTCTCTAACTGTGCAGGGTAACAACACTACAGCCACTGGGGGAGTTATGAAACTCAAGTATTTCCTGAAAATACTAGTCAGCATCATAACTTTCTAACCATCAGAAGCAATCCAAATATGTTTTTAAACATTATGGAATAAGTTTGTAAATTTCTATGTCGATGGTTCTTTTTTTAAAATATGCCCCCCTCCCTCTCACCCCCTCTTCCTCTCTCTCCCCACTCCTTCCTCTCCCTCTACCCCCCTCCTCATCACTCCCTCTTGCCCTCTCCCCTTCCCCTCTGTCGCTCCACCTCTCTATTCTCCCACCCCCTCTCTTTCTCTCTTTCCCATTTCCCTCTCCCCCTCTCCTTCTCCTCCCCTCTCTCTCTTTCTTAATCTACATTTGTGTGTATTTTATGTGCATATGAACATATTTTTCTGTTTATATAATTTGAAATATTGCTCATAGGTACCAAGGAATTGTCCGACAACATAGATGTTCAACAAACTGCTAAAGATCAGAAAACATACCTAATGGAACAAATTAAAGAAGTTGAAAAGACTTATCAGTGTTACCATTTTGAACATAATGGAACAAACACTTCTAAATTAAAAACGCATACAATGGCTCTTCATACAGTTAAAAAGCCTCATCAATGTCCTCATTGCGAGTTTAAAGCAGTCAAAAAAAGTCATTTAAAACAGCATATAATGGCTCGTCATTCAAGTGAGAGACCTCATCAATGTCCTTATTGTGAATATAAAACAGTCTCACAAACAGATTTAAAAAAACATATAATGGCTCGTCATACAAATGAGAGACCTTATCTATGTCCTCAATGTGACTATAAAACAGTCTCAGAAAGTGGTTTAAAAAAACATATAATGGCTCGTCATGCAATGGAGAAGCCTTATCAATGTTCTCATTGTGACTATAAAACAGTCAAGGAAAGTAATTTAAAATTTCATATAATGGCTCGTCACACAAATGAGAGGCCTCATCAATGTCCTCATTGTGAGTACAAGACAGTCCAGCAAGGTAATTTAAAATTTCATATAATGGCTCGTCATACAAGTGAGAAGCCTCATCAATGTCCTCATTGCGAGTTTAAAGCAGTCACAAAAAGTCATTTACAACAGCATATAATGGCTCGTCATTCAAGTGAGAGACCTCATCAATGTCCTCATTGTGAATATAAAACAGTCTCACAAACAAATTTAAAAAAACATATAATGGCTCGTCATTCAAGTGAGAGACCTCATCAATGTCCTCATTGTGAATATAAAACAGTCTCGGAAAGTGGTTTAAAAAAACATATAACGGCTCGTCATACAATGGAGAAGCCTCATCAATGTCCTCATTGCGAGTACAAGGCAATCAAGCTATGTCATTTAAAAAACCATACAATGTCCCGTCATACAGGAGAGAGGCCTCATCAATGTCCTCATTGCGAGTACAAGACAGTCCAGCAAGTTGATTTAAAATTTCATATAATGGCTCGTCACACGAAAGAGAAGCCTCATCAATGTCATCATTGTGACTATAAAACAGTCAAGAAAAGTGATTTAAAACTTCATATAATGGCTCGTCACACAAAAGAGAAGCCTCATCAATGTCCTTACTGTGAGCTAATTACATTCACACAAAGTGATTTAAAAAAACATATAATGGCTCGCCATACAAATAAGAGACGTCATCTATGTCCCCAATGTGACTATAAAACAGTCTCAGAAAGTAGTTTAAAACAGCATATAATGGCTCGTCATACAATGGAGAGGCCTCATCAATGTCCACATTGCGATCACAAGACAACCACACAAACTAATTTAAAATTTCATATAATGGCTCATCATACAATGGAGAGGCCTCATCAATGTTCTCATTGTGACTATAAAACAGTCAAGGAAAGTAATTTAAAATTTCATATAATGGCTCGTCACACAAGTGAGAGGCCTCATCAATGTACTCATTGTGAGTTTAAAGCAGTCACAAAAAGTCATTTAAAAAAACATATAATGTCTCGTCATTCAAGTGAGAGGCCTCATCAATGTCCACATTGCGAGCATAAGTCAACCACGCAAACTCATTTAAAATACCATATAATGGCTCATCATACAATGGAGAGGCCTCATCAATGTCCTCATTGCGAGTACAAGACAGTCCAGCAAGGTAATTTAAAATTTCATATAATGGCTCATCACACAAAAGAGAAGCCTCATCAATGTCATCATTGTGACTATAAAACAGTCAAGGAAAGTGATTTAAAATTTCATATAATTTCTCGTCATACAAAAGAGAAGCCTCATCAATGTCCTCATTGTGAGTTTAAAGCAGCCACAAAAAGTCATTTAAAAAAACATATAATGGCTCGTCATACAAGTTAGTGGCCTTGTCAATGTCCTCATTATGACTATAAAACATTAACAGAAAATAAATTAAAAAGACATATAATTTGTCGTCATACTAGTTAGAGGCCTCATCAATGTGATCATTGTGACTATAAAACAGTCCAGAAAGGTAATTAAAAATTTCATATAATGGCTCGTCAGAGAGAAGCCTCATCAATGTCCTTATTGGGAGCTGAATACAGTCACACAAAGTGATTTAAAAAAACATATAGTTGATCGTCATACAAATGAGAGACCTCATCTATGTCCCCAATGTGACTATAAAACAGTCTCAGAAAGTGGTTTAAAACAGCATATAATGGCTCGTTATACAATGGAGAGGCCTCATCAATGTCTTCATTGCGAGTACAAGACAACCACGCAAACTAATTTAAAATTTTATATAATGGCTCATCATACAAGTGAGAGGCCTCAGCAATGTTTCCATTGCGATTATAAAGCAGTTACTAAGTGGACATTAAAAGCACACATAAAGACACTGCATATTGGTGAAAAGCCTCATTATTTTTTGTAGAATGTACTTTATTTTTATAACTTGTATTCCATGGAAATCTATTGTACCTATCAAGGAAATTATAAGCTAAGGAATACTTTTGAAAATATATTAAAATATTGAATCCAAATCGTAAATTGGCAGGGATAATATCAATAAAAATATCAAAGAAGTCTGCAGCAAAGACAGTAATTCGTTCTGCGAATTCTGGCAACAACATGATTACTGCATCACATTGTAACCAAGTTGAAGTGCATCAGAAATTGGCAATAATAAGCCTTCTTTAGTCAATCGAAAGGGCCCCATTCTGTTGCATGACAACGCTCAGCCACATATCTCACATTTGACTTTCCAAAAATTGTTGGAGCTTTGCTACGAGACTCTACCACTCCCCCTCTACTCACTGGGCCATATTTTAGACACCTGGACTGTTATTTACAAAATAAAAAAATTATTGATCAAATAACATTCAAATGTAATGTAGATTATTTTAATTAATAAAAACAGTTAATAGTCATTAGTATTTTTTTCTTTTAAAACAGTAATCCTTTATTATTTTATGAAGGAACCCAATAATATTTGATAAAGCAGACACAGCTCCTCTCGTTCACAGAGCCTTGAGCTAAAGGTCTGTAAAACATATATGGGAATGACGATTAATGTTATGAAGGACAAAGTGAGTTGAGGGAATCAAGCAGAGCTGGTTGTTTTAAATTTAAATTAACTATTTATTTGTATCTCTATAAATAATACTTATTGAATAAGTGTGAAAGAAAATGGTTCGGGTAGATGGCAATGAATTGTTCTTAGAATTGGAGAAATGTTTATTAAGTAGCCAACGTTTCGAACTACTTTGTAGGTCTTCTTCAGTGCTATATGCAAAATATAGACAATTGAGAAAACAAAAAAAATTTTAAACATGGTAAATATAAATAATAAAAGTATGGTGAATACAGTCAATTGAAAATTAAAAAATGATAAAAATTGCACAGCATGGTAAATGTAAAGGTTAAAATGTATGAGTGTATAGTATTAACAACCAAGTGACAGGAAGGTAGTAAAATACATAATAAAGAATAAGACAGAAAGTGTTGAAGATTAAAGAATAAGTTAATAAAGATAAATATTAAATTAATAAACACTTAAGTATCAGGTATCAGTAGTAAAATAAAATTAAAAATATAAAATAATAAGAAATACAGTAAGAAATAAAAAATCCAGTATGTAATAAATAAATTAAGTAATAAAAATACATAGGCATAGTGTAATAAAAATGAAAATGTTCATTAGAAACAATGATGTTAAGTAATGGAAGTGAGGGATACTGTTAACTGCTAATTGCGACGAAGATGTATACAAAATGTTCATGAAATATTATAAATGATTGATGTAGTAAAATGTATAATAATTGGTGAGAAAGGAGAACATAGTTGATAGTGAAATAAACGTGTAAAAGTTGTATACCAAGTGCCATAAGTAAGTTACAATAGATGGGCTATATTGGACTAGTATGGTTGAGTAAAACTATAATTAAAAATGAAAATAGTGAGTGAACATGAACCTGATGAATGTCATAAAATGATACTTGGTGAGAAATAAATAAATAAACGCCTTACAGAAATAGTGGGAATAATGGTATTATGTGTTTAGTAATGTGAAGATATAAGATAAACTACCTGTCGCTGGGGAGGGTGGGGGGCTTCACAAGGTTAATTCTCATACTATCTAACATGGAATAGTCGAAGTGGTAGCGGGGTCGGAAGGCAGGTATACTCCCACGACAGGATAAGTGTAAAAAAACGGCCGTTCAGAGGACAAATGTAAAATATAAATTTATGTTAGGTAAAATCAAAGATTGAAAGTTTTGGAGCCTATTATAAAATAATTAAATGCCATGACACTATGATAGTAAAAACATATTAAAGTATATTTTATTTTTATTTTTGACTCACTGAAGTAAGTGATAAATGTAAATAGTTGTAATACCTCAGTTCGGTTGATATAAGAAATATTAAACGAGTGTCAACACTGAGCGCATGCGCCTTGTGATTCATGCGAGTCGACCAGATGAAGTCAAGCTGTGAAGACGAGATTAATATACGCCGGCCGGCTGTAATGACTTCAATAAACTGGCTACGTAAACACTAAACAGATCCGATGGATAGGAGCAGCTCAAGCCTACTTTAGTATTAAACGAACATTTTAGACGTATTTTTTCATGTAAGTGAATTAATTTAAACGAATAATAATAAAAAAGGATGTTTTTATGTTGTATAGTTGAGTGTATTTTCTTTTCTTTCTTCCTTATTTTATAAACCATAACATTGGTCCTCCGTATTAAATTTAAACCTATTTTTATACACAAACATATGTATGTATATATAAGTTAAGGGTCAGGGCCTGGTAATAGTGGAGCTTAATCCTACTGAGAGTGTAAACAACTCCCAGATATTATATAAGAAGGATTATTTGATAAATAAAGTTAGTGTTTTACCAGCTTGCTAGTTTGTAGTTTCTTTCCCAATTTACTCTCTTTTTTTTATGTTTCGCGAGCCAAAGTACTTAAGTGGTGCCGAAACCCGGGAAATTGTTAGAAGTCACAAGGATATTTTTTTTTTTTTTTTGTTGTTTCTGTTGTTTTGTCTCTTTCTTCTCAAGAAACCGGGAAAACAAATTTCACTATGAATGAACAAGGACAAAGTATCCTCAGACCGGCAACGTTAACCTTAGAGCCGCCGCAGCCAGAACAGGCGAATCCTGAGTTTCTTCCATATCCATCTACCACACTAGCAATGGCGAGAGCAGACATAGCAGCTCAAGAAGCAAATAGGATAGCACAAGAGACGAATGAGCAAGAGAGGATGAAATTAAAAAAGGCCAATGCACAAGATATCAGGAGGGAGATATCGGACCTGGAAAAGTTCAATGATGACGAGTAGTTATAGTTAGGGGTTTGTGCAAATGTACGGTAGGGCTGCAGTATTTCAATCTCACACTAGGGCGAGGGGGGGCGTCCTTGAGGTGTTGGAGCTGTGAGCCTGCCCCATTTGGCAACGTCGCAAGGAATGTTGTAGATTTGGCAACATCGCATCGTTTACATTTGAGCAGTAGTAGAGGTGTAGGTGACCTTGTGACGTGGGCATTGACCTTTTGACGTCAGAGTGTCGCTGGTTTTCTCGTCATTGTTTACATTTGATCTGTTTGTTTACATTCGAGCAGTAGTAGAGGTGTAGGTGACCTTGTGACGTGGGCATTGACCTTGTGACGTCAGAGTGTTCGCTGGTTTTCTCGTCATTGTTTACATTCGAGCAGTAGTAGGACACCCCTACTACTTGGGCATTGACCTTGTCAGAGTCATTCCGGGGCCATCTTTGTTTATATTTGAGTTGTAGATCGTAAGAATGACCTTGTGACGTCTCGAGGGCATTGGCCTTGTGACGTCAGAATCTTCGCGGGGCATCTTCAGCGTTATCATGCTGTGCTAAGCATAACTTCTTTATCTCACGGATGATAAGGCGCAAGTGCGTAAAAATGACCTTGTGACGTCAGGTCCGTCAGAGCAGGTTCTGTCCTTTTAATCATGTCATCAGGACACCACTCCCGTTCTTTCAAAAAATTCAAGATGGGGAAGCGAACAGGTTGGAGCCTGAGGTATGAGGATGATCGTCTATCTACATTTGTTGGATGGCCTTCACCAGTGAGTGCCGTTAAGCTTGCATCAGCAGGATTTTATTATTTGAAAAAATCAGACCGAACAAGGTGTCCTTTTTGTGGAGTAATATTACACGAATGGATGGTACATGATGACCCTATTGTAGATCACAAGAAATGGTCTAAATATTGTCCGTTTATCGAGTACTTGGAACAACTAGAGAAGCTACCATTAATAATAATAGATGAAGTTGATATTAAAAAAGAACAGGAAAACAGCTGTGGATGCTGCTAGCATGCGTAAGAGGTTAAAACGTTCAACAACTTTCTCATTTAAAAAACCAAATAGTTTTATATGAAATAAAAAGAAACGAAATAAATCAACTTGTGAAAAGATTAGAAAAACTTCATCTATCCCCACCTCTCGTGCAGCTGAATTGACAGAAAGGATATTGCACAATGTTGTGAAAGAAAAAAAACACTCTTTTATTAGACATTTATTTATTTATTTTTTAAAACAAAACTTTTATTTAAAACATTCCTAAAATATAAAATATGATTTTTTCATTGACTTGTTGCTGCTATTACATGTAAAATAAATCTAGTGATTGATAATTACTGTTCTTATTTTTTTTTTTTTTAACTTACACTTCTATAATTTAATTAATAATTTATTAATATTTTAGAATTAATTTATTACAACTAATATATACAATTACTACAATATATACTTATAGCTACAATTACATATAAAAATTAACAATTATATAACTAATGCAATGAATAATGGCCGTAAGGTAGCGTATCTATATTGTTAATTGCTGTATGGCGTTTATCATCATATGGAGAAAGAGACTTTCTATTTATTAATACTGTTTGCACTGTATGTCATTTTGATTGTATAATTTGAAATTGACTGTACATCGAAATAATCTTGAAATGTGAATTCACGAACTGCGCATTTTTTAATCCCTTTGGATCGTTTACATTTTTGGTCTTAAGCCAACATATTCAATAATTGGATCTCCAGCTGTTTCATCTTTGAGCATTCCTACAATTTTTTTGGGTACATACTTGATGTAGACATTGATTACCCTGAAGCCATACACGATTTGCACTGTCAACTACCTTTATTACCCGAAAGGTTAAAACCCCCTGGCAACAGAACTACAGAAAAGTTACTAACGACACTCACACCAAAAACTCGTTATATCGTGCATTATGTCAACTTGAAACAAGCTATAAATCTCGGGATTAAATTGAAAAAAAAAATACATAGAGTTTTAAAATTTACTCAAAAGAATTGGTTGGCTCCACACATTAATTTAAATAGCAAACATAGAGCTAAGTCTACCAATCCTTTTGAGTCAGATTTTTTTCAAACACATGAACAACTCCTGTTTTGGGAAATTTATGGAAAACGTTAGAAAACGAATAGACCTTTAAATCGCTACAAATAAAATATCGTTAAACAAACTAGTTAAAAAGCCAAATTTCAAAGAGAGAATAATTTTCACTGAAAATGTAGTATCCATCCAGTTAGAGAAGGAAAAAATTGTATTTGATAAGCCCCTTTATGTTGGTATTAGCATACTGCAACTTTCAAAGGTTTTAATGTACAAATTACATTATTATGTATTCTTAAAAGCTTATGGTCCGCAAAATATAAACCTGTGTTATATAGACACCGATTCACTTCTATACCTTATTAATACAGAAGATATATACGATGACATGAGTAACAATTTAAAAGACTATTTCGATACTAGTGTTCAATCTAAAACGACCGCTCATCTCATTCTGCCTTCTCTACCTCCTTGTAACTGAGGCAGAGCCCTCTATCACTTCCTGGGTCAACTACTAGTGAGGCAAAATGGCCAGGTAGGCCAGTACAGGACAAGGAACAGCCAGAGTAGAATGTGCTTCACACGTATAAGCATGGAGTAGATCACTAGCAGGAAGCCAGCAGGGGGAGGAGGAACCCACAGCCATCAGAGAGATGACAAGTCATTCAAAGAGGACAATAATACTCAGTAATTACTAATTATGTAATTTTCTTTCTTGTCATTATACTATGTACTATTACGATGTATTTTATTTTCTTCATTCAAAATCTATTAACATACAGTCCACTCAAATCATATCAGAGGTACCAAATCCCGTATAGGGACCCCCCCTCTAACTTAAACAACTAGTAATTATCCGACAGCATCGTTCTTATTCTGACAAAAACAAAACAATTGTAGGAATGCTCAAAGATGAAACAGCTGGAGATCCAATTGTTGAATATGTTAATTTAAAATAATTATAAATATTTAGTATCTCCCTCACTCCTCTCTCAGTAACTTAATATCCTGTTAGGACAAGTTCAAATACTAATGTTTGTTAAAAGTATACACTAAAAATAAAAATAAAATTGTTAGATAAAGAAACATTAAAACATTTGAAACAATCAAATTAAGGACATTAGCTTTTGACATTTTCGTCGCGAACCGACTGGAAGTCGAATCTGGCTACCTCGTCGAGAATATGTTGGTACGCTCAGAGTCGTTGATTCCTGCATCTCTAGGTGCTGGTACGTCAACTGAAAGTGTAGTGTCGACTGTAGTCGTTGGCGTAACGAGGGGGGGGGATGTAACCTCCCCCCATTGCTTAGAAGAAATTTTTTAAAAATAAAAATTTGAAGGATTTTGCTTTTTAAAAGCTATTATTGTGAGATTACAGAAGTAAGGGTCAATAATGCCAAAAACACAACAATGAATGTCCAAACACAATTATTTTAATGAATAATACGTACACTAAAATGACAAAACAAAACGTAATACTGTTTATTTACAATTAATTATATTATTATAGTGGCATCTAGCGGCAACAATAACATCGCAAATGTGAAAAGAAAAGTTTAGACAATTCTTAGAATCTAGAAGTAAAGTCTGGATGGGTCTAGAAAGTTCCTATGCAATTAAGTGTAGTAAGTTATTTTAACCAATAAATAGGGTTACTTGTATTTAAAAGTTATCTGTTTATTGCCCTTCCAAAAATAGCATTTATAACTTCCAAAATAACATTTAAAAAAAATTATAACCTATTTATTTAATTTGAAGCTACATGATTTGTAGTATAATATATATTATACCTATATAACGATACATCTTTTTTGAAGGGATTAATATGTTGGAGTGGTTGACTGGTGGGGGATAAGCCACCCGCGAGTCAACTCTAGTTACGCCATTGCCTGTAGTCAGTGACGTGTCTGACAGGAAATAGGCGGGCTTCAACCTGTCGATTGATATGACAACTTCCTTGCCATTAACCCTACATGTGAAAAATTTTGGGTTGCGCTGCGTCACTTCAAAAAGTTCATAGCTAGGTTTGTTTGTTCATTTAACGTCACTTTATGCTGCTATGGCTAATCGGACGATGCTACAGTGGGAGCTCTAAATTTTGCCTATTCAGGTTTAATTAGGATAGGGATTTTTAACGAGTACCTGACATCGTACAGGCTCGGGACTCCCGTTTAACGCCCCTTCCGAAGGACGGCGTAACTAAGGAATTTTTACTCCCTTAAAAAAATCCTAGGGCCACCTGCCGGGCTACGAACCCGTGAGCTAGGTGGTTCTAGAGGTTTCTTTGTTCGATCCACGCGGACAAACGCATGAGATGATGTTGCAAGATCCTTGTATAGTTATAAATTTTGTATGATGACTGATTTTGAGTATTCAAGGATCGAAGGATTTGAATTTGAAGCATGAGATCCGCCACAAACGAGTTCGTATCCACTTGTATCTTCGATTCTTTGAAGAATTCTACAGGCAATCTAATGGATTTGTGTTGATACTTGGTGCAGTGAGGACGTAAATTTAGTGAGCTCCTGAGGATTAGTTATCTACCAAACAAGCGATAAGTAGCACCTTCCTTTTATTTAATTTATTTTACAATATTTTTCTATCAGAAAAGTTTTTTCTTTTTTACATTTTTCCTTTTTTACTTTCTTTTTAACTTACTAATCTCTGTAAAAACAATGGCTGAATCTCCGCCCGCTAAGCGGAAAAAAGCCAAATTTAAAGAAGCATTTTTGTTAAATAACGAAAACAAACAAAATCTTAACTACTAACGATTTTTAATAAAAAAAGAATCGGGACCGATAATGATGGAAATCCTTTCGATTTCAAAAAAGTTTCACCGTTCCTAATATATAAGAGTCTAAAAAATTTAATTGGTGATGTGAAAGCGACAAAAAAATTAAGAGACGGTGCCCTGTTAGTTGAAATTATTTCAGAAAATTAATGGAACAAATTACTGAAATGTGAAAACCTACTCAACAACTTTCTTGTTAAAGTAGAGCCGCATGGCAAGCTAAATCAAAGGTAAGGAATTATATAGTGCCCTGATCTCAATTGTTATTCCATTGACGAAATAAAGGGAAAATTGAAATCACAAAATATAGGAGACTGACATATTACAAAAACATAACAATTATCTAATAACCTTTAACAACCCCACCATTCCTCCAAAACTTTTTGTAAATAAGAACCACTGTGCAGATTCTGTGGTAAATTAAAACATGAAGGAGTAGAATGCAATAGTCCCATAAAGTGTATTAACTGCCAAGGTCAACACGACTCTTTTTCGAAAAATTGCCCTTCTTTTTTAAAGGAAAAAGAAATTAAAGGCATACAAGAAAGTGAAAAAATTACATATCTAGCTAAGAAAAAAATATGGGCAATTGTTTAGATGATTTACGACTTTGATAACAGCTGGTTTTGTGACGTAGCGATATCCAACGCTGTCTACACACCGCCCATGGCACTGCCGGTAGAACAACGTTAAGTTGTTGAGAATCATCATTTTAATTTATTAATACAAACTACCGACTAGTTTTAATAATAGACAGTACTGTGAAAGCATAACGTTTAAATAGTGACCAAGCAATAGATGTTGACGAAGTGAAGAATAATATTAACTAAAATAAATACTGCCCAATTTTTTTATGGAATGACTGTTCATGATATTTTCAAACTATAAAAAAGTGTTATCCTTTCTACGGGTTATAGTTTATTGACGAGGAAATAACTAAAATTTAACAAGAACGTTATTCATAACCAACATTCCGCCAAAATTTACGATTTACCTCTTTGGAGTTTTCAGTCAATGAACCTCGTTGTCATCTTAATCAGTTGATAGAACCTTCTTTTGCCAACTATTATCTTAAATTTGAAGAGTTATTGATTTCATTATAATGGATTTTGTTGGTAAGCAGTGTATTTATATTTCATATATCTGTTGTGATTGCCATTTTAGTATAACTGCCCTGGAAAGGTAATTAGATCAGCAAGGAGCGATTGCGGTTGTTGGGTTTTTATGTGGATGAAAATGGTCTGGGTGATGGTCAAAAAATTGCTCTTAAATAGGGAGAACTGTTTATTGAGGAGCCAATGTTTAGTTTAGTTTTGTGGGTTAGGTTTTTTATTTTCTTAGAATATTTTGCTGAACTTTAGTAATTTTGGTTTTGACATCTTCACATAATCTTGATCACACACATCACATCACAAATTAAAAATGATTTCTTTATATTTCTATGCTTAAAGTACAATTTTGATGAATGGATCCAATTATGTGAAACAAGGAACACAGATGATTATCTAAGATAAAATCACACACATCTATTTCGCTAACCATTAAACTCTTACCTTACAAAGTACCAAGTTCATTCCATATGAGCTAATAATTAGATTATTTAGTTTCCCAATTGCAAAAGATTTTCTAAAGATCACAAATTATATATTTTTCATGTATTTTTTTTTAATTTCTCAGATAACGCTGGAATTTATATAAAAGAAGAAATAAATGACGAGGCTGAGATTACTGGTAAGTGGTGCTCTTTGAGATCTGTGAACTTTAGATATTGTGAGGGTTCAGAACTTTATGTTCGATTTGTCTTTTCATAACAAATTTATTCAAAATTCTTATAATGTTACAAGTTGTTTATTGTTTCTGTTTCAAATATTTATTTCTTGCTACAGATTTTCATTTTTATGTGCAAATTATTCTGTTTGCTCAAAAAATAATTGTATTCCCAAAGGATCATCTTGGGTTAATATACCTAATTAAATTAATTTCTTTTAACAAAATTCAAATGTAACTCTTTATTAGTTAAGATTATGTTTTCTTCAATCAATTGATATTGTGGTTGCTCGAAAGGATTGGGATCGACCTTAACTTCGTCTTTTCGTTGCACTTTAATGGTGGAAACGGCCTGAGATGTTCTTCCAAGCCCAATTGACCATGATTTTGTGCTTTAATCACTTTGTTGCAGGTTTTACTTTTATTTTGTGTTATTTATTGTTCTGAGGTGCTTTAATTGATTTTTTAATGATTTAATGTTCGATGAAAATAATTTCAAGGTAAACTAAATATTTATTTTATTACACTTCAACATTATATTTGAAATTTAGATTCTAGTTTCTGTTCCTTCGATGTGTGATATTAATTTCACGGATCTCCCAAAAATGTGTTTAAAACCATAATGTTTAAAAGGAAATTGTATTCCATTATCTTATTTCATCCAGGATTTGGGACCATGGCACTGCTAGGTTTAAAAACTTCAATACATAGTCCTTTGTTCACTGGTCGCAAAAAAAACGTTCGCTTCTGCTTGTCATTCTTCTTGTTTGCAACTCAAAAGAAGAAATAAACGATGAGGCTGAGATTACTGGTAAGTTGTGCCGTTTGAGATCTATGAACTTTAGATATTGTGAGGGCTCAGAACTTTATGTTCGATTTGTCCTTTTATAATCAATTTATTCAAAATTCTTAAAATGCGACAAGTTGTTTATTGTTTCTGTTTCAAACATTTATTTCTTGCAACAGCGTTTCACTTTCATAACACAAAATATTGAGTGAATTTTTTTCAATTTTTTAAGAACATATCTCTGTAATGCAATCTAGAGCAGTGGTTCCCAATCTTTTCTGAAGGTCTACTAATATCTATTTCTCCCTTTTCATCTTCATTGTTTACCTAATTTTAATTTGGAGTAAAGTGTAAATAATGAAGCAGTTTTATTAATTTGAACAATTTGATTAATGTGTATAAAAACAGCGAAAGCAATTTTGGGGTGGTGTTCTTAAACAAAACAGAATACAATTAAAATGTATAATGTTTACTTTTTTTTTTTTTTTAAGAACAAAGAAGTGAAATAATTAACTAGGATCATTGGTGTTCATTTAATAACAGGAAATCATGGTTTAATTAAAAATAGGAATCTGGCAAAATTAAGAAAGTTGGCCGCTGAAGTTTGAAAAATCTTTTATGATTTTATGATGATGAATAAAATTTCAGGTTGTACATACTTGTAATTCAGCAGTAACCATGGACAGGTTATCCGCTATTGTTTATAACCTGAACACAGGTTGTCCTGATAACTCTTATCTTCTTATTTAAATTAATGTAAATTGTAATATACAAAATGTAACAAAAAAATTCTGATTCTAACCCCTCTAGCCACCTTCCTCTTTATACTTTCGAAAAAAAAAAGGAAAGCAATTTATAGCACATACACAAATCTGTTTATCTGTATCTGTGGGATCTGCTAAATCACGTGTTGTCAATCCAGCACCCTTTTCCGTTTCTTTCCTTACCTGATCTCATTCCTATTTCATGTGACTTAACTGTAAAATACTTTACTCCCAAAATCCCAAAAGATCCTAGTAAATTTAATTCATTAAATTGATGAAAAAAATTTTGAATTTTATAAGTTGGAATTTGAATTTGGAGAATGGTCCTCCACTTCATTTATTATTTATTTATTATATATTGCAAATTATACATTATTCATATCTTAATTTATTTCTCAGATAACGCTGGTATTTATGTAAAAGAAGAAAGAAAAGATGAAACTGAGATTACTGGTGAGTTACACCCTTTAAGATCTACTAACCTTAGTTATAATTGCAGTTTAAAACTTCATGTTCATTTTGCGATTTCATGGCCAATTTTATTGTAAATTCTTAAAATAAGGAAAATTTTTTATTGTTTCTGTTTTAATCATTCATTTCTTGCTGCAGATTTTCACTTTTATGAGCAAAATATTCTGCTTGCTCATGAAATAATTAAATTTCCAAAGGATCATTTTGAGATTATATTACTAATTAAATTGAATGAATGAATTAAGCCTTTATTATAAACAGAATTATAAAACAAGATGGTTTACAAAAAACTACTAATATTTACAAAAACATATAAATACTTGTATAGTACCAAATATTGTTACTTAAATAACAATAATAAATAATAATATTTTTTCTTGTTGAATGATGAATTAATTAATGTAATAATAGGTATAATAACTCTTTATAGAACTTCCCTTATGGGAGTATCGTCTAACTTGAGTGGAGTGACCAGCTCTATTGGGAAGTGGAGTTCGACATTAATTTCTGCCACTTAACTTTATTTTGAGCAATTCTTGTTCTATTTTATCTTCTGTCGAATCGGCAGTTGGCGTGTGGACTTGAACAATGCTTAGGATTTTCTTCTTAAAAATTAGTCAGACTAGAGCTATTCTGTGGTTAGTATCTTTAAATTCTAAAATATTTCCTTTTAGTGTTTTACACTCTATATTGGTCATTTCCAGAATAGGCGTGCATAAGTACCCCACTGTCTCTTTCAATAATCGTAAAGTTTTTCTTTCTTATTTCTGAAATCCCTATTATGTCCCAATTGATTTTATTTAAGGCATTTTCTGATTCCATTGTTATCTGTTCTGAAATGTTGATTGATTTGAACTGATATAAGTTCTATTATTTTTGGACCCTTCCTTCTTACTTCACATAAACCAATAATATCCCATTTTATTTTATTTCTAGCCATTTCAGATTCCGTTATCCCGTCCTCTCCTAGCAACGTTCTCACGTTTAAGGTGCAAACTTGGAGGGTGTTATAGCTGAATTTTTTAATTGTTGTCTGTTCTTGAAAATTAGGATCCTCTTTTTGCTATGAGCTAATGCTTGGGGCTTGATTTTCTTTTTTGTTAAGGTCTCTATCATCTTCTTTATGAGTCACCAGGAATTTATTCAGACTAATAGATCTTTGACGAGTATTAATATTTTTCATTTTCTTCCTTTTAGGGATTGGCTCTGATTTTTTTATGAGTATTTTTCATAACCACTTCTTTTTCTTCGCTCCTTTCCCTCCTTTTCCTTGAATCCTCTTGAGATTGGAGTTCTTCTAGAGAAAAGATTTGGTCGTTTATCAGGAGTTTGTCATATATCAATGATGCCTTGTTTCCTTTTTCCCAATGAGCCCTCATAAACGGGAATAATTCTTTCCTAATTTCTCTAATATTTTTTGGTAGATCTTCTTTTATTTTTAACATTTTAAAGTCTTCAAATTTCATCAGTTTAAACTTATTTTTCATAATATAATTTTTCAATAATAACGAGCTTAGCTTGACGATCAATGGGCCATTATTTACTTTAGGATTTATTTTCCTTAAATATAATTATATTTTTCCTTCTAGTGAAATTTATTTCTCTTTCTCTATCATTTTTAATGTTCTTTATTATTTCATCCACCTGTGATTTTACCTCCCTGATTTCCTCTTCTTGATTTTTACTAATTACTTTAGTAATGGGCGCTACAGTCCTTGTAGGACCTTGGCCTCTGCCACCACTCTACTCCACTCCTCACGGTCCATTGCCAGGTTCTTCCAATTTCTGACCCACATTATTCTCAGGTCCTCTTCCAAATCACCGATCCATCTGTTCCTGGGTCTCCCTCTCTTTCTTTTACCTCCTGGTGTACCACTCAGCATAATTTTTGGCAATCTGCAGGAACTTATTCTCTCAACATGGCCCAGCCATCTCATTCTGCTCTTCTTAATAACTGTGAAAATATCTGGCTCACTATATAGTTCCTCTAGCTCGGCATTGCTTCTAATTCTCCATCTATGCTGTTCTCTGACCGCTCCGAAAATCCTTCTCAAGACTCTTCTCTCCCATACCAGCAGGGCTTTCCTGTTTTACTTGGTTAGAGTCCACATCTCGCTGCCATACACAACAACTGGTCTAATCACTGTTTTGTATATAAATATCTTTGCTTTCCTGAAGAGACTTTTGTATCGGAGTGCCTTTTGCAAGGCGTAGAAACACCTCGGCCCTGCAACCATCCTGTCTTTTATTTCGGCTTCCACACTTATTCTCCGTCACTACTCCCTCCAGGTACTTAAATGTGTCGCAGCTCCGGTATGCCTCTTCTTCCAATACAACAGTTTCTACCCTCTCCCTGATCTGCTGAGATGTTTTCATATATCTAGTCTTTTCATAACTGATCATGAGTCCTAAATCATATGCGGCATTCTTGAACTCTTCAACTGTGCCTGCTTGTGCTGCCTTGGACCTGCCAGTGATGACAACATCATCCGCATACGCCATGTGTTATGTGAGCCTATTATAGATAGTGCCTCCAGGGTTCATCTTTATTTTTCTAATTGCCACTTCTAAGGCAAGGTTAAACAGTAGCGGCGATAATGGGTCCCCCTGTCTTAAGCCACTGTTAACGTCAAAGCTGTCCGAGATACCCACTCTGGTTTTGACCCGACAACTCGTCCCTTCCAGTGTCATCCTCGTCAATCTTATCAGCTTACCAGGTATCCCCAGTGACCGCATCGCCTCTAATAGCTTTCCCCTATTGAGACTATCATATATGGTGTAGATCTATATTGTATTCGTATGCCTTCTCCAGCATCTGCCTGATAGAGAATAGGTGGTCAATAGTTGATCTTCCTGGGCGAAAGCCGCTCTGATACTCTCCCAGTAATCTTTCACGCCACTCCTCTATCCTTCGGCATATTGCCACAGACATTCTTTAGTAGACTGTGGGTAAAAGCGCTATCCTCCTGTAGTTCTCACATTTCAGCTTATCTCCCTTTTTGTATATAGGAACTATGATAGCCTCTCCCCATTCAGTTGGCATTTTTCTTCAGTCCATACATCCCAGATCACTTTGTACATCTCATTCCAGATGTCTTCTCCCGCATGTTTTATTAGTTCTGATGGAATTTCATCCGACCCTGGGGTCTTATTATTTTTAAGTGACCGGATTATCTCTGATATTTCTTCTCTATCCGGTGGTACATCCTCCTCTATATTCTCACTGTCCGTTTGATAATTCTGGGTGGGGTACATGTTGCTGGTCTCTATATTCAACATTTCTTGTTCCTTTGATTTGTTCACGGTCTGTGAGAAAGTTCCCGTTTTGGTCCAAACAGAATTCTGTCTGTTTTCTAAAGCCCTGCCTTAGCCATTTAACGCCCTTATAGAACTTTCGGCTCTCATGTGCTTGAAACATTCCCTGCATCTCTTCGAGTTTTCTTTTTCGTATACTCTTTTCTTATCTCGCATTGTTTTTTCACTTTCTTCTTTTTTCAGAATATTCGTCATATGTGCTACGGATTTTCCTTTGAAGAACAAAGTAAGTCACCATCAAACCATTTCCATTTCTTGGTCTTCTTTTCCACCAATACCTTGTGCGCTACCTTCTTAATAGATTCTCTCAATCTCTCTCATCTTTGTTCTGTGCTCACCTCCTCTCCAGCCCACCCCCGGCACTCTTCTGATATCTTTGTCTTGTGGGTTCCTCCATCATCTTCTCCATTTCATACCCACCTGTTTTTCCTTCTGATAGTCTCTTCCTCCGTGCCAGATGTTTCCTATATTTCGCCAGTACAAGGAGATGGTCAGAAGAGCAGGCTGCTCCCCTATAGCTTCGTGCATCCGAGATATGAGAAAAATGTCTCGCGTCTATTAAAACGTGATGTATTTGGTTTCTAGTTCGGTCCCCTGGACTTATCCAGGTATAGAATACTCTATTCCGGCAGTTTCTGGACTACCCTTTTTTTTTAAAGATGTGAGATCCCCCAACTCTCACGCTCAACCCTCCTCCTTTATCCAGGCTCTGGACTGGCAGTGGTTCACTTAGCAACGCTAAGGGTAGCTACACTACATCCACTGGCGGAGTTTTACTAATTAAATTAATATTTTTTAATAACACAAATTGTTCACGCCATTTGGCGTTCTTTTGTCAATAAATTAAATCAACATATAAGGAAGAAATAGTTGGGGGTACAGTCAATAAAAAAACCTAAATAAGTGTAACTTATTTATTGTGTGCCTACGTTTCGGCCAATGCCATAAATAATGCCATATACAATGTAGGCCATCTTCAGGGCTAAGAGAGAGAAACAAACAGAAATATATAAAAACGTTGCAGTAACAAGAATATAGTGACAAGTAATGTAGTAAAGTGGTACAAGTGTGGAAATTAAAATAGTGACTAGATATGATGAAATAGTGAATAGATATGATAAAGATAATGAATATAAGAGTGGTTACAGAATATAATAAACTTAAAATAGTGATAGATAAAAATAAAATTGTAAATGATGAACAGAAATTCAAATAGTGACAGATATAATAATTAAAGAATACGAATATAAAATAAGGAAAATAAATGTCAAGAAAGGATAAAATGTAAACATAATATAAAGGGAAAGAAAAATGAGGAGGTAAACGGAAAGATACAAAATGAGAAGATTAAAATATAGAAAAAGGGGGTGGAGTATGAAGGATTTTGAAAAAACTAGTTTAATTATAGATATGGATATGATACCAGACATCTAGAGGTTACATAGGTAAAATGTAATAATACAAGCATATATAGAAAGAAAAGATTGATAAATTTCAAAAATTAAAAATTGAAAATAGTATTTATAACGATGAACTCTATAAGTATGAAAAGAAAATAGAAAATATAAGTAAGGGAAGTTAATATATAACTGTATACAGTTAGAAAGAAGTGGCATTAATACAAAATAAGATGTGAATATAACATAAACATATAGAAAATAGGTAAAGAAATACTGTAGATGAAAAATATGAGGCTAAATAATAATGAACTCTATGCTATTAACATATGATAGATGCCAAAAGTAGGTGTGAGAACAGGTGCAAAGAAAGGTGAAGGTGAAAAGGATGGAGATAAGATAAATAATAAGATGTGTACTAACCGAATAAAACATGCGGCAGCTAGGCGAGCTATGGCCCAAGTGAAAAATACTTTAGACCTGGCGGAAGCGATAACCGCAATCTCTGACCGCCACAAAAAAATAATGACAAAGAAGGGGGAAGGGGAAATGCAGATGCAGTGAATATAAGTGACACGTAAATAATGTAAATTGCGTGAAAAAATAAAAGTCAATGGTCAAAATGTATATAATTTAAGAATGTAATAATAATTTAAGAATGTAAGGTTATTTTAGTAAATTAAAAATTTGGGAGTAGGTTAGGGATAGGTGATGGGAGTCGGTCTTGGCATTAACGGTAGAGGAA
Organism: Arma custos; assembly: GCA_037127475.1. Classification (NCBI taxonomy): domain Eukaryota; kingdom Metazoa; phylum Arthropoda; class Insecta; order Hemiptera; family Pentatomidae; genus Arma; species Arma custos. Next base: position 228,439,034 of record CM073759.1, read on the forward strand.
TCTAAATTGATGTGAATGGTTTCTGAGAGGATGCGTTTATTATAATTAGGAACGGAGGCTAGGATCGACGTATTTTCGAAGTCAAAAATGTGTTTTTTTGATTTTTATGAGCAAATCATTCTGCTTGCTCAAGATATTTATTTAGCAATTTATTTATAGAGATTTATTTTTTAATATTACCAATCAAAGATTCTTTCTTTATATTTCTATGTTTTATTAACTGTTTCTTTTTGGTGTAATAAAATTTATAACAATTTTGACAGAAGGACTCAGTCATGTGAAACAAGAAACAGAGTTGCTCATCCCAGATGAAGGTAAGAAACATTTATTTTGCCAACCTTTATGTACTTATCCTTTAAAAGACAAACTTCATTCCGTATTAGTACATGACTCCAAATTTGCTTATTTATTTGTTGTTGTTATAGTTGAAGAACTAAGTATCGATCATGTGAAACAAGAAGAGATGTTCGTCTCAGATGAAGGTGAGAAACATTTATTTTATTAACCTTTTTATTCTTATTTACAAAATACAAAAGGAACACTTTATTATTTAGTTGAGATTCTATTTGTCTCAAGCAATTGATATCTTTTTTTTGGATGTTAGTTGAGCTGCAATTTATAAATTATGAAAGTAAGGTAATTCTAATTTCTTCGTTTATTTTAAATTTATTTATTCAGGTTTTTTACAATCAATGTATTCCGATATCCAAAATCTTTTCCTGTCATAGTTTATTACTAATCATATTATGCTGGTACTACAACCCTCAAGCGAGTCCTGGCCTTCTCAAACATCAATCTCCATGACCCTTGTTATCCAGCTGTTACTCCCGCTCTCTTGGCATCATCAGCTACACAATTCTTCCATTTCATGCCTAAGCCTACCTCTCTCTCGACATCCCCGCAATTGCTTTGTCATTAGTACCCTTAAAATGGCATTCATTTCCTTTCTGATGGCATTCACTTCTTTTCTGCGGCATGACCTGTCCATTGATGATTGAGTTGTTTAAAAAGCAAGATTTATCAATTTTTTATTTTTATTGTGAATATAAAAGAAATAAATATTTTTATTTTTAATATAAAAGATTTGTCCTGGCTGGGATTTGAACCTGGATCTTCCACATATCTGGTGTGGGACTCTGCCACTGAGCTACCAGGGCTTTTAACCTGGTCAGACAAGCCCTGGTAGCTCAGTGGCAGAGTCCCGTGCTAGATATGTGGAGGACCCGGGTTCGATTCCCGGCAAGGTCAAATCTTTTATCTTCAAAATAAAAAAAGATTTATCAATGTTTGTTTGATATAAAGAAAGTTGTAATATTAGTTTGCTTCAGTATTGATGGCAGTTAAATCTCTCATTCTTTTATATAGTTATTTTATTTTTATTTAAAACCCCTATATTTTCTTATGGTAACATGGGTTTTATAAATATATCACACAGTGCTCTCTTTTAATATAATTGTAAGTATAAAGTTATGGTTCTAAAAAATCCAATTTTAGAGAAAATATTGCTATTTCTTCTCATCAGCCATGTCCGCAAAGTAGAAAATTTCTTTTGCTCTTCTATTGCATGATGCCTGCTGAGTATTCTGTATTCGCTTTATTAATATTGCCTCATCGACTTAGGTACAACTATAGCTCAACCATCATCACACTGTCTTATCCTTTTCAGTTCATCCTGAAAACAGGTAGTTCTACTATTACCATCCTCCACTTCTCATGAACTTTACCATATTTAGTAAAATATTTTCTTGAGCAATTTGTTCTTTTAACTTCCAAATATTATATTGAGTGACACATAACGTTTTAAATAAATAACACTTATTTAAGTAATCTTTCTTATTAGGCATTGTCCTGTAATTAATTGTGCTTTTGATAGGAAAACAGAGAAAAGAATAGTCCCTCCCAACTTGTAGATAATTTGAAAACTGAATATTTTGGGAGTCTTGTTCAATTCATCGCGGAGAGCATTGGCTTGTGTAGAATTTGTTCCTACTTAATGCTAATTACAAATGAAACGTAAACATTGGTGGAAATGGGAACCGCTGGCAGAAGAATCCACTTTCGGTAGTATACTATTAACTAAATTAAGATTGGAAGACGCCTTGAGTTTTCAAAATTTCATCAGCCTGGTGCCATTTTACTTTTTACCACTGGTTTTTTTGTGAAGTGCCATTCAAGGGGTTCATTCTTCGTTTTTGTTCAAGGATGTTTTTAAATTTTGAATTTTTTTTTAATATCTGGCCCTGTCACTTTGTGTTTTACAGTCAGTGATTCAAGTGGCAGTGTTTTTTTTAACCAATTCTTTGTAACCACTTTTTTGTTTTACCACACTGAAAAACATTTAAACACTGAACACTCGGTAGCTGGAGTGTTCAGTGTTTAACTAGTACAGAATGAGCCGTTCTTCACCTCACATTGCAGTGATGTCCACACAATTTTTTTTCTCACGATTGACTACTAGATGTCTTTCGGTCTATAGACACGTTTACATAGACAACCCTAGACTATGGGACTCTGAGACCAAACTGTCCAATGCGTCTACTAGTGTGTTCTAGCCTATATGATAGTATTATGATCTCTCTCTACTAATGTGATATATTTCTCAAAAATATATTGCTCAAATCTTTTCATTGTGTCGACTACATTTCATTTTTATTTTTGCATACATTTTTGTTGTGCTCAAAATTCTAGAAACTAATCCTTACCATCTTGTTATAAAGTAGCTCCTATCCCATTACAACTCACATCACATTTAACATTAGCTGATTTATTTATCTTGAAGTATTGAAGAATTATAGCCAAGTCTTTCTATATTCCAGGTAAGAGACCATCTCTTTGCCTAACTCTCTTCTTAAATTCAAAAGAGTCAACGATTACGCCTCTTAACTTGATTCTCGATGCTCTGGTAGTGAAGGTCTGTTGAATGATAGTGCTGGTGTTATCATGCAATCCAATGTTCTTTTGAAATTCAATAAGAACCAATTTGTCATTCGAGTCATAGGTTTTCTCGAAATCTATGAAGGTCATTACAAATTTCTTATTCCTTAGGTTTATATAAGAAAGGATAATTTTAACATTCAATGAGGTAATTTTCTGAAGATAATCTGAACCAATTTTAACCCTTTGAAAAGGTACTCAAAATGTTGCTTTTTTCTGGCCTCTTTATATAAAATAATTTCACATGCCATAACTCATCTTTGAAATTGAGGATATTAAATATTTTGATGTTTGTTTTAATGATGGAGGTCTTTAAGTATACATAATATTTTGTTTTCCTTTGTACAACTAGCTTATGCTCTTCTGTAACACAAGGGTATTATACTAGTATCATATTCATATCCTGTGTTAAGGCCAGGTAGTTCATTTGTTTTATAAAAGAGTATTTTATTTTAATCATTGACAAAGCAAGTATTTTGTAAAAGAAAAGAACATTTTTCCTTTTATTTTATTTATGTTTGAGCTCTCGCGAGACAGTAGGAAAATAAGCTGAATTCAAGACACCAGATCGCATGTCATTCTTATGAAACCATTTATTGAATTAAAAATAAAAATCATGGTATACACATATAAAATAAATGAAAGAGATGAAATAGTTGACTGGATGATCTAATGTAAAGGAGATAGTTGGGGGGTGCAGTCAAAAAAACACTGAATAAGTACTAGACTTATAATTATGTGCCGACGTTTCGACCTACAGTGTAGGTCATCTTCAGGGCTATGAGAGAGAAACAAACAGAACAAAAAATATAAAAATGTACAGTAACAATAATATGGTGACAAGTAATGTAGAAAATTAAAATAGTGGCAGATATGAAGATGAAAGATAACGAATATTAAAATAGTGACAGATATAATAAAATTAAGATAAAGACAGATATAACAAAATTAATGATAATGAAAAGAAAATGAAAATAATGACAGATATAATAAAATAAGACAGATTTAATAAAATGAAAGAAAATGAGCAGAAATTATAAATTATAAATTATAAATAACGCATATAAAATAAAATACAGAAAAAAAAATGTACAGAAAGGATAGTAAAGTAAAAATAATGTAAAGGAAAATCAAAAAAGAGGAGGTAAACGTCGGCACATAATTATAAGTTTATTACTTATTCTATGTTTTTTTGACTGCACCCTCCAACTATCTCCTTTACATAATAAAATAAACTTTGATATTAAAACCTAATTGAGTTAAATTAAAAATTTGAACGTTTTTGCAATGGAAATAATTACTTATACTAATAACTACAACTACAAATAAGAAAAATAAGAAAACAATAGTAAAATAAAGTAATGTTTATCTAGACACAAATAATGTTTGTGTTTTTGGACAAGTGGAATAATAAAAGCAAGAAAATCTTCCTTATCTGAACTTGATGCAGAATTCGACTGCTGGGCGATCGAAGGTGTCGGTACGTCCAAGGAATTCTCCTCCGCAGGGCGGGCGAAAGATCAAAGCAATTTTTCCTCAGCAAGGGCGAGAGAAAATGGCGATACAAATGATCAGGTCGATCCGCTGTGGCGACTTTGACGACGAGACTTTGACTGTTCTGCGCTTGAACTTGAACTAATTCTCAACTGCAGAGGGGCAGCGAATTAGTCTAGTTGAAGTCCACCAAACAACTACACTATTTTTTATAATGTGCACTCACTCGGGCCAATACTGTTTGGATTATATCGACGAAATAAGCAATAGCCGATCGAATCCACAGTCGGCATATCTTTTTTTTTTTCTTAAATTTAAAATAAAATTAACCTATTTTATTTAATTTTAACAATTATAAAAACAGAATAATAACAATATAACATAAATATTTACATTATTATAGTTACAAAAAAAGGTAAAAATAAAATAAAAGGAAAAATATTCTTTTCTTTTACAAAATACTTGCTTTGTCAATGATTAAAATAAAATACTCTTTTATAAAACAAATGAACTACCTGGCCTTAACACACCGCCCACCAATTTTTGTCCGTGCACAAAAATTTAACAGAAAACCATACCTCATTCAGGGGAAAGTAATGGTGCTAATTTCGTGACCGGATGTATAAATTCGCCGTTTGCCATTTTAATTCGTACCACTCGAACTATCCCATCACTACCCGAAAAGACCTCCACTACTCTTCCGGTTGGCCATTGCAACGGGGGTACGTTAGGTTCCCTTAATAGGACTAAGTCATTTAATCGAATATTGTCCCCCTTATTGGTCCACTTAACTCTCTGCTGAAGACTGTTCAAATAATCATGCCTCCATCTCTTCCAAAGGTCCTGAGTACATTTTTGCAAAATTTGCCATTGGGATAGCTAACAAAGAAGTGCCTATAATAAAGTGTCCCGGGGTTAAAACGTCCAGATCGTAAGGAGAAGACGACATTGGGTAAAGGGGTCTCGAATTCAGGACAGCTTCTATTTTTATAACAAGAGTGTTCATCTCTTCGAAGGTTAGGACGTGGTCCTTGAGAACTCGAAACAAATGATGTTTGAAGGATTTTATCCCGGCTTCCCATATACCTCCAAAATGAGGAGCCGAAGGAGGGTTAAATTCCCATTCTACCCTTAAGGATTGAAGATGAGATCTAAGGCTGTTTTGAATTTCCACGCGAGATAGCCATCCATAAAGATCCTTCAGATATCTGTTGGCACCGATGAAATTCGTAGTGTTGTCGGATAGAATTTTGGAGAGTAATCCTCGTCGGTAAACAAATCTATTGAGGCAAGCAATGAATGCATCGGACGTCAGTTGTGTCACAAGCTCCAGATGTACTGCTCTGGTGCTCAAGCAGACGTAAGATTTTTGTTGTATACTTTTGCGTTTGTTAGACTCCTTTGTGATAAACGGACCACAATAGTCTACACCTGTTATAACAAACGGTTTTCCTTGTTCAAATCTCGACGGTGGAAGATCGGCCACAGGAGGAGTAAAATTTTTTGAGCGAAATCTGTAACAAGTACTGCATTTGTGAACTCTGTAGCGAATTATCCTTCGAGCTGAAACGACCCAGTAATTTCGTTGCAGCAGGGAATGCAGCAGTTGCGGACCGGGGTGAAGATACCATTTATGGTAATGGTCAATTAATACTTCAGTCAAGTGTGCCTTCTGAGGAAGTAAAATGGGTGTCTTGCATTATAGGGCAAGGGACTATTCCTTAAGCGACCGCCCACCCTGAGTATCCCTTTGTGGTCCAAGAATGGGGCTAAAGAACTTAAATTACGTCTGACTATTTGAGAATCTGCCGGAAAATAATGCTGTTGAACGCATTTTATTAGCCGCTGAGTTCCTTAAAAAATTTCCACTAAACTTAGTGGTCCCAAGTTTCTATCCCTTTTGTGACGTTTCAGATTACTTGCAAACCGGACTATATAGGCAAATAACCTTGTTAATTTGTCAAATGAAGAAACTCGCTCCATTACCTCTATAAGATACGAATTAGATACGTTGCTCGTTCCGACGAATGCCTGGGACTTCACTTCTGGTAGGGGAAGGGGCTCCTTGAAATGGATATTTGGCCACATCGAAAAGTCATTCATCAACCATTCAGGCCCACTCCACCACAACAGGTTGTTTGTTAAACCGGCGGGTAATAGTCCGCGCGAAGCTAAATCTGCAGGGTTTTGTTTAGACGAGACATGATACCAGTCATTGACTGATGTAATCTCTAGAACGTGGGTTACTCGATTTGCCACAAACGTTTTCAATGTGTGCAGTGATAGACGCAACCAACTAAGAACGATTGTTGAATCCGAAAAGAGATACGTTGAGTCAACGAAAAAATGTTCGATATTGTTCGCAATAGATTTCAAGGTTTGGGCTAACAGGAGCGCAGCGCACAATTCCAGCCTTGGAATTGATAAGGTCTTCAAGGGTGCCAATCTCGTTTTAGAAATGAGTAAAAGAGAATTCACACAACCATCCGCGATATGGATCCTTAAGTAGATAGCGGCGGCATATCCGAAGTCTGATGCATCAGCAAATCCCACGAGCGCGACATGGATTGGGTCTTGTGGAAAAACACATCGTGGTATTTGAAGCGACTGTAACAAGTGAAGGGAATTGAAAAATTCTTCACATTCAGTGACAATCCACGGTGGGACAGGGATATCCCAATCGAGTTTCAGGCTCCATAACCGCTGCAGATACGATTTTGCCTTAAAGATTACCGGCGCAAGGTAACCGAGCGGGTCGTACATCCGCGCCACGGCAGACATGATGCCCCTTTTTGTCAGGACTGGTTGTCTATCATGAATATCGTAGGACAGGCAGTCACCGACCGGTTCCCTCTGTATCCCCAATAATTTCATAGATTTATCTCCTGGTTCTGAAAATCGAACCATCTCTTGGCGGGTGTCACTTATAGGGTGCAAAAGTTCTGGGGAATTGCTCATCCACTTCTTCAAGGTAAACCCTCTTTTCTTGAGCAATTCAATCAACTCGAATTGGAGTTCGAGAGCCTCTACAACAGTATTCGCCCCAGTTAGAATGTCATCAACGTATATGTGGTTTTTTAATGCAACCGAGGCCCTTGGATACATCGATCCTTCGTCTGCTATCAGTTGATGTAAAACACGTATCGCTAGATACGGTGAGCCCGACAATCTGAACGGTATCCTATTTAATTGATACTCTTCAATGGGTTTGCACACATCGGCGCGATACAGAAAATGTAAGTATGGCAGGTCTACCTGTTTTTACAAAATACTTGCTTTGTCAATGATTAAAATAAAATACTCTTTTATAAAACAAATGAACTACCTGGCCTTAACATCCTGTGAAGCTCTATTTTCAAATACATTGTCGTTAATCAATAGAGTTTAATAGTTATTTATCAGGCCTGACTGTGTACAATCTCCAGCTCCAGTAAAAAAATTAGTAACATTTTTAGTACGTCAAGGCTTCTTTTGTTCAAATGTCTGATGTCTGAACGCATTTATGTTGGTTGACTATCTGTTCGTATTGGCTGTGGATATCAAATTAATATATATTAATTTTCTCGGTTCCTCATCATCAATTGTGACCAATCTTTCATGGGTTGTACTGGTACAGGTTCTTTTATTTTTTTTTTCTATCTCAAAAAGTACTGTCATGAAGGGTTTTAGGATTTAGTACATGGTTGAGACTACTGTTTCTTAGGCATTTATTCTCCAAGGGAGGGAATCACTTGACCGACATCACACTCAACCCCTAGGTTTTTATTCCACTCAAGTTTGCCTACTTCATCAAGGCTAGATTAGCCCCAGGAGGGTTTACAGATCCCACGGAGTCTATCTATGGTAGTTAGCACATTAAATAATTTGTCTGCCACAGCCAGATTTGTAAAAGGTGATTGTTGGTTGAGATTATTGATCCATTGAGGATTTATTTCAATGTTTGATAGATGGTTAATTTGTGACATATAAAAAATGGCTGGCATATAAAAAAAGTCTTATTACATTTAAAAGTTTTTGTATTATTGTCTCCTTTTTTGGTACATTACAACAGTTTTTGAGGCAAAAACAGATTTTTCTTTTTTATGAAAAAAAAAGTTGTAGTAGTAGTATTGGGGGCTACAGTCCTTGCAGGACCTGGGCCTCTGCGACCATTCATCTCCATCCTCCGTGATCTCCAGCAAGGCTCCTCTAATTTCTTACCCCTTCTTCTAGTGACACGACAGACGCCTAAAGCGGTACTTGGCCTGCTCAGCCATTTTGCCCCAGGATTGTCTATCTGCAGCTAGGGCTATGGTTATTTCTCCTTGTCTAAAGTCTGTTAGTACATTGTCCCTTCACCGAGATCTTGGTCTGGTTCCGACTGGAGTATTTTTGTACACCTTTGAGGGAGACCTCCCATCCTCCATCCTAATAACGTGTCCGAGCCATTTTACTCTTAGCACTTTGACACAATTAGGATGGCTGTAAGCCTGGTATTTCCTATACAACTCCATATTCCAGCCTAGTCGCCAGGATCCATTTTCTTTGATAGGTCCTGTCATTTGTCTTAGGATCTTTCTTTCAAAGTGGTCCAGTTTCTGTTCATCAGACTTGTTTAGAGATCACATCTCACACGCATCGGATGCTGCTGGCTGTATGAGGCATTTGTAGATCCTCGTTTTCGTAGCACGGCTTAATAACCTACTCCTTATAATTTTGGTGAGGGAATACTAAGCTCTCTTTGCTGCTTCCAGTTTGTTCTTAATTACAGCCTCCTCGTCCCTGTTTTTAATTATAGTAGTTCCCACCAATATTGACCGATATTGAAAGCAAGGGACAACCTGGAAAATGCAGTTTCCTAGCTGTACTTGTTCTGGGACCCTATCTTTTCTCCTTATGCACATCATCTTTGTTTTATTCTTATCGACCCTGAGACCCATGTATTTAGCTTCTTGGTCTATCTTTATAAAAGCCTCCTCTACCCTGCCTAGTGATCTACCAATAATGACCACATCCTCCACATATGCTAGTACTTGTACCATTCTTGTGAATACAGTGCCACCATGATCCAAAACCGTCCTGCTTATTATTCTATGGAGGACTATGTTAAACAGTAGTGGTGCCAATTTGTCACCCTGCCTTAGTCCTGCGTTGACACTGAACGGTCCACTCATCTGTCTCCGGGACTTGTTATTTCTGAGTTTATCCACTATGTCAGCATATAAAGAATGAAACAAGGCAATATCCTCTACTTCTGGGTATTTCTTCTTTATCAGTTTGATCAGACTGGTTTTCTTCGTCTATAGTACCTTCTTCACCATTACTATTACTGTGATTTAGTTCATAACTAAAGTACCTCTCCCATCTATTCAACTCTTTTTCCTCTATTAGTAGCATCGCCCCATTCGCTTCTCTAATCATTGTTTCCCTTGGCTTCTGTCATGTTTTTATCTCCTTGATCTCCTGGAAAACCTTTCTTATCTCATTCTTGGCCCAATATGTTTCTGGATTCCTAATTTTTCGTACCAATGCACAACAGTGCATCTCTTTTTCTTCTTGCAGATTTTCTTTGCCTGTCTCCGAGCTTCTGTGAATTCCTTCCTTGTTTTGTGAGTATCATTTATAAGAAGTATGGCCAGTTTGTTATTACGCATTTTTACAGCCTCCTGACAATCCGTGTCGAACCATCCGTTTCTGTGAGTGTGCTGATTACTGCTACAATATTTGCCCGCTGTTGCTTTTATTATGTGCTGCAGTATGTTCCATTGTTCCTCTATTGCCTAACCTCATTCATTAGCCGGTATATCAGATATATTTTCCTCTATACGCTCTTTGAACTTTTTTTCAACATCCGGTGTCTTCACACTTTCTGTGCGCCATTTCTTCTTTTTGATTCTTACCTTATCACTTCACTGGTAATATCTTAATTTCACTTTCACACTACCAGAAATTGATCGGAATCTACACCTGGACCTTTATATGATCTCACGTCATTCACCCAATTTAAGTGTTGGGATGACGTCAGAATATGGTGTATTTGACTATAGGCTCCAGTTGTGGCTCTTCATGTATGGTTGTGTTTATCCTTGTGAGGGAACATTGTACTCATTACGACTAATGCATTGGCTGTAGCGAAATCGATCATTTTTTTCCCCATTGTTGTTTGAAGTTTGATGGAGGCTTTCATTAGCAATTTTCCAGCAATAAGCCTTTTCTTTACCAACCAGCAAAGCTACTCAAATTTCTTAACCCTATCCTTTTCAAATCTTCCTGCAAATCATCCATTAACCGATGCCTGAGCTTGCCACTTTTTATTTTTCCTCCCCATGCACCATTTAGCTTAATTTTAAGCAGCCTGTAGGGCTCCATTCTTTCCACGTGCACTAACCATCTTTGCCTGCCCTTCTTAATAGAGCAGGCGATATCAGGCTCACCATACAATTCCATTTATTAGGTATTATTTCTAATTCTCCACCTGTACAGGGTAGCAACATTACACCCACTGGGGGAGTTATGAAACTCAAGTATTTCCTGAAAATATTAGTCAGCCTCATAACTTTCTAACCATCTGAAGCAATCCAAATACGTTTTTCAACATTAAGGAATAAGTTTGTAAATTTCTATTTTGATTGTTGTTGTTTTTAAAAATGCCCTCTCCCTCCCTCTCTTTCTCTCACTCCTCCCTCCTCTCTCACCCCTTCTTCACCCACTCCCCTTCCTCATCACTCCCTCTTGCCCCCTCCCCTTCCCATCTATTCCTCCCCCCCTCTCTCTCTCTCGTGCTCTCTCTCTCCCCCCTTTCTCTCTTCTCCCCCCCTCTCTCTCTTTCTCCTCTCTTCCTGTCCCTCTATCTTCTCCCTCCCTCTCTCTTCTCTCTCACCCTCTTTCTCTCTTCCCCCCCCCCTCTCTCTCTCCCCCCTCTCTCTCTCCCCCCTCACTCTCTCTCTCTCTCTCTCTCTCTCTCTCTCTCTCTCTCTCTCTCTCTCTCTCTCTCTCTCTCTCAATCTATATTTGTGTGTATTTTATTGGAATTGAAACATATTTTCCTGTTTATATATTATGAAATATTGTTTATAGGTACCAAGAAATTATCCGACAATATAGATGTTCAACATGCTTCTAAGATTCAGAGAACATACCTAAAGAAACAAATTAAAGAAGTTGAAAAGACGTACTTAAAGGGTTACCATTTTGAACAAAAGGGAACAAATATTTCTAAACTAAAAACGAATAAAATGGCCCTTCGTACAGTTGAGAAGCCTCATCAATGTCCTCATTGTGAGTACAAAGCAGTCAAGAAAAGTTCTTTAAGAAATCATATAATGGCTCGTCATACAAGTGAGAAGCCTCATCAATGTCATCATTGTGACTATAAAACAGCACGAGGAGATTATTTAAAAAAACATATAATGGTTCATCATACAAATGAGAGGCCTCAGCAATGTCCTCATTGTGACTATAAAACAGCAAGAGGAGAATGTTTAAAAAAACATATAATTTCTCGTCATACTAGTGAGAGGCCTCATCAATGTCCTCGTTGTGACTATAAAACAGCAAGAGGAGAATGTTTAAAAAAACATATAATGGTTCATCATACAAATGAGAGGCCTCATCAATGTCCTCATTGTGACTATAAAACAGCAAGAGGAGATTCTTTAAAAAAACATATAATGGCTCATCATACTAGTGAGAAGCCTCATCAATGTCATCATTGTGACTATAAAACAGTCAAGAAAATTTCTTTAAGAATTCATATAATGGCTCGTCATACAAGTGAGAGGCCTCATCAATGTCATCATTGTGACTATAAAACAGTCTCAAAAAGTTATTTGCAAAAACATATAATGGCTAGTCATACCAGTGAGAGGCCTCATAAATGTCATCATTGTGACTTTAAAACAGCAAGAGGAGAATGTTTAAAAAAACATATAATGGCTCGTCATACAAGTGAGAGACCTTATCAATGTCCTCATTGTGACTATAAAACAGCAAGAGGAGGATGTTTAAAAAAACATATATTGGCTCGTCATACAAGTGAGAGACCTCATCAATGTCCTCATTGTGACTATAAAACAGCAAGAAGAGGTTATTTAAAAAAACATATAGCGGTTCGTCATACAAATGAGAAGCCTCATCAATGTCCTCATTGTAACCATAAAACAGTAAGAAGAGGATCTTTAAAAATACATATAATGGCTCATCATACAAGTGAGAAGCCTCATCAATGTCCTCATTGTGATTTTAAAACAGCAAGAGTAGAATCATTAGAAATACATATAATTTCTCGTCATACACGTGAGAGGCCTCATCAATGTCATCATTGTGACTATAAAACAGCCTCACAAAGTAATTTAAAAAAACATATAATGGCTCGTCATACAAATGAGAGGCCTCATCAATGTCCTCATTGTGACTATAAAACGGTCTCACAAAGTTATTTAAGAAAACATATAATGGCTCGTCATACAAGTGAGAGGCCTCATAATTGTCCTCATTGTGACTGTAAAACTGTCTCACAAAGTTATTTAAAAAAACATATAATGGCTCGTCATACAAGTGAGAGGCCTCATAAATGTCCTCATTGTGACTATAAAGCAGTAGCAATAAGAAATTTAAAAAAACATATAATGGCTCATCACACAAGTGAGAAGCCTCATCAATGTTTCCATTGCAATTATAAAGTAGTTACTAAGCGGAAATTAAAAGCACACATAAAAGCTCTGCATATTGGTGAAAAGCCTCATTATTTTTTGTAGAATGTACTTTATTTTTATAACTATAACTTGTATGCCATGGAAATATATTGTACCTATCAAGGAAATTATAAGCTAAGGAATACTTTTGAAAATATTGAAGCCAAATCGTAAATCGGCAGTCTGAGGTAAAGGCAGTGATTCGTTCTGCAAATTCTTGCGAAAACATCAATACTGAATCGCATTGTAACGAAGTTGAAGTAATGCATCAGAAATTAGCAGTAATAAAGCCTTCTTTAGTCAATCGAAAGGGCCCCATTCTGTTGCATATCAATGCTCAGCCACATATCTCACATTTGACTTCCCAAAAATTGTTGGAACTTGGCTATAAGAGTCTGCCACTCCCCCTCTACTCACTGGGCCATATTTTAGACACCTGACTGTTATTTACAAAATAAAAAAATTATTGATCAAATAACATTCAAATGTAATGTAGATTATTTTAATTAATAAAAACAGTTAATAGTCATTAGTATTTTTTTCTTTTAAAACAATAATCCTTTATTATTTTATGAAGGAACCCAATAATATTTGATGAAGCAGACACAGCTCCTCTCGTTCACAGAGCCTTGAGCTAAAGGTCTGTAAAACATATATGGGAATGACGATTAATGTTATGAAGGACAAAGTGAGTTGAGGGAATCAAGCAGAGCTGGTTGTTTTAAATTTAAATTAACTATTTATTTATATCTCTATAAATAATACTTACAATTATATTTTGGAGGTTATTCTTCCAGGTCACTCTCAGTCTTCCCCTGGGTCTTTTTCCTGTTGGTTTAACCTCCATAAACGAAATGTCTTCACTGTCCGGCAGTCATCCATCCTCATTACATTTCTATACCATCAAAGCTGTCCTTTCTTCAATTTTTGTTCAATCTTGGTTTAATTTTAAGCGCAGTCCTTATCATCTTATTTTGTTCCTCTCCCGGTCTTCCCCTCTATTTTCCTCAGGTACATCATTGGAGTTGGCTCAATAAACAAGTTACAAAAAAAAAAATATAAAACTAAGATAACGGGAATAATCAACAAAATTATGTATACAAATGAAATAATTGGAATAAACAAGATACGAAAATAAAATAATTTAAAACCCACTTAGGTCCTGCTACCTATCCTTTTGAAATAGTATCTATAGACACTATTGGTGGTTCACCTTCAATGAAAAAATACATCTCTGAGTTGATTACTTCCTGAGATATGCGTACATATTGTCATCAAAAACTCAAAGTTCAAATGATTTTAAGGAATTAGTTCAAACATCAGGTCAAATTTGGGATAAATTCAAGAGAATTTAAAAAAAAAATAGTCAAATAAAATATACAAAGTAATAACATAAGAATACAAAAACAATAACAAAAAGAAAATTAAGTACAATATCCTCAGATTAATAAAGCTATCACTTACAAAAACCAAAAGAAAAGAAAACTTACACTATGTACAAGAACTCACTTAGCACTTTAACTTAAGATCATTATCACTCTATTGACCTACTTTAACAAACATCAAAAAATACAGAATAATAATAATACAAAAAAAAAATACAAACAACGGTAATAATACATATTTATAGCCTAGATTCCCCAGTTGGAATTTTCAGCTGCTCAGTATGTACCGTTCTACGTTTTCTGGGCTCCGCCAGACTCTGAACGGTGACCAGATTGTGCTCCCTAATCGCAATCACTTTGAATGGCTCCTCGTACCTGAGTACCTCCTTTGCGCGATTCGACACAATCTTTCTGTAAACAATATTGCCTATCCTAAGAGTTCCCATGATATCCTTCACACCAAAATTATCCCTGGCTACTCTCTTACTCTTTTCCGAGACCATTCGTGCACGCGCTTTTCGGTCGCGACTAGGTGTTCCGCCATGGTGTCATCTACGACCGTACCGTTCCCATCCCGACGTAGAGCCCGTAAACCAAAGAGGATCTCGAAAGGGGAGAATCCCGTACCCATGTGGATGGAGTGGTTGTACGCCGCAACAGACCGAGGCATCGCCACATCAGCCTCCAACCCTTTATCCGCATGGAACACATGAAGATGTTCGCTCAGAGCACTATGGAGCCGCTCAATCCCTCCCCTACTTTTGGGATGCCCGGGTGTATTCCAGTGCCAAGTGACACCGCGATATTTCATTTCTTTCCGCAGTTGGGCATTGTCGAACTCTCTACCGCAGTCCGAGGAAATCGAATCTGGCATCCCGTAACATTGGAACCATGTTCGGAGGGCGTCACCGACTGCGGCCGCTGACTTCTCTTTCACCGGATGGGCCATGGCTATTTTGCTGAATATGTCCACGATAGTTACCCACTTAAAGCCCCTCCACGTAAATGTGTCAATTTGGAGATCCGTTAGCGGCGCTATAGGCGTACACGTCTCCACTTGCAACCCTACCGGGGGATGGCGATCATACTTTGCGACATGGCAGATGGCACAGTCCCTCACAATCTCTTCGACCGTTTTCCTCATCCCCACCCAGTAGTACCTCCGTTTCAATGCTGTTACAGTTTCATTAACACCCCGGTGATTAGTCTTCCCCTGGTGGTAAGCTAACGTGACCTCTTTTTGGTGATCGGTATCCCGGATCGTATCCACCATAAGGCGACACCGAACAAACGACCTATCCATACCTATCTTCTCTAGTCGCCACAAATTCTTGATTTTCTCCCAAACCGTCGCGTTCCCTACATAAAGATAGTGGGTCGCCCCTACCTTTGACGCGTCTTTCAGAACTTGGCATATCTGTTCTTCCTTGACTCCAGGCTGAGACCAGATAATAACAATATGATGCCTCTCATATCTGGAAAATTCCATTTGCAGTAACCCTGTGGTCCGCGTCTTCCAGATTATCTGTCGCGTCTTGTCATTGATCACCTCATCCACCTCCTCCATGTCCGTCAATCTCTCGTCTTGTGAATCCTCCTGTTCGGGAGATAACCGTTGTCTCGGCGGTCTGTTTCTCGCTCTCCTTCCCCATCTGGCGTCCATTAACGTACGAACCTCTGAAGCTCCCCGGACGGTTCCCCTTCTCCTGAATCGATCGCGTTGACCTGTAGGGCACGAGATAGCCAATCCGCCACCACATTATCTCGACTCTGGGGAAGATATACGTGAACTGTACAGAACTGACTGGACGGGATGTGGAGATTAAAGTCCACGTAGTGGAAACAATATTGCCAGGTTATGATTTTATTGTAGGAGGGGATATTCTACAGTTAGCAGGGCTGAAATTAACAGTGGAACGGGGTAATTTGCGGTTTAAATTAGGCGAATGTCCTTATCAGGTTAAGGTTATGAGCTGCGGCGGGGGCATTGAAATTGGCGCGGTAAACTGTGATAGAGCGATCTTTAAGGTACTAGTAGAGCGTAATAGAGATCTTTTCTACGCGGAAGGTGAAATTTTACCCACAACAGGGAAAACGGATGCCCCGGTATATGTCAAGGAGAGACGTTACCCGCAGGCGTTGAGGGACATAATAAAGGGACAATTGGATGACCTCCTGCGCCAAGGAATTATCAGGCCGAGTAACTCTCCTTTTAATAGTCCATTATGGGTAGTAGAGAAAAGGAAAGACGACACACAAACAGAGAAACAATATAGAGTCGTTGTTGACTACAGAAAACTTAATGACGCAACAGAGGACGAACATTACCCACTTCCCCGCGTGGAGGATATCCTGGACAGGTTGGCGGGGGCAATAATTTTCAGCACCCTTGATCTAAAAAGCGGGTACCATCAATTAAAAATGGCAGCTGAGGATATTGGGAAAACCGCGTTCTCTTGGGAGCGGGGCCATTATGTATTTGTTAGAATGCCATTTGGGTTAAAAGGGGCGCCACTGACCTTTCAACGCTTAATTGACGAGTTTCAGAGAGGACTGGGAGAAGACTTCGCCCAGGTTTATATGGATGACTTAATCGTATTCAGCCGTTCCGAAGATCACGTAAGGCATCTTAGGCGGGTTTTTGACAGAATACGCGAATTTGGTCCCAAACTGTCTGAGGGGAAGTCAAAATTCGGACTAACGGAAATTCGCTTTCTGGGACACGTGGTCTCGCGAAAAAGGGTACAGCCCGATAGAGAAAGAGTCAAGGCCGTTCAGGAAGCACCATTACCCAACAATGTTCGCGGGGTTCGCAGGTTTTTGGGGATGGTGAACTATTACAGGCGGTTCATCCCAGGGATTGTCGAATCAACCCAACCGTTGACGGAGAGCATAAAAAAGGGGAGACGTTTTTCTTTAGGGCCCTCCCAGGTCGACAGTATCTATAAATGCCGAAAAATACTAACGTCACGACCGCTGCTGGCCTTTCCCGATTTTCGTCTCATGTTCAAGATCACCACAGACGCAAGTGAGGTTGCTATCGAGGCGGTCCTGTCGCTGAACTTCCCAGAGGGAGAAAAACCGATCGCATTTGCAAGCCGGAAACTCAATCCAGCCGAACAAAGATATAGTGCAATCGAGCGCGAACTTTTAGCGGTGGTATGGGCGGTCGAATACATCCGACCTTATGTATATGGGCGTCGGTTCGAGCTACTAACTGATCACAAACCGCTTGTATACCTAGCGACCCTTAAGGAATCTTCGGCGCGCGTCTCCACATGGAAGGAGCGGTTAGCACCCTATAACTTTCAAATCATTCACAAAAAGGGAGTAGAGAACGCGGTGGCGGATTGGTTGTCACGCGACCTAGTCATTAATGCGGTAGAGGAGGAAGGAACTTCGGCCGAACCATTCGCGGTACGCTATTTGCGAGACTGGGCGGATCACGGACCAGAGATTCCTTTAGTTCGTCAACAATCAGAAGAAAGCGCGGTCTCATCGGAACGAACTAGGGAACTCCCAGAAGTCGACGAAATTATTAACGATAAGAAGTTTCAGATGGTGATTCGGTCGAAACAATGTGGAGGTACTGAGACAAATGCATCGATGTACAAAGGGCTTTCAATAGTTACGGTCCGTATTACACCATCAGTAGATGACGTTGAGGTAGAACGACTATTCTCAGAGTTCTGTGTACCGGGACGCCGGAGTCATATTTATGTCGGCAACAAAGTGCTTCTCGACAAAATTAAGCGGTTATGGCGCCAAGAACGAATCGGGGTAGGTTGTTCTCTAGTGCGTTGCCTTCGGCAGATTGAAACTGTACCTGACCCCCCAGCACAGCAGCGGGTCATTAGGGATCATCACAGCGGCAAAACGAACCACAGAGGGACTGACGAGACTTTACGTACACTGAAACGTCTCTACTTTTGGAAATCAATGGGTCGTACGGGAACCTCTCAGGTCGGTGCCAGTCGACATTTATTCTAATGAAGAGCAGTCCTGACTCACTATGCTAGACACCTTTAGTAAACTAGCCATGGCGTATCCTATCGCGGAGAAAACCCCGAAGGCCGTTTGGGAAGGAATTCTCCAATGGTGTGCAATTTATGGGGTACCTGAGGACGTAACCTCTGATTGTGGTCGCGAGTTCGACAACTCATTAATTCGCGAAGAGTGTGCCCAGTTAGGGTTTACGTGGCGGTTTAATACCCCTCACCATATTAAGGGCAGGAGGGCAGTAGAAAGGTTACATAATACCCTGGGGGAACACTTGCGATTACTGAAGTTGGGAAGAGATCTAGATCCCTACGACGCTATGCCGAGGGCGATAATTGCTTATAACCACACTATACATTCGGCAACAGGATTGTCACCGATTGAAATTGTGTTCGGGCAGTCACGGAGGGATAGGGGCGACCTCATCACGATTAACAACGATGAATTACGTACCCTACTCCACCAATCATGAACCATTCGTAAATCTACATGGAAAAGAGTGCGCGAAAAACTGATCCGAGAGAAGACCACCAGAGTGCACAAAGCTAACGCTCAGGCCGGAGTGTATACCAAGGGTCCCCTACCATTAGGCACGATCGTCTACGGACGATTACGAACGGAGCGTACTAAGTCCGCGGCTCGTTATGAGGGACCTTACAATATCGTGACGATCCGCGAACACAACCTTTACACGATTCAGGATGAGCACCACCCATTTCGCGTCCGTACCGTCCACCTGGAAGAACTTCGAGTACCTCATGCTCTGTCACCTGTCCCGCCTGAGACGGATACACCTGAGCACAGTTATACACAGGGAGTTAAGTATGTATCTATGGACTAATAGGATTAAGTTTAGGTTAAGAATCAAGCCATTGTTTTCATTTCTGTATAAACATTATCGTGCAAAGGAGGTTCTGATGTACGAGGGTCCATTCAGAGTGATTGCCATCAGAGAGCATAACCTAGTCACTACTCAGAATGTGGCTGAGCCAAGCAAACATAGGACAGTTCATATCGAACAGCTCAAGATTCCAGCTGGGGAAGCAAGCCCATAACCGTGTACTTTATTTCGTACTTTTGGAGCTTATTTAAGATGTGTAGTGGAAAAGGGGATTTTCATTTCTTTTATATATAGTTTTTGTAAAGTAACTTATTTGTATATAAATATTTTTTGTTAATTATGAATGATAGTAATGTAGATTAAGCTAGTAGTAAGGTATTTTATTTTTATGTAAGTAGAATATGATTCATGTAATTGATAATTTCTTTTGTTTGTGTGCTCTTTCTCTGCAATTTTTGTTTTGAGTTTACGAGGATGTTCGTAAACTGGCAGGGGGGAGTTAAGACAAGACGATGATCGCAAAGTCGCTAATCAAACTGGCATTGTAAACAGCTGTTGGAATCTATAAATAGAGGTTCAAGATGGCAATAAAGTCGGTGTTTAACCAGCCGTCAAGTGTGTTGTTTATCTCCCTGCTTATTCTTTTTTTTATATTTTGTGAGGTGAAGTACTTAAGTTATATATATATATATATATATATATATATATATATATATATATATATATATATAACTTAATGAGTTCGAGACACATAAACTAAAAAAAAAGGAAAGGTTTCGAAATGAGAACGCACAGAGAGATCGGTTATAACTGACTTTATTGATAAACTAATCCTTCTTATATACTATCTGGGAGTTGTTTATCTTCTCAGTAGGATTAAGCTCTACCATTACCCGGCTATGGCACTTAACTCCCCCCCTCCAGTTTCCAGACACTTTTGGAAACTAAAGGAAGGACCAGTCCAGGCGAATAGCAGAGCTGGCTCCTGTACAACACTACAGCTCCCAGACACACAAAATTACAGTATGTACAATTAAATACCATACAATGATACAATAGAACAAAAAGAAGATACAGCCACAAGGCTAATAAAACAACCAAAACCACACCCTACTGATTGTTGTCCTCCACAACAGATATGAGAAAAAGGAAAAACAAAAATAGCTACTAATAATAATAAGAACACAAAATTTTACACTTATAGGAATACAACCACTAAAATAGAGCCAAAAACTATAGCCACTAAAATGATTGCTGACGCAGAAACGTTTTTGGAACGCATAGATACTTCAGATAGCCAAAAAAATGGAATTAGAAATAGTATAGCTAGAAAAATTAACAACTTTATGAAAGGCAAGAATAGGCATGGTGATATTATAGATAAAACTATAAGGAGAGATTTGGAGGATTTTATAAGATTTAAAAACAGGAATCGTGATGTATACGTTGTTAAATCTGATAAATCAAAAAAAGTAGTTTTCATCACTAAGGAAATGTATAATGACAAGATGCATGGGCTGCTCAATGATCCCGACACTTATAGAATGCTTAATAAAGACCCCCTTGTTAATGTAACCAATAAAATTAATAAGTATGTTGATAAATTATACATAAATAAATATATTGGTAGGGTTTCAAAAACTAAATTAACTACTTATGCCCCGCAGCATCCTAGAATATATGGATTGATTAAGTTGCATAAAGAAGACAAACCTCTCAGACCGATTGTAAATAGCATTAAGGGACCTTCTTATAAACTGGAAAAATTCTTTAAACCGTTCTTAAATGGCCTGTACAATAATAACCCGTTCGATGTTAAAAATGCATTTGATGCTAAAAATAAGATTGATGATTTGAAAACTTTAGAAGAAAATGAACGACTTATAAGCTTTGATGTAGTCTCTCTGTTTACCTCGGTGCCACTTGAAATGGTATTTGAAATAATTTCGGAGCAATGGGAGCAAGTTGAGCCTTGTACGTGCATTAAAGATAAGGTTATGTTTATAGAAGGGCTGAAGATAATTTGCGAGAATGGTTTTGTGAAATATGATAATAAGATTTACCGACAATTAACAGGGTTGCCTATGGGTGGTGTATTGTCCGTTACGCTTAGGCATCCTTATGAACAAATTGCTAGATGATGTTATCAGTACTACTAATATCAAACCTAGATTGATCATGAAATATGTGGATGACCTTTTGCTTGTGTTGAAAGAGGATGAGATTGACAGGTTTTATGAGGGTCTTAATGGTTTTCATAATAATATCAAATTCACTTATGAACTGGAAACTAATAATAGGATTAGATTCTTGGATATGTATGTTAACAACGATAATGCAATTTTGAGAACCATGTGGACGAGAAATGAAAACAGTAGTCAACGTATATTGAGTTTTATATCCAATCACCCTAGACATATGTTAATAAATAACCTTAAAAACAGCATATTTAAAGCCATTAAACTGACTGATAAAAAATACATAAGCTCCGTGAAAGAGACCATCTGCACGATGTTCGAAATTAACTTGTACCCTTCATTCCTCATTAAAAAATATTGGAATTTGAATTGTAACAAGATTCACAATAATATGAACTGTACTTCTAGTGGTGGGGATCTTGCATTGTCGGATAGTGGTCGTGCCGAGAGAAATAATATGAATGGTGTCTTTTTTGCGTGCACTTATATTAAGGGCCTGTCAGAATGTGTTAGAGATATATTTAAAGAGTATGATGTTTACGAGATTAGGCTTGCGAATAAGATTACAAACAAGATGAGTAAATTTTACACTCCATTGAAAGATAAAATACTTACACAGCAACAATCAGATGTAGTGTATGAGATTAGCTGTTTGCAATGCCCTAAAATATACATTGGTGAAACATCACAATTGTTGCACAAAAGAATGTATCAGCATCAATATGATTGTAAAAATATTGGTGGCAAGGAACCTAACACAGCATTGGCCCAGCATACCAAAGCTTGTAAGCATCAATTTGATTTTGAGAATGCTAAAGTTGTTTACAAAGAGAGTGATGGCTCTAGAAGGAAGTTGTTCGAGGCCATGCAGATTGCACAAAAGATTGACATTTCAGTAAATTATAAAACAGATTGCAGAAATTTGAACCAATATTATTCGGAAACGTTGAATATTTTAAAAGAAAAATTTGGCTAACTTTGCTAATATGTATAAATTTTTAAAGGCTAATATTACTTGATATGTTTTGTGGATCAGCTGATGCTATAACCTTCCCAGCTGGTTGCGTATTACTTTCGTTCAGTTGTATGTTGAACGTCTTGGTGGTAGGGTGCTGTCTCATGTTTGGAGCCTGTTTGGGCTGTTGATCGTTGGGATGTATTGCACTTTTTTCTTCGAGATGCGATTCACATAACCCTTTTTGATTTTGGTGTCTTGATAATGCCTGAATAGGCGAAACGTCGACTGGTAAGTAGGTGTATTTTTTGAAACATAAGGCTTTGCATTGTGGTTTTTCCCAATTGCATTATAAGGAATACAACCACTTTCTTGTTCCGCACATTGTATTACTCCACTGGAGTATGCGAAGGCACTCCAGACCCCAGAGGAAATTTCAGCTGTTCAATATGGACCGTCCTCCGCCTCCTGGGGTCCCCTACACTTTCGATAGTGACTGTGTTGTGTTCCCGAATGACTACAACACGGAATGGTCCCTCGTATCGCCGTGGCTCCTTACCCCTATTAGACCCAATTCTCCTGTAGACAATGGCCCCAATTTTGAGTGCCCCCGAGCAATCTCGGACTCGCGCGTTTTCTCTAGTAACTCGGGTTCGTTTTTCCCTCCCGATCCTTCTTCGCGCTTTTTCCCATGCCTCTCGAACCCGCACGTGGTTCGCGACAATGTCACACGCTGCGTTGTTACCTCCAATCGTACCCTCGGGATCCCGACTGGGCCCGCGAATCCCAAACAACACTTCAAAGGGAGAGAACCCCGTTACGGAATGGATAGAATGGTTGTACGCCGCAACCGCTTTTCGCATCGCTACGTCCGGCGTCAACCCCTGCTCGACGTGGTAGACCCTGAGGTGATCGCTAAGCGTGCTATGCAACCGCTCTATCCCTCCCCTACCCTTCGGGTGTCCCGGAGTGTTGAAATGCCACGCGACCTCCAACTTACGCGTTTCCTCGCTCACCACAGCGTTGTCGAACTCCCTCCCTTTATCGGACGTTATGGTATCGGGTACCCCATAAAACATAAACCATGTCCGGAGGGCTGATAACACCGACTCTGCTTCCTTGGAGTGAATCAGACGGGCCATAGCGATCTTACTGAAAACGTCGATGATAGTGAGCCATGTAAAACCCTTCCAGGTGAACGTGTCCACCTGCAGATCGCGGAGAGGCCGATCCCCCGTAGGTGTTTCTTCTTGTACAGCTTGCGGTGGGTGGCGGTCGTACTTCGTAGTCATGCAGACCTCGCATGCCCCTATAACTTCTTGGATCGTCCGCCGCATACCCGACCAATAATAGCGCCTTCTCAGCGCCTGCAGAGTCTCATTGACCCCCCGATGGTTGGTTTTGCCCACGTGGTAGGCCCCTGTCACTTCCTTCTGTCGGCCGCCGTCCCTGATGGTCTCCACCATGATCCTGCACCGAATGAACACACGATCCGGGATTTGATCCGTTTTCCACACCTGTCGTATTTTTTCCCATATCACTGCGTTACCCACGTAAAGGTGGTGGGTGTGTCCCGGCTTAGAAGCGTCCTTGAGGGCCTTACATACGAGGTCCAATCGCACCCCTGGTTGCGACGAGATGACATTGACGCGAGACCGCCCGTAACGCAGATACTCTATTGCCAGCATGCCTGACGTCTTCGTCTTCCAGATTATCTGCCTCGGTTTGTCATTAAAAATCTCGTCAATTTCTTCTAAATCCCCCGGTCTCTCGTCTGTAGAGCTCTCTCTTTCTGACGATACCTCTTCTCTTCCCGCTACCGTGGTAGACCGTTCCCCTTCGCCCTCCGGCGACCAATCCTGCAAAAACTGCCGGATATCTCCCGATGGCCCTGCGACATCCTCTTCGATAGCATTCACCATGAGTGCCCGCGACAACCAATCGGCGACTACATTTTCCTTCCCAGGTTTGTAGACGACATCCATGGAGTACTGGCTGAGCTTCTCTTTCCAGCGAGCCACTCGAGCGGATGACTCCTTTAGCTGCCCTACCCACTGTAACGGCCGGTGATCCGTCTGGACCCGGAATCTTCTGCCAAACAAATATGGCCTGAAATGGTCGACCGCCCAAACAATGCCTAGTAGCTCCCTCTCCAACGCACTATATCTGGCTTCGGCCTCGGACAATCTCCTGCACGCGTATGCTATCGGCCGGTCCCCCTGATCATGCCCCTGAGACAAGACCGCCCCTAAGGCGTACTCACTGGCATCGGTAGTCACAACGAACTGCTTAGTGAAATCTGGGAACGCTAGCACCGGTTCCCCCGTCAGGTGCTCCAGACATTTCTTCAAGTTGTCCTCCATGACCGGTGTGACAACTACACGCGCTCCCTTTTTTAACAAGTTATTAATGGGTACCAGGTACCGCGCCATGTCTGGAACGAAACGTCTGTAGTAATTAAGGGCCCCCAGAAGTCTTCTAATGCCTTTCACGTCCCGGGGTATCGCCATCTTGGTGATCGCTTCCACCTTGGACTTATCCGGCCTAACTCCTTCCCGAGACACCGTTTGCCCTAAAAAATTTATCTCCGTTTTACCCAGCACGGACTTCTCCGGAGACAGCTTCAGCCCGAATTCGCGAACCCTCGTGAAGACCTGTCGAAGGTGTTGCACATGTTCGTCCTCCGATTTGCTAAACACGAGCAGGTCGTCCATATAGACCTGGCAAATCCCCTCATCTACACCCCTGAGAAATTCGTCCATCAGCCTCTGGAACGTGAGGGGCGCATTCTTTAGTCCAAACGGCATCCTCGTAAACTCGTAATGTCCCCGCTCGAACGTGAAAGCTGTTTTCGCCTGATCCCGAGGATGAAGTCTGATTTGGTGATACCCTGCTTTCAAATCCAACGTGCTAAATATTACAGCACCGCTTAATCGATCTATGATATCGTCGAACCGGGGAATTGGATAAGCTTCGTCCTTCGTATTTTCATTTAACTGACGGAAGTCCACGACCACTCTGTATTTCTCGTTCCCTGTCACACTCTTCTTCTTTACCGCCCACATGGGGCTATTAAACGGGGATGAACTGTCGACGATGATTCCCTGTCGCTTTAATTCATCTAATTCTACCCGGATGTGCTGTCTCAGCGCCTGGGGATACCGCTTCTCCTTCACGTACGTGGTCTTCTCCTGTTTTAGTGGAATTTCGTGTACCGTCCTTCCCGTGACACCTAATACCCCCCCTTCCTTATAAAAGATGTCCCGGAATTCCTTTAGTAATAGGTTCCTCCACTCAACTATCCTAGTCACGGCCCCCACCCGAGGACCTCGCACCGCCCGGTGCCCCGCGTATGACTTACCCCCTAACGTAATGAACCACCTGCCTCGTTTATTCTCTACCTTCGCGCCCACCCTCTCTAACAGGTCGCACCCAACTATGGCCTGATACTCCCTGGGCAAACTCTCTACTACATGCACCTGCAGACGCGCTCCCGTTTTTCCCCACTCGCTCAATCCCATATCCGTTTCGCCCATCACTCTACATGGCCCTCCTAAGGTTAACAGCCTACATTTACATCTCCGGATCTGAAGTGCCTCCCCCTCACCACACAACTTCTCCGCTGCTGTTTTTGACAACAAGGTACTCGAGCTCCCTGTGTCTACAAGGCACTTCACTTCACCGTACGTCTTAATAATAGGCAACCAATTTTTCAGCTTACCTTCCAAGTTATTTATGACGCAAGCTCGGTCGCCTCTCTGCGAGCACCCTCCTCATACGGCCGCCTGCTTCCGTCTCGTGGTCGCCGTCCGCCGCTGACCCGCCGTTCGTTGACGATTCCAGCTGCTGCTCACGCTGCCCTCGCCACTGCTGCCTGGTTCCTCCTTCGTCTCTGATGATCCCGAGACACTAGATGTGTCCCTTGGGGACCCACCTCGTCTGGCCGAGTACCTCCTTTTCCGTAGCTCCTGTGCATTTACTTCCATCGGTTCTGCTTGATGTTCCTCCTTTCTGCGAAAGATGTACGGACATTGTCTGGCAAAATGCCCTTCCATCCCACACTCGTAACATCTGGACCGTGGACATTTTGCTACCAGATGGCCCGCCTTGCCACACCCGTGGCACTTCCTCTCATCCTTCCTTGGCCCATTCTTCGACTTGGGCAGCCAATTTCTTTTTTCAGCCGTGAATGGTTTTTCTCTGACACTCGTTCTTCTACCCGGAGTCGCAGAAATTCTTGGTCGATTCGCCGAGACCCTTGTCCACTCAGGCTCATCTACCTCCATCCTGTAGCTCTCCTCTTCTCGGGCCCCTGTATCCACAAGGTTCTGAGCGCATTCAAGGAACGTTTTCTCGATAGGAAATCCTTCCTTTTTTCCTAACTGCCTCGCCAACTGTACCTTCCATATCGTGGACAGGAATAGCATTCGTGCGTCTGTCTCTTCCGCTGATACGATCTCTCTCATTTTTGCATTTAATTTTTGATACCGCTCCAGCATGACTGCAGCGTATTGACCCGGTGTCTGCCGGCTCTGCCTCCGTTCACAGAACATTTGAAAAATGTCCTCCTCGATCGTCCATCTCCCTCCTCCATACGCCTTCTTCAACCTTTCTTTAATTACTGCCCATTCAGTCTCCTCATCGGCCTGAATTAAGTTCAGCACGCTTCTCCGGACACGCCGTGCCAGGGCCACTCGCAATCTCTTTGCATCTAGTTCTTCTAGAAAGTCCGCTGCCACCTGGGATTGAATGCTTGCCATGATTCCATCTCCACCTTTGATAAAATGATTGAGTTCGCCGACATCGCCGTTGAACTTATCCAAATCAGAAATTTCTCTCCTGATGTCTTGCGCGTTGGCCTTCCGTAATTTCATTTTTTCTAATTCATTAGTTTCTTGCGCAATTCTATTAGCTTCCTGCCTCGCTAGGTCTGCCCGCGCTAATGCTAAGGAGGAAGTTACCTGAGGTTGGAGTTCAGGGATCATCTGCTCCGCCTGTGGGGGATCTAGCGTCAAGGTCGCAGGCCTCAGGATGCTCGGAGCCTGATCATTCATGTTGGCGTACTTAAGTACTATTCACAACGAATGGAAAGATAGCACAACGAACGAGAAAACGAAAAAAAAATTTCTTTCCTATGCTTTTAATCCGTGTCCCGGGTTTCGGCACCACTTAATGAGTTCGAGACACATAAACTAAAAAAAAAGGAAAGGTTTCGAAATGAGAACGCACAGAGAGATCGGTTATAACTGACTTTATTGATAAACTAATCCTTCTTATATACTATCTGGGAGTTGTTTATCTTCTCAGTAGGATTAAGCTCTACCATTACCCGGCTATGGCACTTAACTTATATATATATATATATATATATATATATATATATATATATATATATATATAGATATAGATATAGATATATAGATATATAACTTAAGAGCTTCGGCACTCAGAAAGTAAAAAAAAAAGAATAAAATGGGTTAAGAACGACACTCATAAAGGCTGTTTAAACACTGACTTTATTGAAAATACAAATCTCTTTTATAGTATTTACAATTTTTACAGTCCCTGTTTGGGATTATTATGTATATTGATATCTGTCTTCTCTTAACTCCCCCCCCGCCAGTTTATCCTCGTAAACTTAAATAAAAAAAAAAGAATACAAATGCAGACAAACAAAAAAATGTCTCTATGTTTTACAGAACAACTTTCTGATATATACAATTAAACCTCTGATGCTTTACACAGCTATACATTACACTTACATAAATGAAACTGATATAAATATATTGTTTTCTTCACCTAAAGAAAAAAAAATAAACTACAAAAATAAAAAAAATAAAAACAAATGCTTATGGTCTGGCTTCCCCGGTTGGCACTTTGAGCTGCTCTATATGGACCGTTCTACGCTTCCTGTGCTCGGCCAGATGCTGGATGGTAACTAGATTGTGCTCGCGAATTGCAACCACTTTGAATGGCCCCTCGTACCTCCTGACTTCCTTCCCGCGACTCGACGTAATTCGTCTATACACAATACTACATATTTTTAAAGTACTTGTGATGTCTTTTATGCCACTGTTATCCCTTGCTACCCTCTTAGCCTTTTCTGCAACCATCCGCCCATGCGCCTTTCCCCACGTTCTCTCGAGTCCGTTTCGATTGGCTACTAGTCTCTCCGCCATGTCTTCGTCTACTACCGTACCCCGCCCGTCTCTCCTTCTGGGCCGAAGACCGAAAAGAGCTTAAAAAGGGGAAAACCCGGTGGCCATGTGGATCGAAAGATTGTACGCCGCTACGGCGTGGGCCATTGCCTTATCTGCCTCCAGGCCCTTGTCGGCATGAAATATCCGCAAATGTTCCTTCAGGAAGCTATGTAGTCGTTCGATCCACCCTCTACTCTTCGGATGACCAGGCATGTTCCAATGCCATTCAACCATGCATCTCCTTTCGCAATTGGGCATTATCAAATTCTCTGCCCCCGTCCGAGGAAATTCTATCCGGTATCCCGTAGAATTGGAACCAGATTCGAAGGGCATCACTGACTGCCGCCGCCGACTTCTCCTTCACCGGGTGGGCCATAGCTGTCTTACTGAAGACATCCACTATCGTTACCAATTTAAAACCTCTCCACGTGAAGGTGTCTATCTGAAGGTCCGTCACCGGTACCGTGGGGGTAGTCGTCTCTGTTTGTAAACCCATCGGAGGGTGACGATCATACTTCGCGGTATGTCAGATGACACATTCCCGCACCACATCTTCCACCGTTCTCCTCATCCCTATCCAATAATATCTCCGTTTTAGAGCTGCAATGGTCTCGTTGATCCCTCGATGATTCCTTTTACCTTGATGGTACGACAATGTCACCTCCTTCTGTTGCTCAGCATCCCGTAGTGTCTCTACCATCAGGCGACACCTAATAAACGTTCTGTCCATGCCTATCTTCTCTTTTTTCCATAGACCGCGAATCTTCTCCCATACTGTCCCGTTCCCGACGCAGAGGTAGTGGGTGGCACCAACTTTGGACGCATCTTTTAAGACCCTGCATATCTGATCCTCTTAGACTCCCGGCTGGGACCAGATAAAAACAATACTGTGCTTCACTCACTTGGAGAATTCCATTTTCAGAAGCCCTGTCGTCCTGGTTTTCCATATTATCTGCCTGGTTTTATCGTTGACCTCTCCTCTCCTGATCCGTCCTGGTCGGGGGAATCTTCATGGTCCCGATTCTCCGTCTGGCGTCCATTCATGGATAAATCTATGCACCATTTATTAGTTACAATAACTTACTACACTTACTTGCATAGGGAACTTTCTAGACCCATCCAGACTTTACTTCTAGATTCTAAGAATTGTCTAAGCCATTCTTCTCACATTTGCGATCTTATTGTTGCCGCTAGATGCCACTATAATAATATAATTAATTGTAAATAAACAGTATTACGTTTTGGTTTGTCATTTTAGTGTACCTTTTATTAATTAATTAAATAACTGTGTTTGCACTTTCTATGTTGTTTTTTTGGCATTACTGCGCCTTTTTTCTGTAATCCTACAATAATAACTTTGAAAAAATCAAAATCCTTCAAATTTTTATTTTATTTTTTAATTTCTTCTAAGGAATGGGGAGAGGGTTACATCCCCAATAACCTTCCCCCTCGTTTCGCCTATGACTACAGGCGACACTACCTTTACAGTTGACGTATCAGCATCTACAGATGCAGGAATCAACGACTCTGAGCTTACCAACGACTTCCAGTGCAGTTCGCGACGAAAATGTCAAAAGCTAGTGTCCGTAATTTGATTGTTTCTAATGTTTTGATGATTCTTTAACTAACAATTACAAAAGGTTTGTTCATTTCTGGTTTAGACAGTGTTGATAAATTTTTCGCCAACGTTTCGCCAGCCATGCTGCTGACTTCTTTAGGGATGAAATAAAAGTTTCTCATATCTTTTGTTGAAAGTCAATGTTATTCATATTTTTGTATATTGGTTAAGTTATATATATTTTTTGTATATTGGTTAAGTTAAGTTAAGTTGGCCTCGGCTACCTTTTGTAACCTACCTATTATTACAATATAATGTGTGTTCATTCTTTGCTATGTACTCTGCGGTTTCTATTACCCCGTATTTCTTTTCAATATTATAACAAAGGTTATGGGCCCCAGTCATTAAGTTATTAAAAGAAAAGTGTTTTAGTTTTTTTTTTTGCTTTGAGAAAACCCGTCACCTCGTCGCTTGTTGAAAACCCGTTGTCATGTTATAAAGCGGTTAGGTATTCCTGCAGATCTCTTTTCAAATTGGTTATGGTGAGTCGAGTTATTGTTGGAGAAAGAATGTATCAACTGGAAATCTTAAGGCCAAAGTTATGAACAAATTTGAGGAGGACAGGAAAACTAGGTGGATCTTTGTCCAGTGCGTAAATGGTAAACACGTAGAAATTATTTAAGGTGTTGAAACGGTGAGTGATATGATTGTTTTGCTGAAGAGTGTTTTTGCACGAAAAAGTCCGATTTCCAAGCTATTTATCAAGAAGAAATTATTGAGGATTAAGTTTCAACGGGACAGAGACCTACAGGATAATTTTGTTGGGGTTGAGTCACTGCTACGTGAGTTAGAGGCTGCGGGAGCCAAGTTAGACGATACTGACAAAGTGTATTACCTGTTGTTAACAATGTCGGACTGCTTTGACAACATAATCACGGCAATTGAAACTATGACCGACGATATGTCTTTGTTAAAGGCCGTCTTTTCAATGTCGAACTCCGAATGAAGGAGGAATCAATCCCCATACTTGACCAACCACAAGAAAATTGCTCATTCTTTAGCAAACAGACATTCAGGTGCTATGAATGTAACGAGCTGGATCATATGAAAAGGTTTTGCCCCAAAATTAAACCATCTACTCCATCAAGAGGACGAGGTGGCGCCTGAAGTACAAGAGATGAAGCTGCAACAGGTGGGAGCAGGGAAGCTTACGTCGTGGATGAAGATTCTTCAGTTGTTGTCATAGCTACCTCTCTTAAAGGTGGTGTGGCTGATGTCAGTGAGAGTTCTTTAAAATTTCCTTTTGTTTTCCGATTAGGGTGCTTCGGAACACATGGTCAATTCGTCTTTAAAATCTATTATGGAATATATCAGGGAAAAGAAAAACTATTCTGGCTGGTCGTAAAGCAGGCAAACTTTATTTTGCTGATTTTATGTGCCCTTCTGGGTCTTTTGCAAGAGTAACGCTCCATGAAAGGATGGGGCATCCAGGCTTAGATGCAATGGGGGAACAAATTTGGATGGGGTTAGCAGCTGTGATATTTGCATAAAATCGAAAATGGTTAGAAAACCGTTTAGTTCAGCTTTACCTTAGGGTAGAAATTTCCTTTCCAAAATCTGTACAGACTTATGTAGACCTGTTACGTCCGAAACTTTTGACGGATACAGGTATTTTCAAACTGTGATGGACACTTTTTCAGGACACAATTTCAACGCAATCTATCTTTTAAGGAACAAAAGTGAGGCTTATGGTAATCTGAAAAATTATATAAATAGTGTAGAAAGGCACTTTTCAGATGATAATTTAAGGGGTACTATTATTAGATGTGATAATGGGGCGGGGATGGGGGATTTTTTATCAGCGGAATTTAAAAACTGGTGTTTTAGTCAAGGTATCCAAATTGAATATACTCCTCCGTATACCCCACGATTAAATGGCCAAAGTGAACGCATGAATAGGTCCATTTTAGAAAGAGCCAGGTGCGTGTTATGAGCTGAACCACCCAGATTTTTATGGAGGGAAGCAGTTAGGACGAAGGTCTATTATTTGTATAATAGAGCTCCCCGTTATGGAAGTGTTACAGCAGAGATGTGGTTTAGTATAAAAATGAATTATTAAAAAATTTCTAAATTAGGATGTAGAGCATTGATAAAAGATAACAGAGCTTCCTTTACTAAACTTGACAAGGGATGTATTGAGGTTGTCATGGTTGGTTATGCCACAAATGTAATGAGTTTATCATGGTTGGTTATGCCACAAATGTAATGAGTTTATCATGGTTGGTTATGCCACAAATGTAATAAGGTATTCATGGTTGGTTATGCTAAAAATGTAATGAGGTTATCATGGTTGGTTATGCCACAAATGTAATAAGGTTATCATGGTTGGTTATGCTAAAAATGTAATGAGGTTATCATGGTTGGTTATGCCACAAATGCCAACAGGTTTTTTGATATTACTACTAATAAGATTGTAGTATCCTGAGATGTTAAGTTCATTGAAGATGAACATCCTCAAGTAATCACATCGGAGACCCCGAAGAATGAACTCAATTTTAATTAGTGATGGGCCAGAAATCACGAACTGTTACCTTTTCACAGATACTCACAAGTCACAGGTCGACCTGTGATTACTGTGATTACTGTGATTATGTATTCTAGTTTTAGACCCCTAAACTAGAATAAATTGATAATAATTATAATTGCTGTGATAATATTGTAGAAGGTAACCAGGATTTAGGTAAGATAGAAAATAGGACTGAAGCACAGTGTTTCGATTAGTAGGAGCTAGCTGGACAAAATTCATGTTCAAATTCTGAAATATTGTAATTGATTGTTCGAAACCTAGAAATCCAATATTTGTTTCTGCCTAGCACACTTAATCTCGTCAGTAATAGAGTTCAAAGTAATGAATCCATAGAAATAGACTAAATCACTTGTATTCAAAGCACAAAATTATAACGTCACTAATTTTTATATGAATCGATTTTTGAATATCGATAATATATGTACTCATAGGTGCTATTTTTTTCCAATTAAAAAAATCTTTTTTGTTTGGAACAGTTACTGATGAATTTGTAATCACAGGTCGACCTGTGACTTGTGAGTATCTGTGAAAAGGTAACAGTTCGTGATTTCTGGCCCATCACTAATTAAAATTGAGTTCATTCTTCGGGGTCTCCGATGTGATTACTTGAGGATGTTCATCTTCAATGAACTTAACATCTCAGGATACTACAATCTTATTAGTAGTAATATCAAAAAACCTGTTGGCATTTGTGGCATAACCAACCATGATAACCTCATTACATTTTTAGCATAACCAACCATGATAACCTTATTACATTTGTGGCATAACCAACCATGATAACCTCATTACATTTTTAGCATAACCAACCATGAATACCTTATTACATTTGTGGCATAACCAACCATGATAAACTCATTACATTTGTGGCATAACCAACCATGATAAACTCATTACATTTGTGGCATAACCAACCATGACAACCTCAATACATCCCTTGTCAAGTTTAGTAAAGGAAGCTCTGTTATCTTTTATCAATGCTCTACATCCTAATTTAGAAATTTTTTAATAATTCATTTTTATACTAAACCACATCTCTGCTGTAACACTTCCATAACGGGGAGCTCTATTATACAAATAATAGACCTTCGTCCTAACTGCTTCCCTCCATAAAAATCTGGGTGGTTCAGCTCATAACACGCACCTGGCTCTTTCTAAAATGGACCTATTCATGCGTTCACTTTGGCCATTTAATCGTGGGGTATACGGAGGAGTATATTCAATTTGGATACCTTGACTAAAACACCAGTTTTTAAATTCCGCTGATAAAAAATCCCCCATCCCCGCCCCATTATCACATCTAATAATAGTACCCCTTAAATTATCATCTGAAAAGTGCCTTTCTACACTATTTATATAATTTTTCAGATTACCATAAGCCTCACTTTTGTTCCTTAAAAGATAGATTGCGTTGAAATTGTGTCCTGAAAAAGTGTCCATCACAGTTTGAAAATACCTGTATCCGTCAAAAGTTTCGGACGTAACAGGTCTACATAAGTCTGTACAGATTTTGGAAAGGAAATTTCTACCCTAAGGTAAAGCTGAACTAAACGGTTTTCTAACCATTTTCGATTTTATGCAAATATCACAGCTGCTAACCCCATCCAAATTTGTTCCCCCATTGCATCTAAGCCTGGATGCCCCATCCTTTCATGGAGCGTTACTCTTGCAAAAGACCCAGAAGGGCACATAAAATCAGCAAAATAAAGTTTGCCTGCTTTACGACCAGCCAGAATAGTTTTTCTTTTCCCTGATATATTCCATAATAGATTTTAAAGACGAATTGACCATGTGTTCCGAAGCACCCTAATCGGAAAACAAAAGGAAATTTTAAAGAACTCTCACTGACATCAGCCACACCACCTTTAAGAGAGGTAGCTATGACAACAACTGAAGAATCTTCATCCACGACGTAAGCTTCCCTGCTCCCACCTGTTGCAGCTTCATCTCTTGTACTTCAGGCGCCACCTCGTCCTCTTGATGGAGTAGATGGTTTAATTTTGGGGCAAAACCTTTTCATATGATCCAGCTCGTTACATTCATAGCACCTGAATGTCTGTTTGCTAAAGAATGAGCAATTTTCTTGTGGTTGGTCAAGTATGGGGATTGATTCCTCCTTCATTCGGAGTTCGACATTGAAAAGACGGCCTTTAACAAAGACATATCGTCGGTCATAGTTTCAATTGCCGTGATTATGTTGTCAAAGCAGTCCGACATTGTTAACAACAGGTAATACACTTTGTCAGTATCGTCTAACTTGGCTCCCGCAGCCTCTAACTCACGTAGCAGTGACTCAACCCCAACAAAATTATCCTGTAGGTCTCTGTCCCGTTGAAACTTAATCCTCAATAATTTCTTCTTGATAAATAGCTTGGAAATCGGACTTTTTCGTGCAAAAACACTCTTCAGCAAAACAATCATATCACTCACCGTTTCAACACCTTAAATAATTTCTACGTGTTTACCATTTACGCACTGGACAAAGATCCACCTAGTTTTCCTGTCCTCCTCAAATTTGTTCATAACTTTGGCCTTAAGATTTCCAGTTGATACATTCTTTCTCCAACAATAACTCGACTCACCATAACCAATTTGAAAAGAGATCTGCAGGAATACCTAACCGCTTTATAACATGACAACGGGTTTTCAACAAGCGACGAGGTGACGGGTTTTCTCAAAGCAAAAAAAAAAACTAAAACACTTTTCTTTTAATAACTTAATGACTGGGGCCCATAACCTTTGTTATAATATTGAAAAGAAATACGGGGTAATAGAAACCGCAGAGTACATAGCAAAGAATGAACACACATTATATTGTAATAATAGGTAGGTTACAAAAGGTAGCCGAGGCCAACTTAACTTAACTTAACCAATATACAAAAAATATATATAACTTAACCAATATACAAAAATATGAATAACATTGACTTTCAACAAAAGATATGAGAAACTTTTATTTCATCCCTAAAGAAGTCAGCAGCATGGCTGGCGAAACGTTGGCGAAAAATTTATCAACACTGTCTAAACCAGAAATGAACAAACCTTTTGTAATTGTTAGTTAAAGAATCATCAAAACATTAGAAACAATCAAATTACGGACACTAGCTTTTGACATTTTCGTCGCGAACTGCACTGGAAGTCGTTGGTAAGCTCAGAGTCGTTGATTCCTGCATCTGTAGATGCTGATACGTCAACTGTAAAGGTAGTGTCGCCTGTAGTCATAGGCGAAACGAGGGGGAAGGTTATTGGGGATGTAACCCTCTCCCCATTCCTTAGAAGAAATTAAAAAATAAAATAAAAATTTGAAGGATTTTGATTTTTTCAAAGTTATTATTGTAGGATTACAGAAAAAAGGCGCAGTAATGCCAAAAAAACAACATAGAAAGTGCAAACACAGTTATTTAATTAATTAATAAAAGGTACACTAAAATGACAAACCAAAACGTAATACTGTTTATTTACAATTAATTATATTATTATAGTGGCATCTAGCGGCAACAATAAGATCGCAAATGTGAGAAGAATGGCTTAGACAATTCTTAGAATCTAGAAGTAAAGTCTGGATGGGTCTAGAAAGTTCCCTATGCAAGTAAGTGTAGTAAGTTATTGTAACTAATAAATGGTGCATAGATTTATCCATGAATGGACGCCAGACGGAGAATCGGGACCATGAAGATTCCCCCGACCAGGACGGATCAGGAGAGGAGAGGTCAACGATAAAACCAGGCAGATAATATGGAAAACCAGGACGACAGGGCTTCTGAAAATGGAATTCTCCAAGTGAGTGAAGCACAGTATTGTTTTTATCTGGTCCCAGCCGGGAGTCTAAGAGGATCAGATATGCAGGGTCTTAAAAGATGCGTCCAAAGTTGGTGCCACCCACTACCTCTGCGTCGGGAACGGGACAGTATGGGAGAAGATTCGCGGTCTATGGAAAAAAGAGAAGATAGGCATGGACAGAACGTTTATTAGGTGTCGCCTGATGGTAGAGACACTACGGGATGCTGAGCAACAGAAGGAGGTGACATTGTCGTACCATCAAGGTAAAAGGAATCATCGAGGGATCAACGAGACCATTGCAGCTCTAAAACGGAGATATTATTGGATAGGGATGAGGAGAACGGTGGAAGATGTGGTGCGGGAATGTGTCATCTGACATACCGCGAAGTATGATCGTCACCCTCCGATGGGTTTACAAACAGAGACGACTACCCCCACGGTACCGGTGACGGACCTTCAGATAGACACCTTCACGTGGAGAGGTTTTAAATTGGTAACGATAGTGGATGTCTTCAGTAAGACAGCTATGGCCCACCCGGTGAAGGAGAAGTCGGCGGCGGCAGTCAGTGATGCCCTTCGAATCTGGTTCCAATTCTACGGGATACCGGATAGAATTTCCTCGGACGGGGGCAGAGAATTTGATAATGCCCAATTGCGAAAGGAGATGCATGGTTGAATGGCATTGGAACATGCCTGGTCATCCGAAGAGTAGAGGGTGGATCGAACGACTACATAGCTTCCTGAAGGAACATTTGCGGATATTTCATGCCGACAAGGGCCTGGAGGCAGATAAGGCAATGGCCCACGCCGTAGCGGCGTACAATCTTTCGATCCACATGGCCACCGGGTTTTCCCCTTTTTAAGCTCTTTTCGGTCTTCGGCCCAGAAGGAGAGACGGGCGGGGTACGGTAGTAGACGAAGACATGGCGGAGAGACTAGTAGCCAATCGAAACGGACTCGAGAGAACGTGGGGAAAGGCGCATGGGCGGATGGTTGCAGAAAAGGCTAAGAGGGTAGCAAGGGATAACAGTGGCATAAAAGACATCACAAGTACTTTAAAAATATGTAGTATTGTGTATAGACGAATTACGTCGAGTCGCGGGAAGGAAGTCAGGAGGTACGAGGGGCCATTCAAAGTGGTTGCAATTCGCGAGCACAATCTAGTTACCATCCAGCATCTGGCCGAGCACAGGAAGCGTAGAACGGTCCATATAGAGCAGCTCAAAGTGCCAACCGGGGAAGCCAGACCATAAGCATTTGTTTTTATTTTTTTTATTTTTGTAGTTTATTTTTTTTTCTTTAGGTGAAGAAAACAATATATTTATATCAGTTTCATTTATGTAAGTGTAATGTATAGCTGTGTAAAGCATCAGAGGTTTAATTGTATATATCAGAAAGTTGTTCTGTAAAACATAGAGACATTTTTTTGTTTGTCTGCATTTGTATTCTTTTTTTTTTATTTAAGTTTACGAGGATAAACTGGCGGGGGGGGGGGGAGTTAAGAGAAGACAGATATCAATATACATAATAATCCCAAACAGGGACTGTAAAAATTGTAAATACTATAAAAGAGATTTGTATTTTCAATAAAGTCAGTGTTTAAACAGCCTTTATGAGTGTCGTTCTTAACCCATTTTATTCTTTTTTTTTTACTTTCTGAGTGCCGAAGCTCTTAAGTTATATATCTATATATCTATATCTATATCTATATATATATATATATATATATATATATATATATATATATATATAACTTAAGTACTTCACCTCACAAAATATAAAAAAAAGAATAAGCAGGGAGATAAACAACACACTTGACGGCTGGTTAAACACTGACTTTATTGCCATCTTGAACCTCTATTTATAGATTATAGAACAGCTGCTTACAATGCCAGTTTGATTAGCGACTTTGCGATCATCGTCTTGTCTTAACTCCCCCCTGCCAGTTTACGAACATCCTCGTAAACTCAAAACAAAAATTGCAGAGAAAGAGCACACAAACAAAAGAAATTATCAATTACATGAATCATATTCTACTTACATAAAAATAAAATACCTTACTACTAGCTTAATCTACATTACTATCATTCATAATTAACAAAAAATATTTATATACAAATAAGTTACTTTACAAAAACTATATATAAAAGAAATGAAAATCCCCTGTTCCACTACACATCTTAAATAAGCTCCAAAAGTACGAAATAAAGTACACGGTTATGGGCTTGCTTCCCCAGCTGGAATCTTGAGCTGTTCGATATGAACTGTCCTATGTTTGCTTGGCTCAGCCACATTCTGAGTAGTGACTAGGTTATGCTCTCTGATGGCAATCACTCTGAATGGACCCTCGTACATCAGAACCTCCTTTGCACGATAATGTTTATACAGAAATGAAAACAATGGCTTGATTCTTAACCTAAACTTAATCCTATTAGTCCATAGATACATACTTAACTCCCTGTGTATAACTGTGCTCAGGTGTATCCGTCTCAGGCGGGACAGGTGACAGAGCATGAGGTACTCGAAGTTCTTCCAGGTGGACGGTACGGACGCGAAATGGGTGGTGCTCATCCTGAATCGTGTAAAGGTTGTGTTCGCGGATCGTCACGATATTGTAAGGTCCCTCATAACGAGCCGCGGACTTAGTACGCTCCGTTCGTAATCGTCCGTAGACGATCGTGCCTAATGGTAGGGGACCCTTGGTATACACTCCGGCCTGAGCGTTAGCTTTGTACACTCTGGTAGTCTTCTCTCGAATCAGATTTTCGCGCACTCTTCTCCATGTAGATTTACGAATGGTTCGTGATTCGTGGAGTAGGGTACGTAATTCATCGTTGTTAATCGTGATGAGGTAGCTCCTATCCCTCCGTGACTGCCCGAACACAATTTCAATCGGTGACAATCCTGTTGCCGAATGTATAGTATGATTATAAGCAATTATCTCCCTCGGCATAGCGTCGTAGGGATCTAGATCTCTTCCCAACTTCAGTAATCGCAGGTGTTCCCCCAGGGTATTATGTAACCTTTCTACTGCCCTCCTGCCCTTAATATGGTGAGGGGTATTAAACCGCCACGTAAACCCTAACTGGGCACACTCTTCGCGAATTAATGAGTTGTCGAACTCGCGACCACAATCCGAAGTTAAGTCCTCAGGTACCCCATAAATTGCAGACCATTGGAGAATTCCTTCCCAAACGGCCTTCGGGGTTTTCTCCGCGATAGGATACGCCATGGCTAGTTTACTAAAGGTGTCTAGCATAGTGAGTCAGGACTGCCCTTCATTAGAATAAATGTCGACTGGCACCGACCTGAGAGGTTCCCGTACGACCCATTGATTTCCAAAAGTAGAGACGTTTCAGTGCACGTAAAGTCTCGTCAGTCCCTCTGTGGTTCGTTTTGCCGCTGTGATGATCCCTAATGACCCGCTGCTGTGCTGGGGGGTCAGGTACAGTTTCAATCTGCCGAAGGCAACGCACTAGAGAACAACCTACCCCGATTCGTTCTTGGCGCCATAACCGCTTAATTTTGTCGAGAAGCACTTTGTTGCCGACATAAATATGACTCCGGCGTCCCGGTACACAGAACTCTGAGAATAGTCGTTCTACCTCAACGTCATCTACTGATGGTGTAATACGGACCGTAACTATTGAAAGCCCTTTGTACATCGATGCATTTGTCTCAGTACCTCCACATTGTTTCGACCGAATCACCATCTGAAACTTCTTATCGTTAATAATTTCGTCGACTTCTGGGAGTTCCCTAGTTCGTTCCGATGAGACCGCGCTTTCTTCTGATTGTTGACGAACTAAAGGAATCTCTGGTCCGTGATCCGCCCAGTCTCGCAAATAGCGTACCGCGAATGGTTCGGCCGAAGTTCCTTCCTCCTCTACCGCATTAATGACTAGGTCGCGTGACAACCAATCCGCCACCGCGTTCTCTACTCCCTTTTTGTGAATGATTTGAAAGTTATAGGGTGCTAACCGCTCCTTCCATGTGGAGACGCGCGCCGAAGATTCCTTAAGGGTCGCTAGGTATACAAGCGGTTTGTGATCAGTTAGTAGCTCGAACCGACGCCCATATACATAAGGTCGGATGTATTCGACCGCCCATACCACCGCTAAAAGTTCGCGCTCGATTGCACTATATCTTTGTTCGGCTGGATTGAGTTTCCGGCTTGCAAATGCGATCGGTTTTTCTCCCTCTGGGAAGTTCAGCGACAGGACCGCCTCGATAGCAACCTCACTTGCGTCTGTGGTGATCTTGAACATGAGACGAAAATCGGGAAAGGCCAGCAGCGGTCGTGACGTTAGTATTTTTCGGCATTTATAGATACTGTCGACCTGGGAGGGCCCTAAAGAAAAACGTCTCCCCTTTTTTATGCTCTCCGTCAACGGTTGGGTTGATTCGACAATCCCTGGGATGAACCGCCTGTAATAGTTCACCATCCCCAAAAACCTGCGAACCCCGCGAACATTGTTGGGTAATGGTGCTTCCTGAACGGCCTTGACTCTTTCTCTATCGGGCTGTACCCTTTTTCGCGAGACCACGTGTCCCAGAAAGCGAATTTCCGTTAGTCCGAATTTTGACTTCCCCTCAGACAGTTTGGGACCAAATTCGCGTATTCTGTCAAAAACCCGCCTAAGATGCCTTACGTGATCTTCGGAACGGCTGAATACGATTAAGTCATCCATATAAACCTGGGCGAAGTCTTCTCCCAGTCCTCTCTGAAACTCGTCCATTAAGCGTTGAAAGGTCAGTGGCGCCCCTTTTAACCCAAATGGCATTCTAACAAATACATAATGGCCCCGCTCCCAAGAGAACGCGGTTTTCCCAATATCCTCAGCTGCCGTTTTTAATTGATGGTACCCGCTTTTAGATCAAGGGTGCTGAAAATTATTGCCCCCGCCAACCTGTCCAGGATATCCTCCACGCGGGGAAGTGGGTAATGTTCGTCCTCTGTTGCGTCATTAAGTTTTCTGTAGTCAACAACGACTCTATATTGTTTCTCTGTTTGTAGGTCGTCTTTCTTTTTCTCAACTACCCATAATGGACTATTAAAAGGAGAGTTACTCGGCCTGATAACTCCTTGGCGCAGGAGGTCATCCAATTGTCCCTTTATTATGTCCCTCAACGCCTGCCGGTAACGTCTCTCCTTGACATATACCGGGGCATCCGTTTTTAGTTTAATCCGATGGGCCGTTTTCCCTGTTGTGAATAAAATTTCACCTTCCGCGTAGAAAAGATCTCTATTACGCTCTACTAGTTCCTTAAAGATCGCTCTATCACAGTTTACCGCGCCAATTTCAATGCCCCCGCCGCAGCTCATAACCTTAACATAACCTTGTTACGGGCGCCGGCAGGAAGACGGGAGCAAGAGGATTAGCGGCTTAAATCCGTCGGCGGGAGAAGTTAAAATAGGATTAGGACGGTTCTAGATCGTCTCCTTTTGTCGGCAAAGGATTAAGAATATTCCGGAATTGTCTGGCCCCCTCCGTGTTCTAGAATGTTCGGCCTTTGCCTATAAAAAGACTTCCCTCACCTCGAGTCAGTCAGTCTTAGCCTGAGAGTAGACCAGTGAAGATCAGTGATAAGTGTAATAAGTGAGTGTCAGTGTGATAAACCAGTCAGTGTTGAACCGGCCCGTGTGCTAAGTGTATCAGTGAACTGTGACAGTCTCGCGAGTGTTATAAACTGTTTTTGTGTGTCAGTTTGTGATACTTGAAGAATCTTACGGTCGGTGGACTAGTGAACTGTAAGTGTTAATTATTAGTTATAAATTTTAGTGTAATTTTATAATATTCATAGAAACTATTGTAACCAGTTAGGCTATCTAGAATTAGTAACATCTTATATTATTGTAATAATTAAATAGGAGTTAGGCCTAGATTATAATATTTAGAATATTGTCATTATAAATTTATATTAGTTTAATAATTTAATTGTTAATAGTTTAATTGTATCTTTGTAATCACTTTAGTTAATAAATATTAGTATCTTTAATTAAGGAATTGTTTAATTCATTTTAATACCCAGTAGCCCGTAACAAATTGGTGTCAGGTGTGGGGTGATTGTGTAATTGCTATTATTTTGCATTTAGTCTTGTATTTTGTAATTATTGGGCTACTGTATGAAGAATGGCTTCTAAAAGTGTTAAATTAATTGATTTAAAAGTTGCGGATTTGAAACGTGAATTGGAGGAACGTGATCTTGATTGTTCCGGAACTAAAAGTGTACTGCAAGAGCGCTTGCGTCAATTTTTTGTAGATTTTGGGAAAATCCAGATGACGTTCTATTTGAAACTGATTTAAGCAAGTTGTCTGCAACTTTTAAAAATGAATTATGTACTGTTAAAAATGAGTTAAGCAATGTTAAAAATAAGCTAGGTAATGAGTTAAGCAATGTAGAAAATAAACTAGGTAATGAATTAAGCAATATAGAAAATAGATTAGGTAATGAATTAGGTACGGTCAAAAATGAGCTAGGTAACGTACAGAATGAATTAGGTACTGTTAAAAGTGATTTATTGAATACATTAGAGTCTAAGTTAGGCACATTAGAAACTAAGTTAATGGAAAATGCAAATAATGAAGTAGCTAATGTAGAATCTAGGTTAGGAGAAAAATTGAATTCAATAGAAAACGAACTTAGGTTAAGAGTAGAAGCTCTCGAGGGACGTATGACCAACCCACCGACGATCGCCACAGACCGTTCCACCGATGGTAGCCTTCATAGCACCATTATGCCCGCCAATGCTGGGACGCCACCAAATCACAACACCATTCCAGTATTCGACGGAAAGACGCCGTGGGAGGACTACATGACTCTCTTCGAGACAGCGGCTTCGATCCACGGGTGGTCAAAAGAGACACAAGCTTCAGCGTTGTGCCTGGCCTTGCGTGGAGACGCCTTAGGAGTACTGCAGGGGATGCCCATGTCGGAGCAGTCTAACTACGGGAAACTGGTTAGAAGACTGGAGATGCGTTTCGGCCACCGTCACATGGATCAGCTATATCGCTCACAGCTGAGAAGCAGGATCTAGAGGACCAACGAGACTCTACAGGAATTTGAAGCAGACATTGCACGGCTGGTGAGGAATGCTTACCCATCGGTCACCGATGATGTCTACGAGAGCCTGGCTGTCGACAAATTCCTGGATGGACTTCGGGACCCCGAGACGCAACAAGCAGTGAAGCTCACCCGGCCAAAAACATTGGGAGACGCATTATCTCAGGCCATGGAGTTCGAGGCTGTCAGGCAGTCAGTACGGGGCCATGCGCGGGTTCGAGCAGCTGAAGCGAAGCCTACTGGGGTCCCCAGCGTCGAAGACATAGTGACAAAGGTTTTGGAGGCTCTCAGGACCCGTAAGAAGGAGATACGCTGTTGCGGCTGCGGCCAACTTTGACACCCTAGAAGCAAGTGTCCATCCAAGAAGCAAGAAAAGCCACAGGAACGAAGTAGGGTTGATGGGGAGGAACAACTATCAGCCCGCTACGTCAGAGGCCCGAGGAAGACCAGTAGAGTTGCGTCTTTAGGGAGCAGAACGAACAGCTTCTACGTTGATGGGAAGGTGAACGGGCAGCTGCGAAGTCTGCTACTGGATACCGGCGCAACCAAGACAATCTTGAGCTCAAAGACAGTTCCTGCTGAGAAGATGTTGCCAACGATTTGGACATTACGGACTGCCACAGGAGAGGTCTACGGGGAGACAGTTGCCTACTTCATCATCGGGGGTCAACATCTGAAGCACCGCGCTCTCGTGGCAGATATTGATGAAGATGTCATACTAGGCATGGACTTGATGATCACATGCGGGATCAAGCTGGCTATGGCAAGAGGGGTGATGACGCTGGGAGACGAAGAAGTCATCCTGCGGCAGGGAAAGGACATCTACGCATGAGTGCGCTTACTGGAAGACAC
Source organism: Arma custos (assembly GCA_037127475.1). Classification (NCBI taxonomy): domain Eukaryota; kingdom Metazoa; phylum Arthropoda; class Insecta; order Hemiptera; family Pentatomidae; genus Arma; species Arma custos. The sequence continues at coordinate 228,483,554 of CM073759.1, forward strand.
CACTTTACCTGCACGGAGCCAAATCATAACGCATGGGACGATTGAAGGGCCTCTACCTGAGGGTCAATGTGTGCTACTTGAACCGGGAAGGCAAGAGGAACAGGAGATCGGACGCGGCGTAATGGTTGCAAGGTCCCTCATCAAGGTCGGACGTACCACTCCGATTCGGCTAATGAACCTGAACAGCTTCCCAGTAACGCTGAACAAAGGAACACCGGTAGGGGAATGTACAACCGCTACCTCAGTGGTTCGTCAGCTGCAACGTCATTCCACCGAGCTGCGAGGACTGCCGGAAGAACTAACAGGATTTGTGGACGAATCATGCCGGGAACTCTCGCCAGAACAGAGTGAGGAAGTGAAGAAGATGATTATCCGATGGCAGGACGTTTTCGAGATCAGCCCAGGGCCACGGGGTAGAACGGATATCGTCCAGCATAAGATTGACACCGGGGATGCTAAGCCCATCCGACAGGTCCCGCGGAGGCTGCCGTTAGCCAAACGGGAGGACACCGAGAAGATCATCAAGGAGATGGCGACTGATGGTGTCATTGAGCCTTCGAGTAGCCCCTGGATGTCTCCTGTTGTATTGGTGAAGAAGATGGACGGCACAACGAGATTCTGCGTAGACTACCGCCTTCTGAACAGCGTCACCAAGAAAGACAGTTATCCGCTCCCCAGGATTGATGATACGCTGGACACCCTGGAGGGGTGTGAACTTTTCTCTACCTTGGATCTCCGCAGTGGATATTGGCAGGTTGGATTGAAACCTGAAGATAAAGAGAAGACAGCTTTCTCGATTGGGACTGGACTCTGGCAATTTACAGTAATGCCATTCGGACTTTGCAATGCTCCTGCAACATTTGAGAGGCTGATGGAAAGCGTGTTAAGAGGTCTCTCTTGGGAAATTTGCCTGGTATACCTAGATGACATCATTGTGCTGGGAAAGTCCTTCGCTCACCATCTGAACAATCTGGAGAAGGTCTTCGAACGACTGCGTGCAGCGAACCTAAAATTTAACCCGAAGAAGTGTCATCTCTTCCGAAGGCAAGTCAACTACCTGGGGCATGTTGTGTCAGACAACGGAGTTGCCGTTGACCCAGAGAAGATTGCAGCGATCACCGACTGGCCAGTACCTCGAGATAAGCACCAAGTAAGAAGTTTTCTCGGCCTCTGCATCTACTACAGGAGGTACGTGAAAGGATTTGCTAACATTGCAAAACCTCTTACCAGGCTTACCGAGGAAAAACGGACGTTCCTTTGGGATCACGAGTGTCAGGCATCCTTTGAGGAGTTGAAGAAGAAATTGAGTAGTGCTCCTATTCTGAGCTATCCCCGTCCCGAGGGCAAGTTCATACTTGATACAGACGCCAGCAACACCGCTATTGGGAGCGTCCTCTCTCAGCTCCAAGATGGAGAAAAAAAGGTCATTGGATATTTCAGTAAAGCGCTCTCAGCTCCGGAACGCAACTACTGTGTCACAAGGAAGGAGCTTCTGGCAGTGGTGAAATCTATAGAGCATTTTCACAAATATCTATACGGCAGAAGATTCCTCCTGAGAACGGACCACGCGGCTCTAATGTGGCTGCTACGATTCAAGTCACCAGAAGGACAAGTGGCGAGGTGGATAGAGCGCCTTCAAGAATATGACTTTGAATCTGCTCATCGTGCTGGAACGAGTCACAGAAATGCGGATGCGCTCTCAAGGAGGCCTTGTGGCGAAGACTGCGGGCATTGTTCTCGACAAGAAGAGAAGCAGGCATCAGTGTTGAGGACAACGGTGGTCATGGACAGTTGGCAGGATGCAGAGGTGTCAAAAGAGCAGGACAAGGACCCGGACTTGAAACAAATGAAGCAGTGCAAACTATCAGGGCAAGGAAGACCAACCTGGCAGGATGTTGCTCCAATGTCGAAGAATGTAAAGACTTACTGGGCCCAATGGGACTCCATTCTAGTGGACAACGGGCTGCTGAAACGGGCATTGGAGAACACGGAAGGAGACCAGCGCAGACTTCAGCTCATCGTTCCAAAGAGTAAAGTGCCCGAAGTACTCAGGGAACTTCATGACGGAGTATCTGGCGGCCACCTTGGAGTTCACCGTACATTGGAAAAGGTACGTGAACGCTTTTACTGGGCAAACCTTAAGGACGATGTGTTGGACTGGTGCAGGCGTTGTGCGACCTGTGCGGCTTCTAACGGACCCATAAGAAGAAAGAAGGCCCCAATGAGGAAGTACAACGTGGGAGCACCGTTTGAGAGGATAGCAATTGACATCGCTGGCCCTTTCCCTGTGACGGATGAAGGTAACCGGTATATTCTCGTGGCCATGGACTACTTTTCCAAGTGGGTGGAAGCTTACGCCCTTCCGAATCAGGAGGCAGTCACGGTTGCGGACGTACTGGTGAAGCAGCTCGTCAGTAGGTTTGGAGTACCCATGGAACTTCACTCTGACCAGGGACGAAACTTCGAGTCTGCAGTCTTCTCCGGGATGTGCTAAGCACTGGGAATACGGAAGACCAGGACGACACCTCTTCACCCTCAATCCGATGGCATGGTGGAGCGCATGAACAGGACTATGGGTCGATATTTGTCTCCGACCACCAGCGAGACTGGGACCAGTATATTCACCTGTTCCTGCTGGCCTACCGCAGTTCAGTCAGTGAGGCAACGGGGCAGACTCCCGCAAATGTGGTGTTCGGCAGAGAACTTCGGTTGCCTTGTGATCTGAAATTCGGTTTCAAGCCTGATGAGGAAATTGCTGGAGAGGAGTACGTCTCGGATCTACGGAAGCGACTGGATAATATCCACGAGAAGGTTCGCACAAACATCCAGGGAGCCAGTGACAGAATGAAGGAGCGTTACGACATCAGGGCTGAGAAGGGTGGCTACCAACCTGGAGACTTGGTCTGGCTACATGATCCTCGAAGAAGGCGAGGCTACTCACCTAAACTTCAGAACTCCTGGGACGGCCCGTTTGAGATCGTCAAGAGGATCAACGACGTCATATATAGGATCAGGAAGCAGCATAAAGGAAAACCCAAGGTAGTCCATTTCAATAGACTGGCACCGTACAAAGGAGATCATGGCCCGGCAGAAGACCAGCAGGTTAGGTACCTAAACAACGTGGAGACAAATAATGACTCAGTTGCAAATACGAAGGTACCAGGGACCCGTGGAGTAACTCACGTAATCTACAGGGATATCTTCTCGTTACCAGTGGAGTATTCTCTGGCCCATTGCGTTGCCGAAGATTTGAGGACTTCTCGAGGGATTGCAACGGTCTTCAGGAAGAAGTTCGGCGGAATTGAGGAGCTGGAACGCCAAGGACCAACTGTCGGGAAGGCACTCCACCTGCCGCACGAGGGACGACACCTGTTTTACTTGGTTACCAAGCGGGCCACTGATCAGAAGCCAACATATGACGCACTGCGGCGAAGCCTCGACGACCTTCGGAGTAAGCTTCTGAGACTGCGTGTCACTAAGCTCGCTATTCCGAAGTTGGGCTGTGGATACGACGGCTTGGAGTGGAAGATTGTCAGGGACATGATCGAACAGACATTCGCCACCTCTGGAGTTGCCATATTGGTGTGCACGTTCAACCCCTGGAAAGAAAGTGCGTCTCCATCAGTAGAAGCTCATAAATGCCCGATTTCTCCGGACTTGCTCTGGGGCAGAGCACGTTTAAGGAGGGGGCAGTGTTACGGGCGCCGGCAGGAAGACGGGAGCAAGAGGATTAGCGGCTTAAATCCGTCGGCGGGAGAAGTTAAATTAGGATTAGGACGGTTCTAGATCGTCTCCTTTTGTCGGCAGAGGATTAAGAATATTCCGGAATTGTCTGGCCCCCTCCGTGTTCTAGAATGTTCGGCCTTTGCCTATAAAAAGACTTCCCTCACCTCGAGTCAGTCAGTCTTAGCCTGAGAGTAGACCAGTGAAGATCAGTGATAAGTGTAATAAGTGAGTGTCAGTGTGATAAACTAGTCAGTGTTGAACCGGCCCGTGTGCTAAGTGTAGCAGTGAACTGTGACAGTCTCGCGAGTGTAATAAACTGTTTTTGTGTGTCAGTTTGTGATACTTGAAGAATCTTACGGTCGGTGGACTAGTGAACTGTAAGTGTTAATTATTAGTTATAAATTTTAGTGTAATTTTATAATATTCATAGAAACTATTGTAACCAGTTAGGCTATCTAGAATTAGTAACATCTTATATTATTGTAATAATTAAATAGGAGTTAGGCCTAGATTATAATATTTAGAATATTGTCATTATAAATTTATATTAGTTTAATAATTTAATTGTTAATAGTTTAATTGTATCTTTTTAATCACTTTTGTTAATAAATATTAGTATCTTTAATTAAGGAATTGTTTAATTCATTTTAATACCCAGTAGCCCGTAACACCGGGGCATCCGTTTTTAGTTTAATCCGATGGGCCGTTTTCCCTGTTGTGAATAAAATTTCACCTTCCGCGTAGAAAAGATCTCTATTACGCTCTACTAGTTCCTTAAAGATCGCTCTATCACAGTGTACCGCGCCAATTTCAATGCCCCCGTCGCAGCTCATAACCTTAATCTGATATGGACATTCGCCTAATTTAAACCGCAAATTACCCCGTTCCACTGTTAATTTCAGCCCTGCTAACTGTAGAATATCCCCTCCTACAATAAAATCATAACCTGGCAATATTGTTTCCACTACGTGGACTTTAATCTCCACATTCCGTCCAGTCAGTTCTGTACAGTTCACGTATACCTCCCCCAGAGTCGAGATAATGTGGTGGCGGATTGGCTATATCGTGCCCTACAGGTCAACGCGATCGATTCAGGAGAAGGGGAACCGTCCAGGGAGCTTCAGAGGTTCGTACGTTAATGGACGCCAGATGGGGAAGGAGAGCGAGAAACAGACCGCCGAGACAACGGTTATCTCCCGAACTGGAGGATTCACAAGACGAGAGATTGACGGACATGGAGGAGGTGGATGAGGTGATCAATGACAAGACGCGGACCACAGGGTTACTGAAAATGGAATTTTCCAGATATGAGAGGCATCATATTGTTATTATCTGGTCTCAGCCTGGAGTCAAGGAAGAACAGATATGCCAAGTTCTGAAAGACGCGTCAAAGGTAGGGGCGACCCACTATCTCTATGTAGGGAACGCGACGGTTTGGGAGAAAATCAAGAATTTGTGGCGACTAGAGAAGATAGGTATGGATAGGTCGTTTGTTCGGTGTCACCTTATGGTGGATACGATCCGGGATACCGATCACCAAAAAGAGGTCACGTTAGCTTACCACCAGGGGAAGACTAATCACCGGGGTGTTAATGAAACTGTAACAGCATTGAAACGGAGGTACTACTGGGTGGGGATGAGGAAAACGGTCGAAGAGATTGTGAGGGACTGTGCCATCTGCCATGTCGCAAAGTATGATCGCCATCCCCCGGTAGGGTTGCAAGTGGAGACGTGTACGCCTATAGCGCCGCTAACGGATCTCCAAATTGACACCTTTACGTGGAGGGGCTTTAAGTGGGTAACTATCGTGGACATATTCAGCAAAATAGCCATGGCCCATCCGGTGAAAGAGAAGTCAGCGGCCGCAGTCGGTGACGCCCTCCGAACATGGTTCCAATGTTACGGGATGCCAGATTCGATTTCCTCGGACTGCGGTAGATAGTTCATCTTCATGTGTTCCATGCGGATAAAGGGTTGGAGGCTGATGTGGCGATGCCTCGGGCTGTTGCGGCGTACAACCACTCCATCCACATGGGTACGGGATTCTCCCCTTTCGAGGTCCTCTTTGGTTTACGGGCTCTACGTAGGGACGGGAACGGTACGGTCGTAGATGACACCATGGCGGAACACCTAGTCGCGAACAGAATAAAACTCGACCGAATATGGGGAAAAGCGCGTGCACGAATGGTCTCGGAAAAGAGTAAGAGAGTAGCCAGGGATAATTTTGGTGTGAAGGATATCATGGGAACTCTTAGGATAGGCAATATTGTTTACAGAAAGATTGTGTCGAATCGCGCAAAGGAGGTGCTCAGGTACGAGGGGCCATTCAAAGTGATTGCGATTAGGGAGCACAATCTGGTCACCGTTCAGAGTCTGGCGGAGCCCAGAAAACGTAGAACGGTACATATTGAGCAGCTGAAAATTCCAGCTGGGGAATCTAGGCTATAAATATGTATTATTACCGTTGTTTGTATTTTTTTTTAGTATTATTATTATTCGTTATTTTTTGATGTTTGTTAAAGTAGGTCAATAGAGTGATAATGATCTTAAGTTAAAGTGCTAAGTGAGTTCTTGTACATAGTGTAAGTTTTCTTTTCTTTTGGTTTTTGTAAGTGATAGCTTTATTAATCTGAGGATATTGTACTTAATTTTCTTTTTGTTATTGTTTTTGTATTCTTATGTTATTACTTTGTATATTTTATTTGACTATTTTTTTTTTAAATTCTCTTGAATTTATCCCAAATTTGACCTGATGTTTGAACTAATTCCTTAAAATCATTTGAACTTTGAGTTTTTGATGACAATATGTACGCATATCTCAGGAAGTAATCAACTCAGAGATGTATTTTTTCATTGAAGGTGAACCACCAATAGTGTCTATAGATACTATTTCAAAAGGATAGGTAGCAGGACCTAAGTGGGTTTTAAATTATTTTATTTTCGTATCTTGTTTATTCCAATTATTTCATTTGTATACATAATTTTGTTGATTATTCCCGTTATCTTAGTTTTATATTTTTTTTTTTGTAACTTGTTTATTGAGCCAACTCCAATGATGTACCTGAGGAAAATAGAGGGGAAGACCGGGAGAGGAACAAAATAAGATGATAAGGACTGCGCTCAAAATTAAACCAAGATTGAACAAAAATTGAAGAAAGGACAGCTTTGATGGTATAGAAATGTAATGAGGATGGATGACTGCCGGACAGTGAAGACATTTCGTTTATGGAGGTTAACCCAACAGGAAAAAGACCCAGGGGAAGACTGAGAGTGACCTGGAAGAATAACCTCCAAAATATAATTGTAAGTATTATTTATAGAGATATAAATAAATAGTTAATTTAAATTTAAAACAACCAGCTCTGCTTGATTCCCTCAACTCACTTTGTCCTTCATAACATTAATCCTCATTCCCATATATGTTTTACAGACCTTTAGCTCAAGGCTCTGTGAACGAGAGGAGCTGTTTCTGCTTCATCAAATATTATTGGGTTCCTTCATAAAATAATGAAGGATTATTGTTTTAAAAGAAAAAAATACTAATGACTATTAACTGTTTTTATTAATTAAAATAATCTACATTATATTTGATCAATAATTTTTTTATTTTGTAAATAACAGTCAGGTGTCTAAAATATGGCCCAGTGAGTAGAGGGGGAGTGGCAGACTCTTATAGCCAAGTTCCAACAATTTTTTGGAAGTCAAATGTGAGATATGTGGCTGAGCATTGACATGCAACAGAATGAGGCCCTTTCGATTGACTGAAGAAGGCTAATTTCTGATGCATTACTTCAACTTCGTTACAATGCGATTCAGTATTGATGTTTTCGCAAGAATTTGCAGAACGAATCACTGCCTTTACCTCAGACCTCAGACTGCCGATTTACGATTTGGCTTCAATATTTTCAAAAGTATTCCTTAGCTTATAATTTCCTTGATAGGTACACTAGATTTCCATCGCATACAAGTTATAGTTATAAAAATTATAAGTTATACAAGTTAAAGTTATACAAGTTATAAAAATAAAGTACATTCTACAAAAAATAATGAGGCTTTTCACCAATATGCAGAGCCTTTATGTGTGCTTTTAATTTCCGCTTAGTAACTACTTTATAATTGCAATGGAAACATTGATGAGGCTTCTCACTTGTGTGATGAGCCATTATATGTTTTTTTAAATTTCTTATTGCTACTGCTTTATATTCACAATGAGGACATTTATGAGGCCTCTCACTTGTATGACGCGCCATTATATGTTTTTTTAAATAACTTTGTGAGACAGTTTTACAGTCACAATGAGGACAATTATGAGGCCTCTCACTTGTATGACGAGCCATTATATGTTTTTTTAAATAACTTTGTGAGACCGTTTTATAGTCACAATGAGGACATTTATGAGGTCTCTCACTTGTATGACGAGCCATTATATGTTTTTTTAAATTACTTTGTGAGGCTGTTTTATAGTCACAATGATGACATTGATGAGGCCTCTCACGTGTATGACGAGAAATTATATGTATTTCTAATGATTCTACTCTTGCTGTTTTAAAATCACAATGAGGACATTGATGAGGCTTCTCACTTGTATGATGAGCCATTATATGTATTTTTAAAGATCCTCTTCTTACTGTTTTATGGTTACAATGAGGACATTGATGAGGCTTCTCATTTGTATGACGAGCCGTTATATGTTTTTTTAAAGAATCTCCTCTTGCTGTTTTATAGTCGCAATGAGGACATTGATGAGGCTTCTCACTAGTATGATGAGCCATTATATGTTTTTTTAAAGAATCTCCTCTTGCTGTTTTATAGTCACAATGAGGACATTGATGAGGCCTCTCATTTGTATGATGAACCATTATATGTTTTTTTAAAGATTCTCCTCTTGCTGTTTTATAGTCACAACGAGGACATTGATGAGGCCTCTCACTAGTATGACGAGAAATTATGTGTTTTTTTAAACATTCTCCTCTTGCTGTTTTATAGTCACAGTGAGGACATTGCTGAGGCCTCTCATTTGTATGATGAACCATTATATGTTTTTTTAAATAATCTCCTCGTGCTGTTTTATAGTCACAATGATGACATTGATGAGGCTTCTCACTTGTATGACGAGCCATTATATGATTTCTTAAAGAACTTTTCTTGACTGCTTTGTACTCACAATGAGGACATTGATGAGGCTTCTCAACTGTACGAAGGGCCATTTTATTCGTTTTTAGTTTAGAAATATTTGTTCCCTTTTGTTCAAAATGGTAACCCTTTAAGTACGTCTTTTCAACTTCTTTAATTTGTTTCTTTAGGTATGTTCTCTGAATCTTAGAAGCATGTTGAACATCTATATTGTCGGATAATTTCTTGGTACCTATAAACAATATTTCATAATATATAAACAGGAAAATATGTTTCAATTCCAATAAAATACACACAAATATAGATTGAGAGAGAGAGAGAGAGAGAAGGAGTGAGGGGGAGGGAGAGAGAGAGGGGGGAAGAGAGAAAGAGGTTGAGAGAGAAGAGAGAGGGAGGGAGAAGATAGAGGGACAGGAAGATAGAAGAAAGAGAGAGGGGGGGAGAAGAGAGAGAGCACGAGAGAGAGGGGGAGGAATAGATGGGAAGGGGAGGGGGCAAGAGGGAGTAATGAGGAAGGGGAGTGGGTGAAGAAGGGGTGAGAGAGGAGGGAGGTGGGAGAGAAAGAGAGGGAGGGAGAGGGCATTTTTAAAAACAACAACAATCAAAATAGAAATTTACAAACTTATTCCTTAATGTTGAAAAACAAATTTGGATTGCTTCAGATGGTTAGAAAGTTATGAGGCTGACTAATATTTTCAGGAAATACTTGAGTTTCATAACTCCCGCAGTGGATGTAATGTTGCTACCCTGTACAGGTGGAGAATTAGAAATAATACCGAATATCTGGAATTGTATGGTGAGCCTGATATCGCCTGTGCTATTAAGAAGGGCAGGCAAAGATGGTTAGTGCATGTGGAAAGAATGGAGCCCTACAGGCTGTTTAAAATTAAGCTAAATGGTGCATGGGGAGGAAAAATAAAAAGTGGCAAGCTCAGGCGTCGGTTAATGGATGATTTGCAGGAAGATTTGAAAAGGATAGGGTTAAGAAATTGGAGTAGCTTTGCTGGTCGGTAAAAAAGAAAAGGCCTATTGCTGGAACATTGCTAATGAAAGTCTCCATCAAACTTCAAACGACAATGAGGAAAAGAATGATCAATTTCGCTACAGCCAATGCATTAGTCGTAATGAGTACAATGTTCCCTCACAAGGATAAACACAAACATACATGAAGAGCCACAATTGGAGCCTATAGTCAAATACACCATATTCTCATGTCATCCCAACACTTAAATTGAGTGAATGACGTGAGATCATATAAAGGTCCAGGTGTAGATTCCGGTCAATTTCTGGTAGTGTGAAAGTGAAATTAAGATATTACCAGTAAAGTGATAAGGTAAGAATCAAAAAGACGAAATGGCGCACAGAAAGTGTGAAGACACCGGATGTTGAAAAAAAGTTCAAAGAGCGTATAGAGGAAAATATATCTGATATACCGGCTAATGAATGAGGTTAGGCAATAGAGGAACAATGGAACATACTGCAGCACATAATAAAAGCAACAGCGGGCAAATATTGTAGCAGTAATCAGCACACTCACAGAAACGGATGGTTCGACACGGATTGTCAGGAGGCTGTAAAAATGCGTAATACAAACTGGCCATACTTCTTATAAATGATACTCACAAAACAAGGAAGGAAGTCACAGAAGCTCGGAGACAGGCAAAGAAAATCTGCAAGAAGAAAAAGAGGTTGGCATTGGTACGAAAAATTAGGAATCCAGAAACATATTGGGCCAAGAATGAGATAAGAAAGGTTTTCCAGGAGATCAAGGAGATAAAAACATGACAGAAGCCAAGGGAAACAATGATTAGAGAAGCGAATGGGGCGATGCTACTAATAGAGGAAAAAGAGTTAAATAGATGGGAGAGGTACTTTAGTTATGAACTAAATCACAGTAATAGTAATGGTGAAGAAGGTACTATAGACGAAGAAAACCAGTCTGATCAAACTGATAAAGAAGAAATACCCAGAAGTAGAGGATATTGCCTTGTTTCATTCTTTATATGCTGACATAGTGGATAAACTCAGAAATAACAAGTCCCGGGGACAGATGAGTGGACCGTTCAGTGTCAACGCAGGGTGACACATTGGCACCACTACTGTTTAACCTAGTCCTTCATAGAATAATAAGCAGGACGGTTTTGGATCATGGTGGCACTGTATTCACAAGAATGGTACAAGTACTAGCAAATGTGGAGGATGTGGTCGTTATTGGTAGATCACTAGGCAGGGTAGAGGAGGCTTTTATAAAGATAGACCAAGAAGCTAAATACATGGGTCTCAGGGTCAATAAGAATAAAACAAAGATAATGTGCATCAGGAGAAAAGATAGGGTCCCAGAACAAGTACAGCTAGGAAACTGCACTTTCCAGGTTGTCCCTTGCTTTCAATATCTGGGATCTAGTATAATTAAAAACAGGGACGAGGAGGCTGTAATTAAGAACAAACTGGCAGCAGCAAAGAGAGCTTAGTACTCCCTCACCAAAATTATAAGGAGTAGGTTATTAAGGCGTGCTACGAAAACGAGGATCTACAAATGCCTCATACAGTCAGCAGCATCCTATGCGTGTGAGATGTGATCTCTAAACAAGTCCGATGCACAGAAACTGGACCACTTTGAAAGAAAGTTCCTAAGACAAATAACAGGACCTATCAAAGAAAATGGATCCTGGCGACTAGGCTGGAATATGGAGTTGTATAGGAAATACCAGGCTCCCAACCATCCTAATTTTGTCAAAGTGCTAAGAGTAAAATGGCTCGGACACGTTATTAGGATGGAGGATGGGAGGTCTCCCTCAAAGGTGTACGAAAATACTCCAGTCGGAACCAGACCAAGATCTCTGTGAAGGGACAATGTACTAACAGACTTTAGACAAGGAGAAATAACCATAGCCCTAGCTGCAGATAGACAATCCTGGGGCAAAATGCCTGAGCAGGCCAAGGACCGCTTTAGGCGTCTGTCGTGTCACTAGAAGAAGGGGTAAGAAATTGGAGGAGCCTCGCTGGAGATCACCGAGGATGGAGAAGAATGGTCGCAGAGGCCCAGGTCCTGCAAGGACTGTAACTCCCAATACTACTACTACAACTACTTGAGTTTCATAAAAAAGAAAAATCTGTTTTTGCCTCAAAAACTGTTGTAATGTCCCAAAAAAGGAGACAATAATACAAAAACTTTTAAATGTAATAAGACTTTTTTTATATGCCAGCCATTTTTTATATGTCACAAATTAACCATGAAATAAATCCTCAATGGATCAATAATCTCAACCAACAATCACCTTTTACTAATCTGGCTGTGGCAGACAAATTATTTAATGTGCTAACTACCATAGATAGACTCTGTAGGATCTGTAAACCCTCCTGAGGCTAATCTAGCCTTGATGAAGTAGGCAAACTTGAGTGGGATAAAAACCTAGGGGTTGAGTGTGATGTCGGTCAAGTGATTCCCTCCCTTGGAGAATAAATGCCTAAGAAACAGTAGTCTCAACCATGTACTAAATCCTAAAACCCTTCATGACTACTTTTTGAGATAGAAAAAAAAAATAAAAGAACCTGTACCAGTACAACCCATGAAAGATTGGTCACAATTAATGATGAGGAACCGAGAAAACTAATATATATTAATTTGATATCCACAGCCAATACGAATAGATAGTCAACCAACATAAGTACGTTCATCTGATATCTATCAGACATTAAATGCGTTCAGACATCAGACATTTGAACAAAAGAAGCCTTGACGTACTAAAAATGTTACTAATTTTTTTATTGGAGCTGGAGATTGTACACAGTCAGGCCTGATAAATAACTGTTAAACTATATTGATTAACGACAATGTAATTGAAAATAGAGCTTCACAGGATGTTAAGGCCAGGTAGTTCATTTGTTTTATAAAAGAGTATTTTATTTTAATCATTGGCAAAGCAAGTGTTTTGCAAAAACAGCTAGACCTGCCATACTTACATTTTCTGTATCGCGCCGATGTGTCCAAACCCATTGAAGAGTATCAATTAAATAGGCTACCGTTCAGATTGTCGGGCTCGCCGTATCTAGTGATACGTGTTTTACATCAACTGATAGTAGACGAAGGATCGATGTATCCAAGGGCCTCGGTTGCATTAAAAAACCACATATACGTTGATGACATTCTAACTGGGGCGAATACTGTTGTAGAGGCTCTCGAACTCCAATTCGAGTTGATTGAATTGCTCAAGAAAGGAGGGTTTACCTTGAAGAAGTGGATGAGCAATTCCCCAGAACTTTTGCACCCTATAAGTGACACCCGCCAAGAGATCGTTCGATTTTCAGAACCAGAGGATAAATCTATGAAATTATTGGGGATACAGTGGGAACCGGTCGGTGACTGCCTGTCCTACGATATTCATGATAGACAACCAGTCCTGACAAAAAGGGGCATCATGTCTGCCGTGGCACGGATGTACGACCCGCTCGGTTACCTTCGCCGGTAATCTTTAAGGCGAAATCATATTTGCAGCGGTTATGGAGCCTGAAACTCGATTGGGATATCCCTGTCCCACGGTGGATTGCCGCTGAATGTGAAGAATTTTTCAATTCCCTTCACTTGTTACAGTCGCTTCAAATACCACGATGTGTTTTTCCACAAGACCCAATCCATGTCGCGCTCGTGGGATTTGCTGATGCATCAGACTTGGGATATGCCGCCGCTATCTACTTAAGGATCCAACTCACGGATGGTTGTGTGAATTCTCATTTACTCATTTCTAAAATGAGATTGGCGCCCTTGAAGACCTTATCAATTCCAAGGCTGGAATTGTGCGCTGCGTTCCCGTTAGCCCAAACCTTGAAATTCATTGCGAACAATATCGAACATTTTTTCGTTGACTCAACGTATTCTTTTCGGATTCAACGATCGTTCTTAGTTGGTTGCATCTATCACCGCACACATTGAAAACGTTTGTGGCAAATCGAGTAACCCACGTTCTAGAGATTACATCAGTCAATGACTGGTATCATGTCTCGTCCAAACAAAACCCTGCAGATTTAGCTTCGCGCGGACTATTACCTGCCGGTTTAACAAACAACCTGTTGTGGTGGAATGGGCCTGAATGGTTGATGAATGACTTTTCGATGTGTTCCAAATATCCATTTCAAGGAGCCCCTTCCCGTACCAGAAGTGAAGTCCCAGGCATTCGTCGGAACGAGCAACGTATCTAATTCGTATCTTATAGAGGTAATGGAGTGAGTTTCTTCATTTGACAAATTAACAAGCTTATTTGCCTATATAGTCCGGTTTGCAAGTAATCTGAAACGTCACAAAAGGGATAGAAACTTGGGACCTCTAAATTTAGTGGAAATTTTTTAAGGAACTCAGCGGCTAATAAAATGCGTTCAACAGCATTATTTTCCGGCAGATTCTCAAATAGTCAGACGTAATTTTTTTTTTTTTAAGTTCTTTAGCCCCATTCTTGGACCACAAAGGGATACTCAGGGTGGGCGGTCGCTGAAGGAATATTCCCTTGCCCTATAATGCAAGACACCCCATTTTACTTCCTCAGAAGGCACACTTGACTGAAGTATTAATTGACCATTACCACCAGATATAGATTGTATCTTCACCCCGGTCCGCAACTGCTGCATTCCCTGCTGCAACGAAATTACTGGGTCGTTTCAGCTCGAAGGATAATTCGCCACAGAGTTCACAAATGCAGTACTTGTTACAGATTTTGCTCAAAAAATTTTACTCCTCCTGTGGCCGATCTTCCACCGTCGAGATTTGAACAAGGAAAACCGTTTGTTATAACAGGTGTGGACTATTGTGGTCCGTTTATCACAAAGGAGTCTAACAAACGCAAAAGAATACAACAAAAATCTTACGTCTGCTTGAGCACCAGAGCAGTACATCTGGAGCTTGTGACACAACTGACGTCCGATGCATTCATTGCTTGCCTCAATAGATTTGTTTCCCGACGAGGATTATCCTCCAAAATTCTATCCGACAACACTACGAATTTCATCGGTGCCAACAGATATCTGAAGGATCTTTATGGATGGCTATCTCGCGTGGAAATTCAAAACAGCCTTAGATCTCATCTTCAATCCTTAAGGGTAGAATGGGAATTTAACCCCCCTTCGGCTCCTCATTTTGGAGGTATATGGGAAGCCGGGGTAAAATCCTTCAAACATCATTTGTTCATTCGAGTTCTCAAGGACCACGTCCTAACCTTCGAAGAGATGAACACTCTTGTTATAAAAATAGAAGCTGTCCTGAATTCGAGACCCCTTTACCCAATGTCGTCTTCTCCTGACGATCTGGACCTTTTAACCTTGGGACACTTTATTATAGGCACTTCTTTGTTAGCTATTCCAATGGCAACTTTTGCAAAAATGTACTCAGGACCTTTGGAAGAGATGGAGGCGTGATTATTTGAACAGTGTCTTAGTCTACTTAGACTTAGTCCTACTAAGGGAACCTAACGTACCCCCGTTGCAATGGCCAACACAGTTGGTGTTACAGAAGAGCATAAGCTAGTTGTACAAAGGAAAACAAAATATTATGTATATTTAAAGACCTCCATCATTAAAACAAACATCAAAATATTTAATATCCTCAATTTCAAAGATGAGTTATGGCATGTGAAATTATTTTATATAAAGAGGCCAGAAAAAAGCAACATTTTGAGTACCTTTTCAAAGGGTTAAAATTGGTTCAGATTATCTTCAGAAAATTACCTCATTGAATGTTAAAATTATCCTTTCTTATATAAACCTAAGGAATAAGAAATTTGTAATGACCTTCATAGATTTCGAGAAAACCTATGACTCGAATGACAAATTGGTTCTTATTGAATTTCAAAAGAACATTGGATTGCATGATAACACCAGCACTATCATTCAACAGACCTTCACTACCAGAGCATCGAGAATCAAGTTAAGAGGCGTAATCGTTGACTCTTTTGAATTTAAGAAGAGAGTTAGGCAAAGAGATGGTCTCTTACCTGGAATATAGAAAGACTTGGCTATAATTCTTCAATACTTCAAGATAAATAAATCAGCTAATGTTAAATGTGATGTGAGTTGTAATGGGATAGGAGCTACTTTATAACAAGATGGTAAGGATTAGTTTCTAGAATTTTGAGCACAACAAAAATGTATGCAAAAATAAAAATGAAATGTAGTCGACACAATGAAAAGATTTGAGCAATATATTTTTGAGAAATATATCACATTAGTAGAGAGAGATCATAATACTATCATATAGGCTAGAACACACTAGTAGACGCATTGGACAGTTTGGTCTCAGAGTCCCATAGTCTAGGGTTGTCTATGTAAACGTGTCTATAGACCGAAAGACATCTAGTAGTCAATCGTGAGAAAAAAAATTGTGTGGACATCACTGCAATGTGAGGTGAAGAACGGCTCATTCTGTACTAGTCAAACACTGAACACTCCAGCTACCGAGTGTTCAGTGTTTAAATGTTTTTCAGTGTGGTAAAACAAAAAAGTGGTTACAAAGAATTGGTTAAAAAAAACACTGCCACTTGAATCACTGACTGTAAAACACAAAGTGACAGGGCCAGATATTAAAAAAAAATTCAAAATTTAAAAACATCCTTGAACAAAAACGAAGAATGAACCCCTTGAATGGCACTTCACAAAAAAACCAGTGGTAAAAAGTAAAATGGCACCAGGCTGATGAAATTTTGAAAACTCAAGGCGTCTTCCAATCTTAATTTAGTTAATAGTATACTACCGAAAGTGGATTCTTCTGCCAGCGGTTCCCATTTCCACCAATGTTTACGTTTCATTTGTAATTAGCATTAAGTAGGAACAAATTCTACACAAGCCAATGCTCTCCGCGATGAATTGAACAAGACTCCCAAAATATTCAGTTTTCAAATTATCTACAAGTTGGGAGGGACTATTCTTTTCTCTGTTTTCCTATCAAAAGCACAATTAATTACAGGACAATGCCTAATAAGAAAGATTACTTAAATAAGTGTTATTTATTTAAAACGTTATGTGTCACTCAATATAATATTTGGAAGTTAAAAGAACAAATTGCTCAAGAAAATATTTTACTAAATATGGTAAAGTTCATGAGAAGTGGAGGATGGTAATAGTAGAACTACCTGTTTTCAGGATGAACTGAAAAGGATAAGACAGTGTGATGATGGTTGAGCTATAGTTGTACCTAAGTCGATGAGGCAATATTAACAAAGCAAATACACAATACTCAGCAGGCATCATGCAATAGAAGAGCAAAAGAAATTTTTTCTACTTTGCGGACATGACCGATGAGAAGAAATAGCAATATTTTCTCTAAAATTGGATTTTTTAGAACCATAACTTTATACTTACAATTATATTAAAAGAGAGCACTGTGTGATATAGTTATAAAACCCATGTTACCATAAGAAAATATAGGGTTTTTAAATAAAAATAAAATAACTATATAAAAGAATGAGAGATTTAACTGCCATCAATACTGAAGCAAACTAATATTACAACTTTCTTTATATCAAACAAACATTGATAAATCTTTTTATTTTGAAGATAAAAGATTTGACCTTGCCGGGAATCGAACCCGGGTCCTCCACATATCTAGCACAGGACTCTGCCACTAAGCTACCAGGGGTTGTCTGAACTGGTTACGAGCCCTAGTAGCTCAGTGGCAGAGTCCTGTCCTAGAGATGCGGAGGACCCGGGTTCAAATCCCAGCCAGGACAAATCTTTTATTATCAAAATAAAAATATTTATTTCTTTTATATTCACAATAAAAATAAAAAATTGATAAATATTGCTTTTTAAACAACTCAATCATCAATGGACAGGTCATGCCGCAGAAAAGAAGTGAATGCCATCAGAAAGGAAATGAATGCCATTTTAAGGGTACTAATGACAAAGCAATTGCGGGGATGTCGAGAGAGAGGTAGGCTTAGGCATGAAATGGAAGAATTGTGTAGCTGATGATGCCAAGAGAGCGGGAGTAACAGCTGGATAACAAGGGTCATGGAGATTGATATTTGAGAAGACCAGGACTCGCTTGAGGGTTGTAGTACCAGCATAATATGATTAGTAATAAACTATGACAGGAAAAGATTTTGGGTATCGGAATACATTGATTGTAAAAAAACTGAATAAATAAATGAAGAAATTAGAATTACCTTACTTTCATAATTTATAAATTGCAGCTCAACTAACATCCAAAAAAAAGGTATCAATTGCTTGAGACAAATAGAATCTCAACTAAATAATAAAGTGTTACTTTTGTATTTTGTAAATATGAATAAAAAGGTTAGTAAAATTAATGTTTCTCACCTTCATCTGAGCTTAACATCTCTTCTTGTTTCACATGATCGATACTTAGTTCTTCAACTATAAAAACAACAACAAATAAATAAGCAAATTTGGAGTCATGTACTAATATGGAATGAAGTTTGTCTTTTAAAGGATAAGTGTATAAAGGTTGGCAAAATAAATGTTTCTCACCATCATCTGGGATGAGCAACTCTGTTTCTTGTTTCACATGACTGAGTCCTTCTGTCAACATTGTTATAAATTTTATTACACCAAAAAGAAACAGTTAATAAAACATAGAAATATAAAGAAAGAATCTTTGATTGGTAATATTAAAAAATAAATCTCTATAAATAAATTGCTAAATAAATATCTTGAGCAAGCAGAATGATTTGCTCATAAAAATCAAAAAAACACATTTTTGACTTAGAAAATACGTTGATCCTAGCCTCCGTTCCTAATTATAATAAACGCATCCTCTCAGAAACCATTCACATCAATTTAGATTCCTCTACCGTTAATGCCAAGACCGACTCCCATCACCTATCCCTAACCTACTCCCAAATTTTTAATTTACTAAAATAACCTTACATTCTTAAATTATTATTACATTCTTAAATTATATACATTTTGACCATTGACTTTTATTTTCTCACGCAATTTACATTATTTACGTGTCACTTATATTCACTGCATCTGCATTTCCCCTTCCCCCTTCTTTGTCATTATTTTTTTGTGGCGGTCAGAGATCGCGGTTATCGCTTCCGCCGGGTCTAAAGTATTTTTCACTTGGGCCATAGCTCGCCTAGCTGCCGCGTGTTTTATTCGGTTAGTACACATCTTATTATTTATCTTATCTCCATCCTTTTCAACTTCACCTTTCTTTGCACCTGTTCTCACACCTACTTTTGGCATCCATCATATGTTAATAGCATAGAGTTCATTATTATTTAGCCTCATATTTTTCATCTACTGTATTTCTTTACCTATTTTCTATATGTTTATGTTATATTCACATCTTATTTTGTATTAATGCCACTTCTTTCTAACTGTATACAGTTATATATTAACTTCCCTTACTTATATTTTCTATTTTCTTTTCATACTTTAGAGTTCATCGTTATAAACACTATTTTCAATTTTTAATTTTTGAAATTTATCAATCTTTCCTTTCTATATATGCTTGTATTATTACATTTTACCTATGTAATCCCTCACCTCCGGTATCATATCCATATCTATAATTAAACTAGTTTTTTCTAAATCCTTCATACTCCACCCCCTTTTTTTATATTTTAATCTTCTCATTTTGTATCTTTCCGTTTACCTCCTCATTTTTCTTTCCCTTTATATTATATTTACATTTTATCCTTTCTTGACATTTATTTTCTCTATTTTATATTCGTATTCTTTAATTATTATATCTGTCACTATTTGAATTTCTGTTCATCATCTACAATTTTATTTTTATCTATCACTATTTTAAGTTTATTATATTCTGTAACCACTCTTATATTCATTATCTTTATTTATCATATCTATTTACTATTTCATCATATCTAGTCACTATTTTAATTTCCACACTTGTACCACTTTACTACATTACTTGTCACTATATTCTTGTTACAGCAAGGTTTTTACATGTTTTTCTGTTTGTATCTCTCTCTTAGCCCTGAAGATGGCCTACATTGTAGGCCGAAACGTCGGCACACAATAAATAAGTTACACTTATTTAGGTGTTTTTATTGACTGCACCCCCAACTATTTTTTCCTTATATGTTGATTTAACTTATTTACAAAAGAACGCCAAATGGCGTGAACAATTTGTGTTATTAAAAAATATTAATTTAATTAGTAAAACTCCGCCAATGGATGTAGTATTGCTACCCTTAGCGTTGCTAAGTGAACCACTGCCAGTCCCAAGCCTGGATAAAGGAGGAGGGTTGAGTGTGAGAGTTGGGGGATCTCACATCTTTAAAAAAAAAGGGTAGTCCAGAAACTGCCGGAATAGAGTATTCTATACCTGGATAAGTCCAGGGGACTGAACTAGAAACCAAATACATCACGTTTTAATAGACGCGAGACATTTTTCTCATATCTCGGATGCACGAAGCTATAGGGGAGCAGACTGCTCTTCTGACCATCTCCTTGTACTTGCGAAATATAGGAAACATCTGGCACGGAGGAAGAGACTATCAGAAGGAAAAACAGGTGGGTATGAAATGGAGAAGATGATGGAGGAACCCACAAGACAAAGATATCAGGAGAGTGCCGGGGGTGGGCTGGAGAGGAGGTGAGCACAGAACAAAGATGAGAGAGATTGAGAGAATCTATTAAGAAGGTAGCGCACAAGGTATTGGTGGAAAAGAAGACCAAGAAATGGAACCCATGGATGGTGAATGTGAGAGAGTCTTACTTTGTTCTTCAAAGGAAAATCCGTAGCACATATGACGAATATTCTGAAAAAAGAAGAAAGTGAAAGAACAATGCGAGATAAGAAAAGAGCATACGAAAAAGAAAACTCGAAGAGATGCAGGGAATGTTTCAAGCACATGAGAGCCGAAAGTTCTATAAGGGCGTTAAATGGCTAAGGCAGGGCTTTAGAAAACAGACAGAATTCTGTTTGGACCAAAACGGGAACTTTCTCACAGACCGTGAACAAATCAAAGGAACAAGAAATGTTGAATATAGAGACCAGCAACATGTACCCCACCCAGAATTATCAAACGGACAGTGAGAATATAGAGGAGGATGTACCACCGGATAGAGAAGAAATATCAGAGATAATCCGGTCATTTAAAAATAATAAGACCCCAGGGTCGGATGAAATTCTATCAGAACTAATAAAACATGCGGGAGAAGACATCTGAATGAGATGTACAAAGTGATCTGGGATGTATGGACTGAAGAAAAATGCCAACTGAATGGCGAGAGGCTATCATAGTTCCTATATACAAAAAGGGAGATAAGCTGAAATGTGAGAACTACAGGGGGATAGCACTTTTACCCACAGACTACAAAAGAATGTCTGTGGCAATATGCTGAAGGATAGAGGAGTGGAGTGAAATATTACTGGGAGAGTATCAGAGCGGCTTTCGCCCAGGAATATCAACTATTGACCACCTATTCTCTATCAGACAGATGCTGGAGAAGGCATACGAATACAATATAGATCTACACCATCTGTTCATTGACTTTCGGCAGGCGTATGATAGTCTCAACAGGGGAAAGCTATTAGAGGCGATGCGGTCACTGGGGATACCTGGTAAGCTGATAAGATTGACGAGGATGACACTGGAAGGGACGAGTTGTCGGGTCAAAACCAGAGTGGGTATCTCGGACAGCTTTGACGTTAACAGTGGCTTAAGACAGGGGGACCCATTATCGCCGCTACTGTTTAACCTTGCCTTAGAAGTGGCAATTAGAAAAATAAAGAAGAACCCTGGAGGCACTATCTATAATAGGCTCACTTAACACATGGCGTATGCGGATGATCACTGGCAGGTCCAAGGCAGTACAAGCAGGCGCAGTTGAAGAGTTCAAGAATGCCGCATATGATTTAGGACTCATGATCAGTTATGAAAAGACTAGATATATGAAAACATCTCAGCAGATCAGGGAGAGGGTAGAAACTGTTGTATTGGGAGAAGAGGCATACCGGAGCTGTGACACATTTAAGTACCTGGGGGGAGTAGTGACGGAGAATAACAGTGTGGAAGCCGAAATAAAAGACAGGATGGTTGCAGGAACGAGGTGTTTCTACGCCTTGCAAAAGGCACTCCGATACAAAAGTCTCTTCAGGAAAGCAAAGATATTTATATACAAAACAGTGATTAGACCAGTTGTTGTGTATGGCAGCGAGACGTGGACTCTAACCAAGGAAAACAGGAAAGCCCTGCTGGTATGGGAGAGAAGAGTCTTGAGAAGGATTTTCAGAGCAGTCAGAGAACAGCATAGATGGAGAATTAGAAGCAATGCCGAGCTAGAGGAACTATATAGTGAGCCAGATATTTTCACAGTTATTAAGAAGAGCAGAATGAGATGGCTGGGTCATGTTGAGAGAATAAGTTCCTGCAGATTGCCAAAAATTATGCTGAGTGGTACACCAGGAGGTAAAAGAAAGAGAGGGAGACCCAGGAAACGATGGATCGGTGATTTGGAGGAGTAATTGAGAATAATGGGGATCAGAAATTGGGAGAACCTGGCAGTGGACCGTGAGCAGTGGAGTAGAGTGGTGGCAGAGGCCCAGAACATACAAGGACTGTAGCGCCCATTAGTAAAGTAATTAGTAAAAATCAAGAAGAGGAAATCAGGGAGGTAAAATCACAGGTGGATGAAATAATAAAGAACATTAAAAATGATAGAGAAAGAGAAATAAATTTCACTAGAAGGAAAAATATAATTATATTTAAGGAAAATAAATCCTAAAGTAAATAATGGCCCATTGATCGTCAAGCTAAGCTCGTTATTATTAAAAAATGATACTATGAAAAATAAGTTTAAACTGATGAAATTTGAAGACTTTAAAATGTTAAAAATAAAAGATGATCTACCAAAAAATGTTAGAGAAATTAGGAAAGAACTATTCCCGTTTATGAGGGCTCATTGGGAAAAAGGAAACAAGGCATCATTGATATATGACAAACTCATGATAAACGACCAAATCTTTTCTCTAGAAGAACTGCAATCTCAAGAGGATTCAAGGAAAAGGAGGGAAAGGAGCGAAGAAAAAGAAGTAGTTATGAAAAATACTCATACAAAATCAGAGCCAATCCCTAAAGGGAAGAAAATGAAAAATATTAATACTCGTCAAAGATATATTAGTCTGAATAAATTCCTGGTGACTCATAAAGAAGATGATAGAGACCTTAAAAAAAAAGAAAATCAAGCCCCAAGCATTAGCTCATAGCAAAAAGAGGATCCTAATTTTCAAAAACAGACAACAATTAAAAAATTCAGCTATAACACCCTCCAAGTTTGCACCTTAAACATGAGAACGTTGCTAGGAGAGTACGGGATAACGGAATCTGAAACGGCTAGAAATAAAATAAAATGGGATATTATTGGTTTATGTGAAGTAAGAAGGAAGGGTCCAAAAATAATAGAACTTATATCAGTTCAAATCAATCAACATTTCAGAACAGATAACAATGGAATCAGAAAATGCCTTAAATAAAATCAATTGGGACATAATAGGGATTTCAGAAATAAGAAAGAAAAACTTTACGATTATTGAAAGAGACAGTGGGGTACTTATGCACGCCTATTCTGAAAATGACCAATATAGAGTGTAAAACACTAAAAGGAAATATTTGAGAATTTAAAGATACTAACCATAGAATAGCTCTAGTCAGACTAATTTTTAAGAAGAAAATCCTAAGCATTGTTCAAGTCCACACGCCAACTGTTGATTCGACAGAAGAAGATAAAATAGGACAAGAATTGCTCAAAATAAAGTTAAGTGGCAGAAATTAATACCGAACTCCACTTGCCAATAGAGCTGGTCACTCCACTCAAGTTAGACCATACTCCCATAAGGGAAGTTCTATAAAGAGTTATTATACCTATTATTACATTAATTAATTCAGCATTCAACAAGAAAAAATATTATTATTTATTATTGTTATTTAAGTAACAATATTTGGTACTATACAAGTATTTATATGTTTTTGTAAATATTAGTAGTTTTTTGTAAACCATCTTGTTTTATAATTCTCTTTATAATAAAGGCTTAATTCATTCATTCAATTTAATTAGTAATATAATCTCAAAATGATCCTTTGGAAATTTATTTATTTCATGAGCAAGCAGAATAGTTTGAATATTTTGCTCATAAAAGTGAAAATCTGCAGCAAGAAATGAATGATTAAAACAGAAACAATAAAAAAATTTCCTTATTTTAAGAATTCACAATAAAATTGGCCATGAAATCGCAAAATGAACATGAAGTTTTAAACTGCAATTATAACTAAGGTTAGTAGATCTTAAAGGGCGTAACTCACCAGTAATCTCAGTTTCATCTTTTCTTTCTTCTTTTACATAAATACCAGCGTTATCTGAGAAATAAATTAAGATATGAATAATGTATAATTTGCAATCTATAATAAATAAATAATAAATGAAGTGAAGGACCCTTCTCCAAATTCAAATTCCAACTTATAAAATTCAAAATTTTTTTCATCAATTTAATGAATTAAATTTACTAGGATCTTTTGGGATTTTGGGAGTAAAGTATTTTACAGTTAAGTCACATGAAATAGGAATGAGATCAGGTAAGGAAAGAAATGGAAAAGGGTGCTGGGATGACAACACGTGATTTAGCAGATCCCACAGATACAGATAAACAGATTTGTGTATGTGCTATAAATTGCTTTCCTTTTTTAACTTTTTTGTCGAAAGTATAAAGAGGAAGGTGGCTAGAGGGGTTAGAATCAAAATTTTATTGTAACATTTTGTATATTTCAATTTACATTAATATAAATAAGAAGATAAGTGTTATCAGAATTACCTGTGTTCAGGTTAACCTGTCCATGGCTATTGCTAAATTACAAGCATGTACCTGAAATTTTATTAATTTTCAATTTTTAAAACCGCATAAAAAATTTGACAAAGTTACGAATTCCGGATCCACCTTCAATTAATTCAATTCAATCAGATCTTGTTTGAACAATTCAAGCTGTGGATAAGCTTGATAACTCTTTGCATACGGGGTTTCTAGTACATATCTGAAGTATGACTGCGAGGCAAAAATCATTTCAAACCAGAGAGATAATGGAGTTGGCCTGGACAACAAAGGACTATGTATTGAAGTTTTTAAACCTAGCAGTGCCATGGTCCCAAATCCTGGATGAAATAAGATAATGGAATACAATTGCCTTTTAAACATTATGGCTTTAAACACATTTTTGGGGGATGTGTGAAATTAATATCATACATCGAAGGAACAGAAACTAAAATCTACATTTTAAATATAATGTTGAAGTGTAATAAAAAAAATATTTAGTTTAGCTAGAAATTATTTTCATCGAACATTAAATCATTAAAAAATCAATTAAAGCACCTCAGAACAATAAAGAACACAAAATAAAAGTAAAACCTGCAAAAAAGTGATTAAAGCACAAAATCATGGTCAATTGGGCTTGGAAGAACATCTCAGGCCGTTTCCACCATTAAAGTGAATGAAAAGACAAATCGAACATAAAGTTCTAAACCCTCACAAAATCTTAAGTTGACAGATCTCAAAGGGCACCACTTACCAGTAATCTCAGCCTCGTCATTTATTTCTTCTTTTATATAAATTCCAGCGTTATCTGAGAAATTAAAAAAAAGATACATGAAAAATATATAATTTGTGATCTTAAGAAAATATTTTGCAATTGGGAAACTAAATAATCTAATTATTAGCTCACATGGAATGAACTTGGTACTTTGTAAGGTAAGAGTTTAATGGTTAGCGAAATAGATGTGTGTGATTTTATCTTAGACAATCATATCTGTTCCTTGTTTCATATAACTGGATCCATCCATCAAAATTGTACTTTAAGCATAGAAATATAAAGAAATCATTTTTAATTTGTGATGTGATGTGTGTGATCAAGATTATGTGAAGATGTCAAAAACAAAAATTACTAAAGTTCAGCAAAATATTCTAAGAAAATAAAAAACCTAACCCACAAAACTAAACTAAACATTGGCTCCTCAATAAACAGTTCTCCCTACTTAAGAGCAATTTTTTTACCACAACCCAGACCATTTTCGTCCATAATAAAAAATCCAACAACTGCAATCGCTCTTCGCCGATCTAATTACATTTCCAGAGCAGTTATACTAAAATGGCAATCACACCAGATATATGAAATATAAATACACTGCTTACCAACAAAATCCATTATTCTGAAATCAATCTCTCTTCCAATTCAAGATAATCGTTGGCTGAGGAAGGTTCTATCAACTGATTAAGATGACAACGAGGTTCTTTGACTGACAACTCCAAAGAGGTAAATCGTAAATTTTAACCGAATGTCGGTTAAGAATAAGGTTCTCGTTAAATTTTAGTTATTTCCTCGTCAATAAACTACAATACGTAGAAAGGATATAACTTTTTTATAGTTTGGAAATGTCATGAACAGTCATTCCATAAAAAAATTGGGCAGTATTTATTTTAGTTAATATTATTCTTCAATTTGTCAACATCTCTTGTTTGGACACTATTTAAACGTTATGCTTTCACAGTACTGTCTATTATTATAACTAGTCGGTAATTTTTATTAATAAATTAAAATGATGATTCTCAACAACTTAACGTTGTTCTACCGGCAGTGCCATGAGCGATGTGTAGACAGCGTTGGATATCGCTACGTTACAAAACCAGCTGTTATCAAAATCGTAAATCATCTAAACAATTATCCATATTTTTTTTTGGCAGCTAGATATCTAATTTTTTCACTTTCTTGTATGCATTTAATTTCTTTTTCCTTTAAGAAAGAAGGGCAATTTTTCGAAAAAGAGTCGTGTTGCCTTGGCAGTTAATACACTTTATGGGACTATTACATTCTACTTCTTCATGTTTTAATTTACCACAGAATCTGCACAGTGGTTCTTATTTACAAAAAGTTTTGGAGGAATGGTGGGGTTGTTGAAGGTTATTAGATAATTGTTATGTTTTTGTAATATGTCAGTGTTTTTACGTCTCCTATATTTTGTGATTTAAATTTTTCCTTTATTTCGTCAATAGAACAACAATTGAGATGAGGCACTATATAATTCCTTAGCTTTGATTTAGCTTGCCATGCGGCTCTACTTCAACAAGAAAGTTGTTGAGTAGGTTTTCATATTTTAGTAATTTGTTCCATTAATTTTCTGAAATAATTTCAACTAACAGGGCACCGTCTCTTAATTTTTTTGTAGCTTTCACATCACCAATTAAATTTTTTAGACTCTTATATATTAGGAACGGTGAAACTTTTTTGAAATCGAAAGGATTTCCATCATTATCCGTCCCGATTCTTTTTATAATTAAAAATCGTTGGTAGTTATTATTTTGTTTGTTTTTCACTTCTCCGTGGTGACAACTCAACCATCTCGGCCACCCTGGCTCGTTTCGAAATGGCCAGCCCAATCAATTCTTTTCACTGATCCTATATCACCGTGTTTTCGCAATTTGCGATGTATACACGGAGAGAATATTAATTGAACATTACTTTATTTTTGGATCTTGTTGACTTTAAGTCATTAATATTATTATAATATATTTAATAATTATAAGATAATTTTTTTTAATTATTTTATTTGAAAAGAAAAGATATGGCCAGGACCGGGACTAGAATCCAGGTTTTTCAGTATAAAGTAATGTTCAATTAACATTCTCCCCGTGGATAGATCGCAAATTGCGAGAACTCGGAGATATAGGATCAGTGAATAGAATTGATAGGGCTGGCCGAGGAACGAGCCAGGGTGGCCGAGATGGTTGAGGCGTCACCACGGAGAGGTGAAAAACCCGGGTTCGAGTCCCGGCCCTGGCCATATCTTTTCTTTTCAAATAAAATATTTTAAAAAATTATATCATATAACAATCAAATAAATTATAATTTTATTTTTAGTGTATACTTTTAACTTTTTTTTTTTTGTGTTTAAACTTGTCCTAACTGTTAAATAATTTGTGTACCCATGGCAACCATCCCCTCTAGCCTTATAGTGTGTAAAACCTTCTTGTAAGGTTATCCTCTCTCATGTTTTGTACTTATAGTTGAATAAAGCTAAGTTTCACATTATGTCTCTTGTGTCTGGTCCTAATATATCAAAAATGTAAACTAACAGGTTATGGGCCCAGGCCAGATGAAGTAAGTTAGTGATTTTTTGTTTGTGAAAAATCTTTTTAGTTAAAATCAGTGTTTTCGTTTCCTGTATCCGTTATGTCTCAGTGCCAGATGCCGGTTGAACGTCTAAAAGGACGTGAAAATATTGACACATGGAAATTCGCAGTGCAGGCCTATCTGGAAGATTTGGAGCTGTGGGAATGTATTACTAAAACTGATCCCGACAAGAAAAAAGACACGAAATGCCGATCCAAGTTGATTCTATTAGTTGAACCGGTGAATTATGTTCAGATTCAACATACAACCACCGCCAAAGAAGCATGGGAAAATCTAACCAAAGCTTTTCAGGACGACGGAGAGACGAGACGAGTTGGTCTTCTCCGTATTCTTGTAACTACGAAATTAGAAGACTGTGGTTCGGTTGAAGAATACGTGAACCGGATTATTACCACCGCACATAAATTAACGTCTATTGGTCTTAGTGTGAGTGATGAATGGGTGGGAACAATTCTTCTCGCTGGATTGCCAAGCCGTTCCGAACCCATGATTATGGGAATTGAGAGTTCGGATTTGAAAGTAACCGCCGATTTAGTCAAAACAAAGTTATTGCAGGACCTTTCCATGGAAAAATCGAGCTCAGAAATTTATTATGGCAGTCCAAGTTCAAATTCCGCTTTGTACGGTCACAGTTCAAAAGGAGGTTCTGTTCAGTGGAAGGGAGTTCAGAAATACAGGAACTATGAAGAAGATAAGGCTGATAAAAAGCCCCCCAGAGTTCCTCGATGTTTTCAGTGTAACGGCTACGGGCACATCGCCAGGAACTGTCCTTCATCTGCAAATGATAAGAAGAGCGTAAACAGCCTAGGCAAATGTACGTCACTGTTTGCAGCATTTTCAACGCAGTCATCTGATAATTCCGTATTTTATCTGGATAGTGGTGCTTCCTATCATCTCAGTAAGAGTCAAGATATGTTAGAAGATGCTAGAGTAGCTGAAAAAATATCTATCACTACCGCTAATAATGAGAGAATGACGTCAGATACTGTTGGCAATATTTCATTACCAGTGACGATTTCAGGTAAGCCCTCAGAAGTAAATATTATATTCCAGAATTAGAGGTTAACTTGCTATCAGTGAGCCAAATTGACAGTAAAGGACATCGTGTGGTCTTCAATAGCAATGGAGCTAAAGTTTTTAATAGCCAGAGACAGCTGATCGCCTCTGCTAGCTTAGTGAATAATTTATTCAAATTGGACATTCCTCCCAGGGCTACGTGTGCATTATCAGCGAAATGTGAAATGACTCTCTGGCATCAGCGTATGGGTCATTTAAACTACGATAGCCTACGTAAGTTGAATATTGTTTCTAAATCTTTAAATCTATATAGTCAAAAACCTAATACAGCCTGTGATATCTGCATATTAGGAAAAAGCCACCGTCAGGTATTGTGCATCAGACCTCCTGCCCTTAAGCTCCACATCAAAATGGAAAGGCCGAGAGCCTTAACCGCTCTCATTTAGATCGTGCAAGATGTCTGCTGATAGAGTCAGGACTCCCAACCGTTTTTGGGGCAGAAGCAGTAAACTGTGCAACTTAACTTTTAAACAGGTCGCCGTGCAAGTCTGTAGTTACAACTCCAGAAGAAATGTGGACAGCTAAGAAGCCTTATCTTAAACATCTTCGAATTTTCGGCTGTAAGGCATATGCACACATCCCTGGACCGAAGCGAACTAAACTCAGCCCCAGGTCTACTCCTTGCATATTTGTGTGATATTGCCAAGACACAAAAGGGTAAAGGTTGTATGACCCTCAAAAGAAAATTACCTTTATATCAAGAGATGTAACATTCTCCGAATTTCAGTGGGGCAGCTCATTGTTAGAAAACATTTCCGAAAGTTCTGATAGAAACTTCTGTGTGTTACCCAACAAGTCTAATCTAGAAAAAGAAGTAAATGTTGAGGACAACTCTGGTCCTGACTGGTCGACGACACAACAGAATCACGGACATCGACTGATGATGATGATGATCCTCCGGAGAGTAACGTACAGTCTGACAATAGTCCTCACATCACTAACTCGAGCATGGAAGACCTCTCTACAGCTACAGAAACCAATCATGATAACGGTCCAGATTATGTTCCACCAACGACCGTTCTGACATCAACATCGCACCCAATAGTGACTAGACCTGTAAGAGACAGACGACCACCTGCTACGCTGGACGACTTTGTGACGTATTCAGCTTTCTCTACCGGCTCCGAGGTGTCAGATCCAGGATCCTATGATGATGCGTTACTTCGTCAGGACAATTAGTTGTGGATTGGTGGCATGGAGCGTGAATTGAAGGCTCAAATGGATAACAGTACCTGGGAATTGGTCGAACTCCCAGCTTCCAACGAACCCCTTGCATGCAAGTGGGTCTTCAGAACGAAGAGGGATGCCAGTGGTAAAACAACCGGCCATAAAGCGAGACTTATTGTCAAGGGATTCGCCCAAAGGAGTGGATTATGAAGAAACGTTCTCGCCAGTTGTCAGGTACAGTTTCATCAGATACCTTATATCGCTGGCTGCAGAGTACAATCTGGACATTGATCAGATGGACGCCGTATCCGCATTCCTTCAGGGAGATCTGGATCCTGGAAATTTACATGTCTCAGCCACCTAGTTTCAGCGATGAAACTTCAAGAGTATGTCGTCTTCGAAAGAGCATGTACGGACTCAAGCAAGCTAGCCGAATATGGAATCAAAAATTGAATGGTGTTTTGCAGGAATTTGGCTTGACACAGTAAAAATTTGACTCCTGTGTTTATTTCAAAATAACAGAAAAGTGTATGATAACAGTGGCTGTCTGGGTAGATGACCTGTTGATTTTTTCAAACAATAAAAAATTGAAAAATCAGGTCAAATTGCAACTTTCGAAATCATTTAAGATGACCGACCTTGGTGAGGCCAATTCGTTTTTAGGCCTTGAGCTAATCCGTGATCGACAATCAAAGAAAATTTGGCTTAGCCAACAAAACTATATTGAGCAGATTCTCAAACGGTTCAAGATGGATGAAGATGAATGGATGATCAACTCCGATGTCCACCGGTGAGAAGTTTTCTAAAACTCAAGAGCCGCAAACAGAAATAGAAAGGGAAAAGATGAGAAAAATCCCTTATCAAGAAGCTATTGGTAGCCTCTTGTTCGCAGCCCAAGTCTCAAGACCAGATATAGCGTTAGCTGTAAGTAGGCTGAGCAGATTTAATAACAATCCAGGCTTGTTGCACTGGGCAGGTGTGAAACGGGTATTGAGATACCTCCGTGGAACCTCCTCATATAGGCTAAAATTTGATGGATCAATATTTGGGCCCGTTCATGGATACTGTGATGCCGATTGGGCTAGTGACCCAGATGAAAGAAGATCAGTGACAGGTTACATGTTTATCAAGTGTGGCGCCCCGATATCCTGGTGCACTAAACGACAGCCCACTGTAGCTCTATCAACAACAGAGGCCGAATATATGTCGATGTCCTCTGCAGCGCAGGAAGCATTATGGCTAAGGGGCCTCTCTGATGAGATTGAGCAGACTTCCAAGAATCCTACCCAGATCTTTTGTGACAACCAGGGAGCAAGGAATCTGGCACTGAATGGTGCTTATCAGTCGGGGACCAAGCACATTGATGTACGGCATCATTTTATGAGAGAAAAGGTGCAGGCGAAGCTTCTGGCCTTCACATACATTCCGACAAAGAACATGATCGCCGACTCCTTAACTAAGGCGCTTGATGTGGATAAGTTCAGGGAGTGCATCAAATGCCAAGGACTCCACAAATAAGGAGGGTGTTGGATAATTTGTGTACCCATGGCAACCATCCCCTCTAGCCTTATAGTGTGTAAAACCTTCTTGTAAGGTAATCCTCTCTCATGTTTTGTACTTATAGTTGAATAAAGCTAAGTTTCACATTATGTCTCTTGTGTCTGGTCCTAATATATCAAAAATGTAAACTAACACTAACAGGATATTAAGTTACTGAGAGAGGAGCGATGTGGGAGATACTAAATATTTATAATTATTTTAAATTAAAATTGAATCGAAATATCGATTAAAGCTGATCGATATAACTTAATGAAGGAAATATCTGTATTTGTATTTAGTTGAGTCAGAGGATGACAATTTTTTATGATTTTTTTATAATATATATATATATATATATATATATATATATATATATATATATATATATATATATAGTGTTGATTGATTACAAGACTCAATTTATTGTGTGTCGAAATAAAAGTTGAGTTTCTCTTCTCTCTGTAAAAAAAGCAAATTTATTATTATTACAACAATGATTTCCTGTAACTGATTTACAAACTCATTATTCTATACAGTCTTACCTGTGAAAAAATAAACAACATTTAATGTCAATATTTCACACGAAACTGTTTTCTTTTAACTAAATAACAAGACCCAAATAGGAATAACCTCCCCGGTTCTTCTCTCAGGTGTGACCATGGTAACCGTATCAGTCGCACTCAAATGTAAGATGTTTAGCGAACGTCTTTTACAGCTCCCTTCCTCGGAGTGATTAACACAATCGTTCTAATCTCCTATTCTTACTAAATCTTCATGCTTGAACTCCAGAACTGGTACAAGTTTTGTGATATGGAAAAGATTTGACTCAGATTTCTTAAGCCCTACATCTATTCTGTTTATTGAATCAAATATTTTTTCAAAAATTTTGAGGGGTCCAGTTTTTAACTCGTTTTATTTTATTCCTGTTAATCCGGTTTTCTTTTTCTACATACACCAGGTGACGTTCAATTTGCACTTTGTTCTATATTTATCAAAACGTTGCTTGATCTAATTCTGAGACTTTATTTTCTAAAGGGAGTTTTTTATCTTGCATCAATCCATGATATGGTTGTTCTTGTTTTATCTCTGCTGATATACAGCAGCATTTGATCCTTCTAATAAATATTTAGGAGAGAATCTTGTTACCGTGTGCTACGTTTCATTATATCTTTTGTTGAAAGTCAATGTTATTGATATTTTTGTATATCTAGTTGGCCTCGGCTACCTTTTGTAACCTACCTGTTAATACAATAAAATGTGTGTTCATTCTTTGCTATGTTCTCTGCGGTTTCTAATACTCCCTGTTCCTTTTCAATATAATAACAAAGGGTATGGGCCCCAGTCATTAAGTTATAAAAAGAAAAGTGTTTAGTTTTTTTTTTTTGCTTTGAGAAATCCCCAAATTGTCATGTCACAGAGCGGTCAGGTATTTCAGCAGCTCAGGGCAGTTAACTTTTCGAATTGGTTATGGCGAGTTGAGTTATTGTTGGAGAAAGGTGTTAAAGACGTATTGAGTAGAAATCTTAAGGCCAAAGATGTGAACAAATTTGACGAGAAGGACAAGAAAGCTAGGTGGACCATTGTCCAGTGAGTAAATGATAAACGCTTTGAAATTGTTAAAGGTGATGAAACGGCGAGTGATATGATTGTTTTGTTGAAGTGTTTTTGCACGAAAAAGCCCAATTTTCAAGCTATTTATCATGACGAAATTATTGAGGATTAAGTATCAACAGGAAAGTGACCTACAGGATCATTTCGTTGGGGTTGAGTCACTGCTACGTGAGTTGGAGGCTGCGGGAGCCAAGTTAGACGTTACTGACAAAGTGTGAATCATGCCGGACTGTTTTGACAACGTAATCACGGCAATCGAAACTATGACCGACGATATGTCTATGGACTTTGTTAAAGGCCGTCTTTTAGATGTCGAACTCGGAATGAAGGAGGAATCAACACAAATACTTGATAAATCACAAGAAAATTGCTCATTCTATAGCAAAAAGACATTCAGGTGCTATGGATGTAACGAGCTGGGTCATACGAAAAGGTTTTGCCCCAAACTTAAACGATCTACTCCATTAAGAGGACGAGGTGGCGCCTGGAGATCAAAAGATGGAGCTGCAACAGGTGGGAGCAAGGAAGCTTACGTCGTGGATGAAGATTCTTCAGTTGTTGTCACAGCTACCTCTCTTAAAGGTGGTGTGACTGATGTCAGTGAGTGTCCTTTAAAATTGTCTATTGTTTGTGATTCGGGTGCTTCAGAGCACATCGTCCATTCGTCTTTGAAATCTTTCATGAAAGAAGTTTTTAGTTTAGACAAACCTGTCTCAATAATCGTAGCAGACGGTACATCAAATTTGTTTCCCAGAGAGAAGGGTAGCATTGTTTTCAGGGAATGCAGTTTAGTTAATGTATTAATTGTTGAGAATTTAAAATATAATTTATTGTCTGTACCAAAGGTTAGTGAG